>JASFXZ010000015.1:18025961-18624528 GCA_032209605.1 Mactromeris polynyma
CACTGCATGTTTTACTATCCTCTCTATATCCTTGAAACTGTCATCTCCCTACACTAACAGAATGAGACAGTGCAAGTCTGTAATCTACACTGCATGTTTTACTATCCTCTCTATATCCTTGAAACTGTCATCTCCCTGCACTAATAGAATGAGACAGTGCAAGTATGTAATCTACACTGCATGTTTTACTATCCTCTCTATATCCTTGAAACTGTCATCTCCCTACACTAACAGAATGAGACAGTGCAAGTATGTAATCTACACTGCATGTTTTACTATCCTCTCTATATCCTTGAAACTGTTATCTCCCTACACTAATAGAATGAGACAGTGCAAGTATGTAATCTACACTGCATGTTTTACTATCCTCTCTATATCCTTGAAACTGTCATCTCCCTGCACTAATAGAATGAGACAGTGCAAGTATGTAATCTACACTGCATGTTTTACTATCCTCTCTATATCCTTGAAACTGTCATCCCTGCACTAATAGAATGAGACAGTGCAAGTATGTAATCTACACTGCATGTTTTACTATCCTCTCTATATCCTTGAAACTGTCATCTCCCTACACTAACAGAATGAGACAGTGCAAGTATGTAATCTACACTGCATGTTTTACTATCCTCTCTATATCCTTGAAACTGTAACCCCCGCACTAATAGAATGAGAACAAACTTTACCTTTACTCTGAACACCTTCCCCAGGTTGACAGTCAATTTGTTTCAAACAAATTTCAGATCCTTTTTCTAGATAAAAGCCTTCCCGACAGACGCACGATATGTTAGCAGTTGAGGTACAATTAATCTCCAACTCTTCTCTATCAGGATCTTTACATTGTGTGTCACAGACGGCACAATTCCACGCCCTAGTATGGTGCGTATTGAACGTTCCAGCCGGACACGACTTACACACGGACTCTCCGCCATCTTTAGTACATTCACTGAGGAAATATTCCCCAGGTTTACAGTTATTACAAGTCACAGACACACCATTCAATTTGTATGGGTATGTTAAACTGTGATCTTGACTACTGCAACCACACACAAATATGAACCACACTCCAATCATGTACACTGCACACATGGTCATCGTACATTGAGAAATATCTGAAACAGAGAAAGCAATATGTAACACCAAAAAAGTATATACCCGGGGGTCCACTACGTGCTGAATCCCAAGGCTTGTTTCAATAATTCTTTATCCAATTTACCATTTTATAGCCAGAATGGCTGTATACTTAACTTCCTAAACATTTACCATTATATAGCCAGAATGGCTGTATACTTAACTTCCTAAACATTTACCATTTTATAGCCAGAATGGCTGTATACTTAACTTCCTAAACATTTACCATTTTATAGCCAGAATGGCTGTATACTTAACTTCCTAAACATTTACCATTTTATAGCCAGAATGGCTGTATACTTAACTTCCTAAACATTTACCATTTTATAGCCAGAATGGCTGTATACTTAACTTCCTAAACATTTACCATTATATAGCCAGAATGGCTGTATACTTAACTTCCTAAACATTTACCATTTTATAGCCAGAATGGCTGTATACTTAACTTCCTAAACATTTACCATTATATAGCCAGAATGGCTGTATACTTAACTTCCTAAACATTTACCATTTTATAGCCAGAATGGCTGTATACTTAACTTCCTAAACATTTACCATTTTATAGCCAGAATGGCTGTATACTTAACTTCCTAAACATTTACCATTTTATAGCCAGAATGGCTGTATACTTAACTTCCTAAACATTTACCATTTTATAGCCAGAATGGCTGTATACTTAACTTCCTAAACATTTACCATTTTATAGCCAGAATGGCTGTATACTTAACTTCCTAAACATTTACCATTATATAGCCAGAATGGCTGTATACTTAACTTCCTAAACATTTACCATTTTATAGCCAGAATGGCTGTATACTTAACTTCCTAAACATTTACCATTTTATAGCCAGAATGGCTGTATACTTAACTTCCTAAACATTTACCATTTTATAGCCAGAATGGCTGTATACTTAACTTCCTAAACATTTACCATTTTATAGCCAGAATGGCTGTATACTTAACTTCCTAAACATTTACCATTTTATAGCCAGAATGGCTGTATACTTAACTTCCTAAACATTTACCATTATATAGCCAGAATGGCTGTATACTTAACTTCCTAAACATTTACCATTTTATAGCCAGAATGGCTGTATACTTAACTTCCTAAACATTTACCATTATATAGCCAGAATGGCTGTATACTTAACTTCCTAAACATTTACCATTTTATAGCCAGAATGGCTGTATACTTAACTTCCTAAACATTTACCATTTTATAGCCAGAATGGCTGTATACTTAACTTCCTAAACATTTACCATTTTATAGCCAGAATGGCTGTATACTTAACTTCCTAAACATTTACCATTTTATAGCCAGAATGGCTGTATACTTAACTTCCTAAACATTTACCATTTTATAGCCAGAATGGCTGTATACTTAACTTCCTAAACATTTACCATTATATAGCCAGAATGGCTGTATACTTAACTTCCTAAACATTTACCATTTTATAGCCAGAATGGCTGTATACTTAACTTCCTAAACATTTACCATTTCATAGCCAGAATGGCTGTATACTTAACTTCCTAAACATTTACCATTATATAGCCAGAATGGCTGTATACTTAACTTCCTAAACATTTACCATTATATAGCCAGAATGGCTGTATACTTAACTTCCTAAACATTTACCATTTTATAGCCAGAATGGCTGTATACTTAACTTCCTAAACATTTACCATTTTATAGCCAGAATGGCTGTATACTTAACTTCCTAAACATTTACCATTTTATAGCCAGAATGGCTGTATACTTAACTTCCTAAACATTTACCATTTTATAGCCAGAATGGCTGTATACTTAACTTCCTAAACATTTACCATTTTATAGCCAGAATGGCTGTATACTTAACTTCCTAAACATTTACCATTTTATAGCCAGAATGGCTGTATACTTAACTTCCTAAACATTTACCATTTTATAGCCAGAATGGCTGTATACTTAACTTCCTAAACATTTACCATTTTATAGCCAGAATGGCTGTATACTTAACTTCCTAAACATTTACCATTTTATAGCCAGAATGGCTGTATACTTAACTTCCTAAACATTTACCATTTTATAGCCAGAATGGCTGTATACTTAACTTCCTAAACATTTACCATTTTATAGCCAGAATGGCTGTATACTTAACTTCCTAAACATTTACCATTTTATAGCCAGAATGGCTGTATACTTAACTTCCTAAACATTTACCATTTTATAGCCAGAATGGCTGTATACTTAACTTCCTAAACATTTACCATTTTATAGCCAGAATGGCTGTATACTTAACTTCCTAAACATTTACCTGATTGCTGGTTATTTCGATGAGCATCCTAAGTCTGTGTTATGCAGTTATGTGATGTCATAATGTCATTTTTATGTCCGAGACTCACTTTGCACACATTAATTCTTTAGAGTTGTAAGTGATTGATGTTGGAGTAATTATTAAGTCTGAGTGTGGAGTGTGGCATGAAAACCCAATAATTACTCCAATATCTCATAATTACCATAGAATCTCAAAGAAAATGAACTAAACTGGCTATTCAGCACTCATTTGACATTTTCATACATTTTCCACACTCAAAAATCCGCTATAGACTGATAAAAGTGAATTTTGTGTTTTGAGATTTGAGTGCTGAGTGTAAGTATCTGTTATAATCCTGGACCTGATATTTATTTCATATGATTCCAAACATCTACACACACAGACAGTCTGATTGAACGTGGACCTTCTATCATGTACACACACTGTGTTAGATGATGGATTGACACAATCATACTCTATGAATCAGGAGAATAACATATAAAACTGTCATAGAAATATTAATTCCACAAAGTTGAGAATGGTTGGATTTTCTTTCTGTCAAAACTCTACATTTTGAAAGGTTACATTGGTTGATATCCAGTTGATAAATTGTATATTACACTATTGATATTACACTAGAAGCAAGCTGGATTGGGTGTTTTTGTCATAGAGCAAAGAAGCTCCAAAAATTGTCAGTATTATGTTTGCACCAAGCGATGTTTTGTAAATAAAGTTGATTAGATATTGATTTTACCACAGCAAGAATAGTTCAACACGTAGCGTAAAATTTGATTTAGTGCGGATCATAAAACGTGTTTCTTTAATACGATTATGATATAAAATAAACAATACAAGATCATACAACATAAAGTATTCAACCGAAAATAAATATACCTGATAATTTCATACGTAATGGTATCATGCAGCAAGAAATCCACTCTATGAATGTTTATCTTTCAACAAAAGGTGACTGTCTTGACAATACTGAAATATGTAAATATATCAAATTTTAAAATACTCCACTTCAATCACGTGCAAAATGAGCTGATAACTATCTCAATTGCGTGCAAAATCATAACTATTCAACTATAGGCAGTTACCGAGATATATTATGGTAACGTAACGGTCACATGATGCATATTTGTTATCAAACACTTACTACGTACCAGTATGCTACATACTATTTATAGAAACAAGAAACAGTACAATTACTATTTTTATTACTACCTATTAATAGTAACTGTTACTTTTAATAGTAACAGAAGTCATAAAATACATAATTTGCGTTATTTAATTTCAAAAGTTATAATAAGCATGTTGCTAACCATTGCTTAGAGCACCTTGGGATATCAAACTTTTGTAGCTTTTATGTCTAATAGACAATATCACATAGAATATGATGTATAAACCTCTCAAAGAATGAAATGTGTATTTAACTCGGAGCCACTCTGGCCCCACTTGCTGCACTGGCCCCAAAAGCCTCTCTGGCCCTACAAGCCCCTCTGGTCCCACACAGCTAATAATTTCTATCCGGGGATATTAATTAAATACACATTTTAAACATAATGAAATCAATTGCGAAATTTACAAATACCATCTCTTTGTACAATCTAGAAGTGTGTGAAAGAATTGAGTCAGAGATAGTGTAATACGCTACTTGTAAATATCAAGTTGTTAATCTTACATCGTTAAATAACTGCTTTAACCATATGGAATTTAAACCATTTTAACCAGCATGCCTAAGTGTGTTTTGTTTTAGTACTCATATGGTTTTCAAACATAGCCACGCTAGAGAGGCTTAATTTGGCGTCTGGGGAACAATGCATGAACAAAGTTATACTACACGGAAAGTAGTTCAGCACTGGCCACTTCAACTGTATCTAACATTTGAATAGCTGAACAATTTTAATATAAGGAAAACCTACAATCAATCAATTCAGTCAATGTTTCAAGAATTTATTTCTTCTTTATTATAAAAGGCTCAGAATTTGCCAACTGTTAACAAACTGGTACATTTTAGCAAGATTATTACATAGTGACTTGTGGACTTTAAACTATTAATAAAGCTTCAACAGTGTTTTTGTGTAGTTTTGGAATGCTGTCTGAGCCCTTTTTGAGGAAAAGAAAAGGGTTGAAAAGGGTTAAAAAGGGGAATTAGGGGGAAAATTGTATACATCACAATGTATATACATGTATTTCTGTTTCCAAACTTTGTACTAATTTCAGATTCACAATAATCAAGATAAACCAAGAGAAATCACTCTGTCATTACTTGGCTATTACATATAAAATAAACCAAGGGAAATCACTATGTCATTATTTGGCTAATACATATAAAATAAACCAAGAGAAATCACTCTGTCATTACTTGGCTAATACATATAAAATAAACCAAGAGAAATCACTCTGTCATTACTGGCTAATACATATAAAATAAACCAAGGGAAATCACTCTGTCATTACTTGGCTAATACATATAAAATAAACCAAGAGAAATCACTCTGTCATTACTTGGCTAATACATATAAAATAAACCAAGGGAAATCACTCTGTCATTACTTGGCTAATACATATAAAATAAACCAAGGGAAATCACTCTGTCATTACTTGGCTAATACATATAAAATAAACCAAGGGAAATCACTCTGTCATTACTTGGCTAATACATATAAAATAAACCAAGGGAAATCACTCTGTCCTTACTTGGCTAATACATATAAAATAAACCAAGGGAAATCACTCTGTCATTACTTGGCTAATACATATAAAATAAACCAAGGGAAATCACTCTGTCATTACTTGGCTAATACATATAAAATAAACCAAGGGAAATCACTCTGTCATTACTTGGCTAATACATATAAAATAAACCAAGGGAAATCACTCTGTCATTACTTGGCTAATACATATAAAATAAGGTAACAGGTAATGTGATTGGAATCAGCTGAAAATGGTGTTGATTTTATAATTACAATATAGCTGAAAGTGCGTAGAGAGCATAACTTATACAGCATAAGTATACTCTTTCAAGTTTCAGCCCTAAATATACCAAAAATACACAGATATATCAATAAATTGACATAAACATTGACTGTAAATGACTATGTATACACTATAAGCCAGTGTATTATTTTTGTTCATATTCACAAATGTACTAAGTCATGTAATTATTCTAGAGACATTCTACTAACAGAATCATGATTCAGAACACGACAATTAATGGCCGTCTAGTTATTTTCAGACCTTGTTAATAAATTCTAAGTCAAGATAATTTTACTAAATAAATTTTACACAATATTTAAAGTTAAATGGTCTTGATTTTGTCAAAATCTGCTTAGTCACAAATATGAGATAATTGTAGATAAATGCCTACATATAGTACAAAGAGGATGTAACAAGCGTGGTCCGCCTACATATAGTACATAGAGGATGTAACAAGCGTGGTCCTTATCTATTGAATTTATTAATTGATTCTTCTAAAAACGATTAAAATGAGGCTTTGCCAAGTTTTAATGGGTTTTCAGTGACAAGATTAATAAATTCAATAAAAAATGAACAAGAGTGTATAATTGTATTTATCACATAACTTGCACTCCAGGAGTGGCATAAAGCAGTGACATAAATATCATATGTAACTAGTTACATAAATAGCCAAGGTGACTTCACTTATGACGTCATAAATGGCCAGTGTGACGTCATTTTAAATGACAGCATATTGTTTACAATTGTTCTGAATTTCGGCATTTATTAAAAATATTGTTGAAAGAGAATAAAGCTCGATAAATGAAATGTTATAAGTGCCTTGTTGCTAATTTTGTATAAAATCAAAAGGTTATTGATAGGGACTACTTTTTACAGTGGAAGTATGCATTAGAACTTCGGGGTGAACTTCGGTCACTGTGTATATGAGGACGAAGAAAGATCTTCTATTTAAAGATTGAAAACAATCTTTTTATGGTGTTATGTGATAAATAGAATCTTACATTCGTGCTTATTTGATATTGTTTTTATGAAACTCGTCAACTGAAACGAATATGACGCTCGGCTCATATTATTTCATTCGGCATCGTTTCATAAAAACAATATCAAATAAACACTCATGTAAGATCCTCTATTTATGAGATAGCAGCAGAAACGGCTGATTTTGCCAAAACATTATTTTTTACCCCCTTTAGCACACAGAGTATGACATGTGTAATTCGGTCTTTGGTAAACAAAAGCTGACACATCAAAAAGTAGTTCCAACAATTCTTTTAATTTTTTTCAGCCACAAGATGATTATACATGTATCACATATCATATTCAAATTAACAAAATTTTCAATGAAACAAAATGTCATAATTCGTACAAAATAAACATTTACACACACTTGTTATGTTGTGATGTCGCACGCATGCCACTATACGCCGTATGTTATGCTATAATTCTACAAGCATACTCTAAAACAATGTATTATAATTATAACTTTTCTTCAAAGTTTCAAGGAACTGCACAACTCCGGTCTGATACAGGTCTATGCTTATAGTGGAGTCCGATACAGGTCTATGCTTATAGTGGAGTCTGATACAGGTCTATGCTTATAGTGGAGTCCGATACAGGTCTATGCTTATAGTGGAGTCTGATACAGGTCTAGGCTTATAGTGGAGTCCCATACAGGTCTATGCTTATAGTGGAGTCCCATACAGGTCTATGCTTATAGTGGAGTCCGATACAGGTCTATGCTTATAGTGGAGTCTGATACAGGTCTATGCTTATAGTGGAGTCCGATACAGGTCTATGCTTATAGTGGAGTCTGATACAGGTCTATGCTTATAGTGGAGTCTGATACAGGTCTATGCTTATAGTGGAGTTGATACAGGTCTATGCTTATAGTGGAGTCTGATACAGGTCTATGCTTATAGTGGAGTCTGATACAGGTCTAGGCTTATAGTGGAGTTGATACAGGTCTATGCTTATAGTGGAGTCCCATACAGGTCTATGCTTATAGTGGAGTCCGATACAGGTCTATGCTTATAGTGGAGTCTGATACAGGTCTATGCTTATAGTGGAGTCCGATACAGGTCTATGCTTATAGTGGAGTCTGATACAGGTCTATGCTTATAGTGGAGTCCCATACAGGTCTATGCTTATAGTGGAGTCTGATACAGGTCTATGCTTATAGTGGAGTCCCATACAGGTCTATGCTTATAGTGGAGTCCGATACAGGTCTATGCTTATAGTGGAGTCTGATACAGGTCTATGCTTATAGTGGAGTCCCATACAGGTCTATGCTTATAGTGGAGTCTGATACAGGTCTATGCTTATAGTGGAGTCTGATACAGGTCTAGGCTTATAGTGGAGTTGATACAGGTCTATGCTTATAGTGGAGTTGATACAGGTCTATGCTTATGGTGGAGTCTGATACAGGTCTATGCTTATAGTGGAGTCTGATACAGGTCTAGGCTTATAGTGGAGTCTGATACAGGTCTATGCTTATAGTGGAGTTGATACAGGTCTATGCTTATGGTGGAGTCTGATACAGGTCTATGCTTATAGTGGAGTCTGATACAGGTCTATGCTTATGGTGGAGTCTGATACAGGTCTATGCTTATAGTGGAGTCTGATACAGGTCTATGCTTATAGTGGAGTTGATACAGGTCTATGCTTATAGTGGAGTCTGATACAGGTCTATGCTTATAGTGGAGTCTGATACAGGTCTATGCTTATGGTGGAGTCTGATACAGGTCTATGCTTATAGTGGAGTCTGATACAGGTCTATGCTTATAGTGGAGTTGATACAGGTCTATGCTTATGGTGGAGTCTGATACAGGTCTATGCTTATAGTGGAGTCTGATACAGGTCTATGCTTATAGTGGAGTCTGATACAGGTCTATGCTTATAGTGGAGTTGATACAGGTCTATGCTTATGGTGGAGTCTGATACAGGTCTATGCTTATAGTGGAGTCTGATACAGGTCTATGCTTATGGTGGAGTCTGATACAGGTCTATGCTTATAGTGGAGTCTGATACAGGTCTATGCTTATGGTGGAGTCTGATACAGGTCTATGCTTATGGTGGAGTCTGATACAGGTCTATGCTTATAGTGGAGTCTGATACAGGTCTATGCTTATAGTGGAGTCTGATACAGGTCTATGCTTATGGTGGAGTCTGATACAGGTCTATGCTTATAGTGGAGTCTGATACAGGTCTAGGCTTATGGTGGAGTTGATACAGGTCTATGCTTATGGTGGAGTCTGATACAGGTCTATGCTTATAGTGGAGTCTGATACAGGTCTATGCTTATAGTGGAGTCTGATACAGGTCTATGCTTATGGTGGAGTCTGATACAGGTCTATGCTTATAGTGGAGTCTGATACAGGTCTATGCTTATAGTGGAGTCTGATACAGGTCTATGCTTATAGTGGAGTCTGATACAGGTCTATGCTTATGGTGGAGTCTGATACAGGTCTATGCTTATAGTGGAGTCTGATACAGGTCTATGCTTATGGTGGAGTCTGATACAGATCTATGCTTATAGTGCTAACTCGGTGAATAGGTCAGGATAGAACATTCCTCAGGTCAGGATAGAACATACCTCAGGTCAGGATAGAACATACCTCAGGTCAGGATAGAACATACCTCAGGTCAGGATAGAACATACCTCAAGTCAGGATAGAACATACCTGGTCAGGATAGAACATACCTCAGGTCAGGATAGAACATACCTCAGGTCAGGATAGAACATACCTCAGGTCAGGATAGAACATAACTGGTCAGGATAGAACATACCTCAGGTCAGGATAGAACATACCTCAGGTCAGGATAGAACATACCTGGTCAGGATAGAACATACCTCAGGTCAGGATAGAACATAACTGGTCAGGATAGAACATACCTCAGGTCAGGATAGAACATAACTGGTCAGGATAGAACATACCTCAGGTCAGGATAGAACATAACTGGTCAGGATAGAACATACCTGGTCAGGATAGAACATACCTCAGGTCAGGATAGAACATAACTGGTCAGGATAGAACATACCTCAGGTCAGGATAGAACATAACTGGTCAGGATAGAACATACCTCAGGTCAGGATAGAACATAACTGGTCAGGATAGAACATACCTGGTCAGGATAGAACATACCTGGTCAGGATAGAACATACCTGGTCAGGATAGAACATACCTGGTCAGGATAGAACATACCTGGTCAGGATAGAACATACCTGTAACGGACATTTGTATTTGTGGTCTTGGGAAAGATGTGAGATGAATGCATTAAAATGAAATTTTCTCAAAATTATTTTGACACAAAATTTAACTATCTACCTTTAAATGATTTACAGGATTTAACTGAGAATATAAAACTTAAATCTAAAATTAGATTTCTTATGTCTACATAACTATGTGCCCAGTAACAACAATAGATTATGAAAACCATTTAAGAATTCCTCAAAATTATCCTACAGGAATGTTGAAAACATCAAATTACTTAGCAATAAAATATTCCACGGCTCACAGCAAAGCAATTAAAACGTCTTTGTTTTTTCTGTTCTATGATAGAATATTTCCTGTATATACCTGTAAGTAACAAACAACATGCATCAACAGTGCCAAGTCATATCCTGTCTTCACAGTGAAACAACAATACTACATTACATAATGAGCAGATAAAACGCCAAGAAAAATGCATAGCACAAACTGACAGCTCATTTTCTTCCGACAAACTGCGGGTATACATCACAGTAAGCGATACATCTCAGACATATCATCATTCTCACAGAAATACAGACAAATGAATGAAGTACACACAACTATCTGGCTAATAGAATCATTAATTCACAAACCTCATCTCTGATAAACCTCCAAAACACTTGATTAATACCAAATCAGACCACTCAATTCAGCGTCTGATTTCAAGATTATAGCGGGGCCACGTCCAAGATATGAGAATAATTGCTTGCCACCAAATAAATAGCAAATATTGCCAAATTGTTTTGAGACACCCTAAATTACTCCCTGTGTTTTGAGACACCCTAAATTACTCCCTGTGTTTTGAGACACCCTAAATTACTCCCTGTGTTTTGAGACACCCTAAATTACTCCCTGTGTTTTGAGACACCCTAAATTACTCCCTGTGTTTTGAGACACCCTAAATTACTCCCTGTGTTTTGAGACACCCTAAATTACTCCCCGTGTTTTGAGACACCCTTAATTACTCCCTGTGTTTTGAGACACCCTAAATTACTCCCTGTGTTTTGAGACACCCTAAATTATTCCCTGTGTTTTGAGACACCCTAAATTACTCCCTGTGTTTTGAGACACCCTAAATTACTCCCCGTGTTTTGAGACACCCTTAATTACTCCCTGTGTTTTGAGACACCCTAAATTACTCCCTGTGTTTTGAGACACCCTAAATTATTCCCTGTGTTTTGAGACACCCTAAATTACTCCCTGTGTTTTGAGACACCCTAAATTACTCCCTGTGTTTTGAGACACCCTAAATTACTCCCTGTGTTTTGAGACACCCTTAATTACTCCCTGTGTTTTGAGATACCCTAAATTACTCCCTGTGTTTTGAGACACCCTTAATTACTCCCTGTGTTTTGAGACACCCTAAATTACTCCCAGTGTTTTGAGACACCCTAAATTACTCCCTGTGTTTTGAGACACTCTAAATTACTCCCAGTGTTTTGAGACATCCTAAATTACTCCCAGTGTTTTGAGACACCCTAAATTACTCCCAGTGTTTTGTGACACCCTAAATTACTCCCAGTGTTTTGAGACACCCTAAATTACTCCCAGTGTTTTGAGACACCCTAAATTACTCCCAGTGTTTTGAGACACCCTAAATTACTCCCAGTGTTTTGTGACACCCTAAATTACTCCCAGTGTTTTGAGACACCCTAAATTACTCCCTGTGTTTTGAGACATCCTAAATTACTCCCAGTGTTTTGAGACACCCTAAATTACTCCCTGTGTTTTGAGACACCCTAAATTACTCCCTGTGTTTTGAGACACCCTAAATTACTCCCAGTGTTTTGAGACACCCTAAATTACTCCCTGTGTTTTGAGACACCCTAAATTACTCCCTGTGTTTTGAGACACCCTAAATTACTCCCAGTGTTTTGAGACACCCTAAATTACTCCCTGTGTTTTGAGACACCCTAAATTACTCCCTGTGTTTTGAGACACCCTAAATTACTCCCAGTGTTTTGAGACACCCTAAATTACTCCCTGTGTTTTGAGACACCCTAAATTACTCCCAGTGTTTTGAGACACCCTAAATTACTCCCTGTGTTTTGAGACACCCTAAATTACTCCCTGTGTTTTGAGACACCCTAAATTACTCCCAGTGTTTTGAGACACCCTAAATTACTCCCTGTGTTTTGAGACACCCTAAATTACTCCCTGTGTTTTGAGACACCCTAAATTACTCCCAGTGTTTTGAGACACCCTAAATTACTCCCTGTGTTTTGAGACACCCTAAATTACTCCCAGTGTTTTGAGACACCCTAAATTACTCCCTGTGTTTTGAGACACCCTAAATTACTCCCTGTGTTTTGAGACACCCTAAATTACTCCCTGTGTTTTGAGACACCCTAAATTACTCCCAGTGTTTTGAGACACCCTAAATTACTTCCTGTGTTTTGAGACACCCTAAATTACTTCCTGTGTTTTGAGACACCCTAAATTACTCCCAGTGTTTTGAGACACCCTAAATTACTCCCAGTGCTTTGAGACACCCTAAATTTTGGGACACTCCTTAATCTTTTAAAAAATTATGTTCTGTTTCCCAAAAGTTTGTGATGAGTATAAATTATTCTCTTTTTTTTGCAAGAACTTCTCAACCAATTTCTTGTATCAGTAACTGTTGTCATTGATATAGACTGTAAATATTATATCCATCTCACTGAACACAGAGCAGAGCAGATCAGAGCAGAGCAGAGCAGAGCAGAGCAGAGCAGAGCAGAGCAGAGCAGAGCAGAGCAGAACAATACATTTTATCTTACTTTTTCACATATTATAATGAAATGTGATAAAATGTGAACACAGAAATAACGTAACCGTATGGGTTATGATGATACAGTTTTGTATAAGAAATAAGAAGTTAGTTTTTAGTGGGGATTTGATTCAACATTATTAAATGGCAAAAATAAGAATAGAGAATTCTGAAAGTTAATTAATTAACTTAATTTCATGCTTTCCAGTGGTCTACTCTTGAACTATTGTCCAATAACCTCATGTAAAATATTGAAGCATTAAATGGGAAAATTTGATGTAATTAACAAGTAACAAGAGTGGCAAACTGTAACAAAATACACCTGTCATAAGTCAGAGCTCAGAGTTAAAACAAGACAAATTTAAGGTAATTTCTAAAATCAAAGGGTGATAATGCTACAATAAATCAGAATCGCTTATTTAAAAATCTTATAATTATGGATATCCGTATATTTCCAAGTTTGGTAAAGATCGGATGAAAACTCTTTGACTTAGAGAGCGGACAAGGCTAATTTGGCCAATTTTGGATAATTTAAGGGCCATAATTCCGAAGTCCCTGGGGCGATGTTGCTGGTTATCGAACTTGGCTGAGATATTATGCCCACAAACATTTTCACCAAGTTTGGTTTTTAAGATCGGATGAAAACTGTTTGACTCAGAGAGCGGACATGTGGACGCCGAACACCACCCACAGCAGGCCATGGGTGTTCCCATAATACGTCCCGTTTTTCAAAAAATAAAAAGACCAAAATGAAGCATGAAATAAATAAAATATTTGTATGTTTAAGTGTAAGACTGAGTTATTTCATCTTGTGACCATCTGTCTTAAAATTTCACTCGTGAGTAGGACCACTTGTGAAGTATTCTGTCTACTGCTCTATTGGTGAAATAACTTTCAATCTAATACACCGAAATACATAAATATCATTTAATAAATTTTCATAATTCAATAATTTTCTCTTCAATAGCTATGAGGAAAGAATTTAGGCAAGGTCAATAATCCTACATCATGTGAAAACTTTGTTGAATATGTCAACAATATTTGTACAAAATTTAATAGAGAAATATTTTGTTCTGGACATGACATCAACTTTTTCAAAACAAATCTCACAGATAGTAGTACAGTGTACACACATTTTACCCAGAAACACCTGCAGCTAATGTAAGCAGTAGTCGCAGCATCCGGCAATAAACAGACAAGAGCTTTGAGAGGTTTAAATTATAGTGATAACAATTTATGAGTCATATATTAAAGATCCTTGAAAGATTTCATGAAATTGATACAATTATATGCATAAATCATGTAGTTCTATAAACTTAAAAAAACTTATAAGCGTGCCTTTTTAAATGTCAAATAACTTTTTTATAGATTAACATTTCAACACAAAATTTTGTACATTTACTCCTGACTATGTGTAGATCAAGATTCTCGGGTCGAATGTATTGGTTTAAAGTCCAGGAAGGCACATACACTACTTTCGCATCATCACATTTATTTGTTGTACCAACTGTCAGAAGTGTGTACGTTACAGCTATCTATGTGTTACAGCTATATATGTGTTACAGCTATCTATGAGTTACAGCTATCTATGAGTTACAGCTATCTATGTGTTACAGCTATCTATGAGTTACAGCTATCTATGTGTTACAGCTATATATGTGTTACAGCTATATATGTGTTACAGCTATCTATGAGTTACAGCTATCTATGAGTTACAGCTATCTATGTGTTACAGCTATCTATGTGTTACAGCTATCTATGTGTTACAGCTATCTATGAGTTACAGCTATCTATGTGTTACAGCTATCTATGAGTTACAGCTATCTATGTGTTACAGCTATATATGTGTTACAGCTATCTATGTGTTACAGCTATCTATGTGTTACAGCTATCTATGTGTTACAGCTATCTATGTGTTACAGCTATCTATGTGTTACAGCTATCTATGTGTTACAGCTATCTATGTGTTACAGCTATCTATGTGTTAATTCTTGTTCAAAACTTTATTAAACTCTAGAAGAATATTTAAATCAGCCTATAGATGTAATTTCACTTTATCTATATACACAATTTTTGGTTGCATTTTTAATGGCATTAAGTTTATTTAAATCATACTATAAACATTTAAAAATTAAATACCTTATCAGTCAACAAACATTTATATCAGCTATGAAAAATAACTTTAGTATAATCCAGCAAAAAAATCCAATATTAAAAATCTAATTACTTCCGACACACGGTCGGTCATCCATGACAAGGTATATGTTAGAGGTACCTTCAACAAACCCTTGCAGTTGACCCAGATACAAAATGCTGAAGGGCCAGGGCACTCTACCGTGCAGGGTTTATTATTTTTTTGTGTTTAATTCTAGAAAAAAAGATATGCCTATTTTAAAGATTTGTTGGCACTGCTTACCATAAACAAATGATTTTTCATGAAAATGTTAACGTAACTATAGAAAATACACATACCCATGTATTGCTTAAGTACTACTCCAAAATTTCATAATTATTAAAAAATGTTCAACAGTTTGCACTCTAGATTCACCGACCAATGTTCTAAATCCTTCACAGAGAGAGAAAATCGACAAACATGCAAACTGTATTCCAGTTATCTGCTTGAGGCATCTGATACCTAGTTTGAACTTCCCTGCTAAAACTGATGTAATAGGCTAAAGGGAGCGTGCCAGATTTGGACGACATTTTAAGGCCCTACAAAATAATGTCTGTATCCTAGAATCCAATGGACCCCTAAACTTCACCCCCCTAACCTAAATTCATAAAAGTCAGATATATTGATCTCTGTTCTACAGAAATGTATGAAAAAAATTACATAAAAAATTAATGATGGGCCAACAATCAGCGTGGGTTTTGCAACTGCAATTAGGGACTTCATTTTCTGCAAGTTGATTAATTACTGAACTATAAGGGTCAAATCAGAAAATCGTGAGTAAAACCTCGAAACTTCTCTGGTAATATAAATATCTTGAAAGACGTAAAAATTACAAGATTTCAATTTAGTTTGAAGTTTATTTTACTTTTAATTGACATGTAACTAGTCAGAATCATATTTAAATTGTAAACATCAACAGTTACATGTATCAAGTATTTTGCCTACTGAAAGGCACACTTCAGAATCCTTAATGGATATAACCGATAGTTGATTGTTGATGTTCATTAAACACACATTGCATGATTAGGTTACCCAATGATGCCGATTCATTGATTGGCACTTAAATCTGGCTGATTTACGTGACATTAAACAACCCATACCTACTGACCCAACAGTTTGTTCAGCATGTTTCAGAAAACAGGCATTCTCTCACTCGGCCTAAACTACAGTATTGTAGAGTCCGCATTTATTTACTTGAGTATGGCTGTGAAGTAGTCAGCCAATGAAAACAGGTTTTGGAAAATACTGACCAAGTAGTCAGCCAATGAAAACAGGTTTTGGAAAATAATGACCAAGTAGTCAGCCAATGAAAACAGGTTTTGGAAAATACTGACCAAGTAGTCAGCCAATGAAAACAGGTTTTGGAAAATACTGACCAAGTAGTCAGCCAATGAAAACAGGTTTTGGAAAATACTGACCAAGTAGTCAGCCAATGAAAACAGGTTTTGGAAAATACTGACCAAGTAGTCAGCCAATGAAAACAGGTTTTGGAAAATACTGACCAAGTAGTCAGCCAATGAAAACAGGTTTTGGAAAATACTGACCAAGTAGTCAGCCAATGAAAACAGGTTTTGGAAAATACTGACCAAGTAGTCAGCCAATGAAAACAGGTTTTGGAAAATACTGACCAAGTAGTCAGCCAATGAAAACAGGTTTTGGAAAATACTGACCAAGTAGTCAGCCAATCAAAACAGGTTTTGGAAAATACTGACCAAGTAGTCAGCCAATGAAAACAGGTTTTGGAAAATACTGACCAAGTAGTCAGCCAATGAAAACAGGTTTTGGAAAATACTGACCAAGTAGTCAGCCAATGAAACAGGTTTTGGAAAATACTGAACATTAGACAGCCAATGAAAACAGGTTTTGGAAAATACTGACCAAGTAGTCAGCCAATGAAAACAGGTTTTGGAAAATACTGACCAAGTAGTCAGCCAATGAAAACAGGTTTTGGAAAATACTGAACATTAGACAGCCAATGAAAACAGGTTTTGGAAAATACTGAACATTAGACAGCCAATGAAAACAGGTTTTGGAAAATACTGAACATTAGACAGCCAATGAAAACAGGTTTTGGAAAATACTGAACATTAGACAGCCAATGAAAACAGGTTTTGGAAAATACTGAACATTATAGACAGTGTTCACCAAAACGGTATTTTCAACTAATTTGAATTAATTGTGGCCAGCATTTCATTCATTCTATAAATAATATAATTGAAGGTAAACATTTACACCTTATATCTTTGCAATTTGTATTGTGTTTTAACAGAGAAATGAAATATTCGTCTGTTTTCAAAACCACCCTTTGGGAAACCTAAAAACAGGACCTGTATTACATAAATACACGAGATATACTGGAACATAATGTATCTATGTAGAACATATTCATGGAATGTGTTCTTGGAACAAATCATTGTCACAAGTTGTTAATCATTATTGTGTATGAACGTTACCTTCCAATTAGGCTAAATAATAAAATAATACATGGTTCATGACACCTGTCCCAAAAATACCCTGGATATTGGAAATACAACCATTGCTATATTAGCATTTTTGTTCCCTGAATTTATGTTGTTGTATTGAATTTATCCTTCAATGTATTGAATTCGATCAAACAAGCAATGTGCAGATTTGTTCCCATTGGATTTGTGTTGCTGAAGAAAATTTTAATGTAACAAATGTCAGAGTAACGAGAGTTGACTGACAAACAGTATTTCATTTCAATTTTTATTTCCAGTTATACATAATGAGATGATGTTCAACAAGATTAAATTTCATAGTTTTACGCATATTTTACAGGCTAAAATCAACCTTCTTTCAAGCAATTTCAAACCAGTCTAAGAATTATTATCGCTTGCAGTAACAATTATTGTTCTACAGAAAAGTCATAGAAGATTTCTAAGGTTGCCATAGAAACAACCAAACTCAGTCAGGTCAACAGAAATTTGTTCTCCTAAAGTCCTAACAATCTTATGGAGGCAAGGAAAACAAGGACAGACAACCACACATTCTTTATTTTGGTCTGACAGATAATTATCCTATATCTATATATACTTGGCCTGACTTACTATATCTTGATCACACAGACAGACAGGTAGCATACGGCACACATACATTAACATGTAGCAGATGTTAATTAACCCTATCTTACAATGTCATGACAAAAACTGCATGTGAGTTTCCCCCAGATTATCAAGTAAACTAAGATAAAGACAAAAGGCTGATAAGTTACATCTGTGTATATAACACACTGGTAACATCATCCACTCAAGTTATTTCAACTAGCAGCAAGGATCCCCCCCCTGCCTCCCTGATGCAGGTTTTCTGCATGTTTGAACATATGACTCACATTTACAACTCTAAAATTAGAACTGACTCGCAAAACGGCTGAGTTAGGGTCCTGAGACCGCTATTTAAAAACATTTGAGGGAAAACCCTAGTCGTTGCCCTCCACAAGCAGCTGACAATTGAATCAGAAGCAGAGAACAAATGGCCTTAGCCAAATGTCAACAAAAGACATGACCTGTCGGACCGGGAATCAAACACAGACTTCCTGGGTGACAGCCCATTGCTCAACAAACTAAGCTCACCTAGCGGTCCTTCTCAGACTGACCCAGACAAACTGTGTCCACCACATCTACACTTCATTGTGAACAAGGGTATAAAGTGCCATTGAAAACCCTTAAAAAGCATTGAAAGAGATGCACTTCAATTTTTTAGCTACAGCTTTTTTAAAGTTAAATCCTATACACTTGGCTAGACTTCAATAACAGGACAGTATAAAAACAATCCTGAAATTTTCTACAAACTTCAAGACAACATTATAATATTTATCGCAATTTTTGTATCAAAATCAGGCCACTACCTTTAAACAAAGTTCTGTTAACCATTGACCACTGCATGACAGTTCTATCATTGATTTTCATATCAATAAATGACCAGAGGAAGATGTGGTCAGTCTAGCGGTCATTCACCAAGGTACACTCAGTTACATGTATAACACAACTCTCATAATATAACCAGTAAATGTTGAACTGCAAACTAGAAACATTGATCTCCTAACAAGTCAGTAAATCGTTCTGTTAATTAAAAATCTGCAAAAAAACGACCTTCTTATACAAAATAAATATTTTGATGTAATGCTGCAAATAACAGAAGTCTTTAAAATGTTGAGATAAAAAAGTGCAACATTGTATTCCCAAATGTTTCTAGGTCAACGATTTGTAGGGGACGGGGGACCTATGTGGCCGAGTGGTTACGGTCGCTGACTTCAAATCACCTATTCCTCACTGCTGCAGGTTTGAACCACACCAGAGATATAAAATTGGTATGCCCTATCCAACTGGAAATTATGGGGGGGGGGGGGCGGTTCTACTCAAATACTCAAATAAATGCTAGAAAGGGCACCAGGCCCTGTGTTCACAAACACAAACATTTGCTATGCAATGCTAACTCTTTTTACATATATTATATCAATTGATTAATTTCACAACAAATGGAGAAAAATGTAAACATTTTCGCAATGTTAATTAACAGTTTCTATTGTTGAGAAATATTGTTCAGTACCAAACTGATCCAGCTTAAAGTTGATCCTTCGTGTGAACATTGGGGTCTAGGGACTCCCTCCACCCTAACAGGTGGAAAGGTCACAGCGTTATATGATCAATACCATTACCTTCCTACAAAACTTGCCCCAACCCAAATATTTTATCACAAATATGACAGCGATATTGATTTTTAAGAAATTATATTCTACTTTTAACAGAAATCCTATCACCAAGTTGTGCACATCAAATGAAACACGATACAGCTTACAGTGATACAGAGCTGTTTATGGCTGAACACAAGGTGTTATCATATCATATGTTACTTTTAGGGGACATAAACAGGATTTATAACTTGAGAAGTGAAACCTATATCACTGTTTATGCACAATTTTATCTATATGTATGTAATACTTATGCGACCTCTCCAGAACAATCAGGGGCCTCGCTCTACCTTGGGGGTCGCAGCCCTTGGTATGGGAAGTTCAAGCAAACTGGGGGAATATTTAGATATCTATCTGGTCAAGGTCAAACCGGTGCAGTCATATATAAATCCTCATGTAGTTGCATGTATCAGTAAACAAAACATGAACATGTATCGGACATGTCTGCTTGTCAGAAAATCGTATTTTTCCATTTTTTCTTTCTATTTTGGTGGAGGAATGGGGCTGACATTCGGCCCTAATAACAGAGGATCAAGGGGCCTGACAACACATTTTGAGAGACAATAATTTTGGCTGTCGGTGAGAGTCATTGCTTTAGAATGGTTAAATTGATAGGAAATTCTTTACACCAAACATATTGATCAAGTTGTTGAAGAGAGGTAGTCACTGAAGAGAGGGACACTCTGGAGAGGTTGTCACTGAAGAGAGGTAGTCACTGAAGAGAGGGACACTCTGGAGAGGTTGTCACTGAAGAGAGGGACACTCTGGAGAGGTTGTCACTGAAGAGAGGGACACTCTGGAGAGGTAGTCACTGAAGAGAGGGACACTCTGGAGAGGTTGTCACTGAAGAGAGGGACACTCTGGAGAGGTTTTCACTGAAGAGAGGGACACTCTGGAGAGGTTGTCACTGAAGAGAGGGACACTCTGGAGAGGTTTTCACTGAAGAGAGGGACACTCTGGAGAGGTTGTCACTGAAGAGAGAGACACTCTGAAGAGGTTTTCACTGAAGAGAGGGACACTCTGGAGAGGTTGTCACTGAAGAGAGAGACACTCTGGAGAGGTTGTCACTGAAGAGAGGGACACTCTGGAGAGGTTTTCACTGAAGAGAGGGACACTCTGGAGAGGTTGAACTGTAGTTTCACATTAATCCCTCCATACATTTACTGTACAACTGACCCAACCATTGAAGTGGTATAATGGCTCACGGCTGCGCTGGTTTTAGTAGATCTGTTCAGGGAATAACTATTTTTAGCAAAGGTTTTAAATCAAGAGCAAATTTGCATTAAAGCTACATCTACACTGAAAATGTATTCATTTTTCATAACATTTTTGAAACCCATTTCTGTTGATTTTATTCTGTAAAAGTTAACTTTAAAATGCTTTAATATCACTTAAACAACAACTGCTTCTCCCACGAACATTTTTGTTCAGATGTTCCAGACATCTTGAATGGAGAGATGGGAAACACAGATAGTTTAAGGTTGGCCTATATAACTGTATCCATACATAGAGATAACTTGCAGTAGAAGTTGTGTAGTGGTCAGAAGTCATGTATGTACATCGTTATAATTTCTTGGCAATGATTTTCATATCATCAATATCTGAATATGATTAGTGTACAACTTCAGGTGAGTGAAACTATTGCCAAGATATAGATAACTGACCCCACATCCCTGGCAAAATCAGTTACATTCGAAAATCAGGTGAATTAATGATCGACATTTATTGTACATGAAATTTAACATAATCTATTCAGCAGGGATTTCCAGGACTCAGGTATTCTGCGTCATTCATTGACACTTTTTTCAGGTGGCTTTAAGGTAGTTTCTAACTGCCTAAACTGCATTACATTTTACAACTAGATGTGCACAGATGTGTCCATAGGACACAGATCTATGAACACATCTACACAGATGCCCTGCTACAAGCCTTTAAGTAAAAAAAGGGGACATAACTCCTCCAGAAATTAGTGGCTAGAAACCAAAATCGAAAATGACATTAATTTAATTATCCTTTACTTATAAGCCAATATGAATTTAATCTATCATTTCAATTAGTTATTGATGGGAAACCAATTTTTTACTTGGACAGACGCACAGTCCCAACTGAAGCACAGACAGACAGGGGAAACACTTTATGCACTTTCGTCATTATTTGAACAGCAGCGGATAAAGATATTTTGTAAGTTTGATATGAAAGTGTTCCTAAACTGTACATAAGAAGTTGATTTAAGATAAAGTAGGGATCTTGATAAATCCAGGATTTACTTAATTTATCGTTTGGATTACATGGTAGGATATAAGATGTCATGTATCTTAATTACATGGTAGGATATAAGATGTCATGTATCTTGATTACATGGTAGGATATAAGATGTCATGTATCTTAAAGTTGTTCATGTTTTCATGTCAGAGTGTGTCACATTTAACAGTTTATGTCAAGAGATCTTCAGACACAGCAATGTTTCTTCCATGAAAAGTAGAGGATAATTGTCTGATTTATCGCAAATCAAGTTTTTGTTGACAAGAATATCGTTCCTAATCATATATGAAAACAAATTTCATAGCAGACACCTGATTAAATTCTTTTAAAGTAAAAATGTCAAATAACCCCATGACATGCATTCATCAATATAAAACACTTCATGAAATACAGTCGGACCTCATTCATGCGATTTCATCGGGTTCATAGTTCCAAATACTCCATTTCAAGTTGACATGCCTAAGAAGATACATCGGGACCTGTTATTTATTTCAGATGATACAAAGTATTTAGATAGAGGGTTGACAAATAAACGAGGTGTGACTGTAACAAAATTTAAGGACATGATTTAACAAATGACTATATACAACATTCTAAAAACTTAATTCTACTGATACTCCATACATGTTATAACCCAGAGTGACTGACTCCTGATCCAAAGGTCATGAGTTTGAACCCGTTGTAATCACCACTTCACAATCCCCTGGTTAAGGCGTGAGAACTTGTTAGTAACCCAGGAAGCAGTGATCTACAGTGATCTACAGTGAGTGATATAATGTTGTAAGTCAGATTGTTTTTCGATCAATGTAAAATAAATAAAGTTAAAATTTGTTTGTAATCAAGATATCATGTCCCATGTTCATGGATGACTGAATTTATTCAACCTGTTTAAAAAGGATTTTAAAAATGCCAAGTTAGGCCTGTTTGTTAGCTTTCTGTTCAGTTAAGTCCTTAATCAATTTAGTTCACCTTTCGTGCAATATCAAAGCATATAACAAATGATTTATATCCTTTATAAATTCATGAAAGTCTATATGCAGTGATATAATCACTGTTATCAGTGGGTGTTATTTATAGTGAGGTAACTTCTTATGATCTTATCTGATATCCCCACACTTAAGTCCTTCAATAACTCGCAATATTCGGGTCCCGCCCTTTGTGTTCAGTCGTTAGAGATCTTGACTGCCAAACTTGAGGTCACTGAGGTTCGAACCCTTGGAGAGACGTTTGTTATCTATAGCAGTGTCACTGAATATATCCAAAATCTTTTGTCCTCAAAGTTATTCAAGTAAAGAAGTTAACACTGGTTTGATCATCTGACTGCCATACATAACTGATACTGTTAAGAAGTACAGTACAACCTCAATAATAAGACCACCCTTTGGACCCTTGAAAACTGGTCTTCTTATTGAGGTGGTCTTAATAGTGAGATTGAACGAAGAGCAAAACAGTGAAAATAGACTTGAAAATTATGTTCTTGATTTCCAGGTTGTTTTATTATTGAGGTGGTCTTTAAGTGAGGTTTTATTATTGAGGTGGTCTTTAAGTGAGGTTTTATTATTGAGGTGGTCTTTAAGTGAGGTTTTATTATTGAGGTGGTCTTTAAATGAGGTTTTATTATTGAGGTGGTCTTTAAGTGAGGTTTTATTATTGAGGTGGTCTTTAAGTGAGGTTTTATTATTGAGGTGGTCTTTAAGTGAGGTTTTATTATTGAGATGGTCTTTAAGTGAGGTTTTATTATTGAGGTGGTCTTTAAGTGAGGTTTTATTATTGAGATGGTCTTTAAGTGAGGTTTTATTATTGAGGTGGTCTTTAAGTGAGGTTTAATTATTGAGGTGGTCTTTAAGTGAGGTTTTATTATTGAGGTGGTCTTTAAGTGAGGTTTTATTATTGAGGTGGTCTTTAAGTGAGGTTTTATTATTGAGGTGGTCTTTAAGTGAGGTTTTATTATTGAGGTGGTCTTTAAGTGAGGTTTTATTATTGAGGTGGTCTTTAAGTGAGGTTTTATTATTGAGGTGGTCTTTAAGTGAGGTTTTACTGTGGTGTAAAATCTCCCACCCATGAAAAAATTGGTATTTTGATTTTCATCAAAAACTAACTCATATTCTACTGTAAATGAGCACAGGAACCACCCATATAATGTCTTAAACTCAAACATCATGATAATCCACAATACTACGGTGCCTATATGCAGAAAGTTTGACCCAGTTTCAAAATGACGAATGTTTCTGAGTTCAAACAATAAAAAATATAAATACCAAAAAACACATTAACAACAACCAAATAAAATTGGCCTCTTAAAGTAATAGCATCAAATGATTGCTGCAATATGAAATCCAAACATAATTATACACGATTCCAGGAAGGAAATAATTCAAAACAATTATACCACATCTATGTGGTGCAGCAGATAGCTAGAACAATTATACCACATCTATGTGGTGCAGCAGATAGCTAGAACAATTATACCACATCTATGTGGTGCAGCAGATAGCTAGAACAATTATACCACATCTATGTGGTGCAGCAGATAGCTAGAACAATTATACCACATCTATGTGGTGCAGCAGATAGCTAGAACAATCATACCACATCTATGTGGTGCAGCAGATAGCTAGAACAATGATGCAACCAAACTGCTGGTGAAAATGTGCACAAAGTATAATTGGAATCCATTTTACAGTAATAATTACAGTAAAATCTCAATAATATGACCACCTTTGGGACACCTGAAAATGGGTCTGGTCTTAATATTGAGGTGGTCTTAATATTGAGGTCGAATACAGAACAAAACGGTGAAATAGGACTTGAAATTGTTTAGGATGTCTTATTATTGAGGTAGTCTTTCATTGAAAGATTTACTTTAGATGATTATAAGTGATACTGGAACACATGAAAGGTGGTCTTTTATATCACTGCAGATAGCAGCCAAAATGTTTTTTGTAAAGGGGCTTTAAGTCACATTATATATATAAACAGCCAGGATCATGTAGTAAACTATTCCAGCTATTTGGGTGGAGGATCGAATACCCCAGGGTGACAGTCCTGGATAGAACCACCAACCTTCCATTGTCCAGATGAATGGCTTTCTCACAAGGTCAATACCGCCGGGTGGGATTCAAACCTGCAGCAGTGATTTGAAGTCAGAGAACTCATCCACTTTTCCACAGAGGCACCTCTTATTATGTTTAAACCCAACTTATATGTAATCATAGTATGCAGGTAATTGGATTCCATTTAAATATAAAATTTAAACGATCATAAATAATCAAGTAAAATATCATAATTTGTGGAATTCCATTTATACATACATGTAGCATTGAATTCAAGAAGTCAAGAAGGCTAAAATTGTATGGCTATTGTTTAAGGCAAAAGATATGGAAATTGCTAATGTGAATAACTGAATAACATGCAAAAAGTGTTCAAGGTTTTACAGCAGTGTGAATAAATGTAGACACCAGTGACCTTCACCTTATTGACAAACAGACAATAACCAATCCCTAAATTCTATAAGTACATTTTAAACATCTGCAATATTCACCTCGACTATACAGCCAGAAGGAAACCAACAATGTTCAGCAACCAGGAAATTACAAAACAGAAAAATCAGTCAAAAAAGCTCGAAGTCAACCAAATTGATTTAGACATTTCAGTCTGATTTAAGTCAACCTCTTTTCTCCACCACAACCCAAAACCGTGACCATAAAATCACGACCACAAAAACCACAACCTTACTGTTATGTGATTTATCATTATGGTCGATATAGAACATAAACGTTTAAAGTATTCACTGGATTTTACAAAATGTGTGACTCAATGTTCAAGGTCTTAGACGCATGCCAGTATCATGAAGACACGATAATCTACCGGACGCATGCCAGTATCATGAAGACACGATAATCTACCGTACTAGATCTGAACTAGAAATGTGTCCACAGGATGTGGACACAGGTGTCCCCACTTTATCACCAATTTAAGGGTCATAACTCTTATTTTCCCCTGGGGAGAGGGATGCAAAACCCTAAATGCATAACTTCACATACTGATATACATTTCTATAAAGTTTGAAAACTGTAAGTCCATTACAGTTCAGGAGATATAATGACATGTATTCTGCAGGACAGACAGACGACCTAGGGTTAATCTAAGTGTCCCCCCTCCACAATTGTGTGGGGCAAAAACATTTTTGTTATCGTAAACATGCAGCACCATACATGTTTTCTCCCTACTACTGGAACAAGGCCTAGGGCTAAAATATCCACTTGCTAAATATTGTGATGCATTTGGGAAGAGATATGAAATACATGTACTATCATTTGAATGAAAACAGAGAAGTTTGCAATGAAATCAAATCATATCTAATGGGAATATAAATAACTTGACAGCAAATGCTCGAAATAAATTGAACATGACTTTTTTCAATATTAAAAGCCAATTTATCCTTTTCGAAAGCGAAACTGGGATAATTGGTGAACATAATTTAGATAATTAATCATTTTTGTCAAACTTGGAAGAAATCTTTTACATACCTCTATTACTGGGAGACAATAACACATCCAAAACTTCACTATACTTAGTAACAACACAATGTTACAATAACACATCCAAAACTTCACTATACTTAGTAACAACACAATGTTACAATAACACATCCAAAACTTCACTATACTTAGTAACAACACAAAGTTAAAGAATTCATTGTTTTGTCAACAATATTTTATCAAAGTTGAAACCCGTTTGCAGTGGTTGAAATATGAGCACAACAACTAGAACATGTTTCATGAACTGAATGAGCCAGCTCTATGTATGTGTACACCACATTGAATTAAGGTATTTTCCCTATCAATATGGTGTTTAGCCGGACAAACCCTAGAACAGTCTATTTCATGTAAACAGATATTACGACACTTGCATTTCATTATGCCATGCATCGGGTATATAAACCAGTAGGGCCATCCTTACAATATTATGTGTTTTACAACAACCTACCATTTTCTGAAAAAGGCTAAAACTCGAAAACATTTTGGAGGTGTCCGAGTTGGAACTTTTAAATTCTTTCTTTGGTAGCGTATTCATAGTTGAACCTTGAATTACCATAAAAAGTAATGATAAACAAGTGGCAAACTGTCACAAAATAAGCCTGTCCTATGTCAGAGCTCAGAGTTAAAACAAGACAAATTTTAGGTAATTTCTATTATCAAAGAAAGGGCAATAACTCCTGAGCGACTCAAGCGATATAGATGGTTATCGAACTTGTCCGAGATATTATACACATTCTGACCAAATTTGGTGACGATTGGACAAAACTAATGGTTCTATAGTTATTGATTGGACAACTTACTGGACACCACCCCCCTGTACGCTGCAGGTGGAACTATAATATCTCCTGTCCTATGAACAGGCGTATCAAAATTAATTACCTACCCACATAATAGTGGTTGGTTACAGAGCGATGCCAACAAAATAGTTATTTAAGAATAGCTGACTTACCTGGTGAAAGTTTAGGAATAAAGTGACTGCTTACTAACTACACTATGCACATGTTACAGACAAATCTTCCATTTATATTAAATTGAAATTTCATTCCATAGCCACCTCACACAACCAAATTGTGTATTGACTCAAAAATCTGCTTACAATCCCGTTTGTCAACAATACATCATTGGTGAATAGTTCATGCAGTCTGATTGTTAAAGCTGTTTTTACCATTATCAACATTAAATAACCTTAATACATGTTTGTGGTTACCTCAAGTTTGGTAAACAAAATACAAACAAGCCAGCAGAATTTTACACTACTTTCATGCTCAACCACAAGTTGTGTCAAATATCTCAATCAGTGAGTGAGTGACAAACAAAATATCAAGATATTAACCACACATAAAATTTATTAAATTCATGTTTATCTCCAACAGTGACTAAAAATGAATATTAGGCCAACACTTAAATAGTGTTTGTTTAAGGTCTCTAAACCTACCTGCTTAATTCACTCAAAATCTATTTTATTAGCCTATGGTAGGCAGGTCTTGACCAAGAGAAATATAGATAAAAGATTACAAACAAAAGTAAATATATATCACTTGCCTATGACAAAGTTACAGGCCAGGAACCAGGAAAGATACATTGATTCAAGATGACAAAGTTACAGGCCAGGAACCAGGAAAGATACATTGATTCAAGATGACAAAGTTACAGGCCAGGAACCAGGAAAGATACATTGATTCAAGATGACAAAGTTACAGGCCAGGAACCAGGAAACAAAAATTGATCAAAGATGACAAAGTTACAGGCCAGGAACCAGGAAAGATACATTGATTCAAGATGACAAAGTTACAGGCCAGGAACCAGGAAAGATACATTGATTCAAGGATGACAAAGTTACAGGCCAGGAACCAGGAAAGATACATTGATTCAAGATGACAAAGTTACAGGCCAGGAACCAGGAAACAAACATTGATCAAAGATGACAAAGTTACAGGCCAGGAACCAGGAAACAAACATTGATCCAAGATGACAAAGTTACAGGCCAGGAACCAGGAAACAAACATTGTTTTAACATGTGGCCTGGGAGTATTACATAACTGCACATTAACTCTGAACAGATATCAATTCAAAAGAATTCAAATGCCATGAAAAGCTTAAGAAGAGGGACCTCAAATTCATGATTAAATAAACAATTACACAATAATATGTTACTCACCTGTTGATAATTATACCAGTAATAAAAATTACAGTGAAAAATTCTTGCAATACTGCACCACGCAGGGATTGAGTTTTGAATTACAGTATCCTGTCAATAACAGTTACAGTTTATGAATGCGTGGTGGTGTGATACAGTTTATGAATGCGTGGTGGTGTGATACAATGATAAAGTATAATCTAAAAATAAGTAGCTCAAGCATATGAAGCTTATTTATTGGAATCCCAGACAGTTTTTTGTTGACTTTAGTGACATAATACAGGTATTTTTATCATAACAGACATGTAAAACTATCCATAAGATCAATCAGTTAATTTACGAGACTTATAGTGTCTGATAAGATTGCTGTCAATATGAATTGTGAAATGTAAACATGTTATGTAAACAAATCTCTTAACTGCAGGAAAAATTAATAAATTATTGAAGAGAGGTTGTTGCTCTAGAGGTTAAATTGGTAGTTAATTCAGTTACTGCAGGAAAACTTGATTGTTGAAGAGAGGTTGTTGCTCTAGAGAGGTTAAATTGGTAGTTAATCCAGTTACTGCAGGAAAATTTGATTGTTGAAGAGAGGTTGTTGCTCTAGAGAGGTTAAATTGGTAGTTAATCCAGTAACTTCAGGAAAACTTGATTGTTGAAGAGAGGTTGTTGCTCTAGAGAGGTTAAATTGGTAGTTAATTCAGTAACTGCAGGAAAACTTGATTGTTGAAGAGAGGTTGTTGCTCAAGAGAGGTTAAATTGGTAGTTAATCCAGTAACTTCAGGAAAACTTGATTGTTGAAGAGAGGTTGATGCTCTAGAGAGGTTAAATTGGTAGTTAATCCAGTAACTGCAGGAAAACTTGATTGTTGAAGAGAGGTTGTTGCTCTAGAGAGGTTAAATTGGTAGTTAATCCAGTAACTTCAGGAAAACTTGATTGTTGAAGAGAGGTTGTTGCTCTAAAGAGGTTAAATTGGTAGTTAATCCAGTAACTTCAGGAAAACTTGATTGTTGAAGAGAGGTTGTTGCTCTAAAGAGGTTAAATTGGTAGTTAATTCCGTTACTGCAGGAAAACTTGATTGTTGAAGAGAGGTTGTTGCTCTAAAGAGGTTAAATTGGTAGTTAATCCAGTAACTTCAGGAAAACTTGATTGTTGAAGAGAGGTTGTTGCTCTAGAGAGGTTAAATTGGTAGTTAATTCAGTTACTGCAGGAAAACTTGATTGTTGAAGAGAGGTTGTTGCTCTAGAGAGGTTAAATTGGTAGTTAATTCCGTTACTGCAGGAAAACTTGATTGTTGAAGAGAGGTTGTTGCTCTAGAGGTTAAATTGGTAGTTAATTCAGTTACAGCAGGAAAACTTGATTGTTGAAGAGAGGTTGTTGCTCTAGAGAGGTTAAATTGGTAGTTAATTCAGTAACTGCAGGAAAACTTGATTGTTGAAGAGAGGTTGTTGCTCAAGAGAGGTTAAATTGGTAGTTAATCCAGTAACTTCAGGAAAACTTGATTGTTGAAGAGAGGTTGATGCTCTAGAGAGGTTAAATTGGTAGTTAATCCAGTAACTGCAGGAAAACTTGATTGTTGAAGAGAGGTTGTTGCTCTAGAGAGGTTAAATTGGTAGTTAATCCAGTAACTTCAGGAAAACTTGATTGTTGAAGAGAGGTTGTTGCTCTAAAGAGGTTAAATTGGTAGTTAATCCAGTAACTTCAGGAAAACTTGATTGTTGAAGAGAGGTTGTTGCTCTAAAGAGGTTAAATTGGTAGTTAATTCCGTTACTGCAGGAAAACTTGATTGTTGAAGAGAGGTTGTTGCTCTAAAGAGGTTAAATTGGTAGTTAATCCAGTAACTTCAGGAAAACTTGATTGTTGAAGAGAGGTTGTTGCTCTAGAGAGGTTAAATTGGTAGTTAATTCAGTTACTGCAGGAAAACTTGATTGTTGAAGAGAGGTTGTTGCTCTAGAGAGGTTAAATTGGTAGTTAATTCCGTTACTGCAGGAAAACTTGATTGTTGAAGAGAGGTTGTTGCTCTAGAGGTTAAATTGGTAGTTAATTCAGTTACAGCAGGAAAACTTGATTGTTGAAGAGAGGTTGTTGTTCTAGAGAGGTTAAATTGGTAGTTGATCCAGTAACTTCAGGAAAACTTGATTGTTGAAGAGAGGTTGTTGCTCTAGAGAGGTTAAATTGGTAGTTAATTCAGTTACTGCAGGAAAACTTGACTGTTGAAGAGAGGTTGTTGCTCTAAAGAGGTTAAATTGGTAGTTGATCCAGTAACTTCAGGAAAACTTGATTGTTGAAGAGAGGTTGTTGCTCTAGAGAGGTTAAATTGGTAGTTAATTCAGTTACTGCAGGAAAACTTGATTGTTGAAGAGAGGTTGTTGTTCTAGAGAGGTTAAATTGGTAGTTTATTCAGTTACTGCAGGAAAACTTGATTGTTGAAGAGAGGTTGTTGCTCTAGAGAGGTTAAATTGGTAGTTGATCCAGTAACTTCAGGAAAACTTGATTGTTGAAGAGAGGTTGTTGTTCTAGAGAGGTTAAATTGGTAGTTAATCCAGTAACTTCAGGAAAACTTGATTGTTGAAGAGAGGTTGTTGCTCTAGAGAGGTTAAATTGGTAGTTAATTCAGTTACTGCAGGAAAACTTGATTGTTGAAGACAGGTTGTTGCTCTAGAGAGGTTAAATTGGTAGTTAATCCAGTAACTTCAGGAAAATTTGATTGTTGAAGAGAGGTTGTTGTTCTAAAGAGGTTAAATTGGTAGTTAATCCAGTAACTGCAGGAAAACTTGATTGTTGAAGAGAGGTTGTTGCTCTAAAGAGGTTAAATTGGTAGTTAATTCAGTTACTGCAGGAAAACTTGATTGTTGAAGAGAGGTTGTTGCTCTAGAGAGGTTAAATTGGTAGTTAATCCAGTAACTTCAGGAAAATTTGATTGTTGAAGAGAGGTTGTTGCTCTAGAGAGGTTAAATTGGTAGTTAATCCAGTAACTTCAGGAAAACTTGATTGTTGAAGAGAGGTTGTTGCTCTAGAGAGGTTAAATTGGTAGTTGATCCAGTAACTTCAGGAAAACTTGATTGTTGAAGAGAGGTTGTTGCTCTAGAGATGTTAAATTGGTAGTTAATCTAGTAACTTCAGGAAAACTTGATTGCTGAAGAGAGGTTGTTGCTCTAGAGGTTAAATTGGTAGTTAATCCAGTAACTTCAGGAAAACTTGATAACAGGCATGTATTTTTAAAATTGAAGACTGTTTTTCCATCATATTTACATGTAACCTTCGATATTGTTATTATCAGGCCTACCAAATTAATTTATAGTTCTTCAGATTTTTTTAAATGGAGCAAGTGAATGATTACTTTACTTTTTCTCTCTAATTGTTTTACTTTTTAAGAGGTGAGTGGCGGCTTTTACTGAAGCAAGCGTGAGTGCTTTTTTAATGGAGGTATCTGTATAACTGTAAAGTGATTGCATTGTGAATACTGTGGTATCATTAAAATTTGCAAATGGCAAAAAGGGCAAATTTGCGTATTTTAACTTTGCAGAGCTTGTCATCATTATGCATCATCAAACATGTCATTTAGAGTGGTCGCCTTTGAATAAACAATATGACAGGTCCAACTGTTAATTGGCTTTATTGGACACAAGTGTATGATCAAACAACAGCAATTAATCTTAAACAACAATGACGAGTGCGATTAATTCCTTCTCACACTCACCTAATTATTTATTTCTGCTACTTTCCACCAGTCTTTGTCTATTCCACGAAAACGTTCACATATTTTATATAAAATAATCTAAAGTTACTATTTAACGTCTATTTGTATGATTCAATGGTTGCAAAAATTGAAAAGTGGCCACCTGTCCACCGCCAGAACCGTGTCTACCTGATCAACTTTTACCGCTTAGTTTGGTGTGATGTTTATTTAAATAACTGTGTTCACTATTCGTAGCATAGACATACGTTAAATCTATAGTTAAATTTCGCTAATAACTTTAAAATTATAATGTGAAAACTCCGGATGACAATGATATTACGTAGACGTGCACTCCGGATGACAATGATATTACGTAGATGTGCACTCTGGATGACAATGATATTACGTAGACGTGCACTCCGGATGACAATGATATTACGTAGACGTGCACTCCGGATGACAATGATATTACGTAGACGTGCACTCCGGATGACAATGATATTATGTAGACGTGCACTCCGGATGACAATGATATTACGTAGACGTGCACTCCGGATGACAATGATATTACGTAGACGTGCACTCCGGATGACAATGATATTACGTAGACGTGCACTCCGGATGACAATGATATTACGTAGACATGCACTCCAGATGACTATGATATTACGTAGATGTGCACTCCGGATGACAATGATATTACGTAGATGTGCACTCCGGATGACAATGATATTACGTAGACGTGCACTCCGGATGACAATGATATTACGTAGACGTGCACTCCGGATGACAATGATATTACGTAGACGTGCACTCCGGATGACAATGATATTACGTAGACGTGCACTCCGGATGACAATGATATTACGTAGACGTGCACTCCGGATGACAATGATATTACGTAGACGTGCACTCCGGATGACAATGATATTACGTAGACGTGCACTCCGGATGACAATGATATTACGTAGATGTGCACTCCGGATGACAATGATATTACGTAGATGTGCACTCCGGATGACAATGATATTACGTAGATGTGCACTCCGGATGACAATGATATTACGTAGATGTGCACTCCGGATGACAATGATATTACGTAGATGTGCACTCCGGATGACAATGATATTACGTAGATGTGCACTCCGGATGACAATGATATTACGTAGACGTACATTCTTTATATAAAAATCATAAACAAAGTAAAATCAATAAATGAATTAATGTTTCATTTAAACCACTCTTACTAGCAATCAAGGTGTGTCAGACTATTCTAAGTAAACTATGAAGATTGTCAGAAAAACAGCGACATATTATGAAAAGTTAAAACGAAGGTGCATACAGTATACATAAATTTCAGACACCCATGTAAGTTTCTGATAGTTTAATTATAGCGCCGACTTAAATTCGCGCTTCATTTCTAGCGCGAAATCGCGAAAATTCGTCCTGCGCGAATAAAAATGATTTCACAGTAATTCAGTAAATCCTTTAAAAAGCCATAAGGTATGCCTTGAAGATTCTACCTAGATTTACAACTGCAATTAATGAATATACACAAGTGTTAGTTGTGGAGATATTCTATCACATTAGCAAACATTAAAGAAATAGTTAATACAGGCATAATTTCTTTACTTAAACAGAAAACTGAAACTATTATGTTTATGAAATTCAAACGCAATATACATGTATAAAACAGACTGTTTCAACCAGATCTGCGCAATGAAATCTTTTTTTCAAAAATATTTTCTGTGTATGTGCACAGGTTACTTTTATTATTTTGTCTCAGGGTTAATTACTTTAAAGTGGTCGTCCTGACGAATGACACATTAAATTGGTGTGGCCTTATTATAAATCGAAAAGCAGTTATTTATGTCATACTTGGATCAAGACGCAATAAAATGTATACAAGTTATGTGAACACATATTTTGAATAGTATTGTAATCAACTTGAATAAAACAGTTCACCCATATTATAAGATAACATTTAAATCTTGCAGTGATTACTTTGTCATCTGTTCATGCACAATCATCTCTATCTTTGTGTGATCATGTGACAAGTATACTTGTAAATACAGTAAAACCTCAATAATGCGACCACTATCTCGACCTTTGAAAACTGGACTTATTATTGAGGTGGTCTTATTATTGAGGTTGAATAAGAGCAAAATAGTGATTATGGACTTGAAAATTGTGTTCTTGATTTTGAGGAAGTTTAAGTGAGGTTTTACTGTACATTGAAAATTACCTACATATATTGCAGACAATAATTTATGGATTTGTCAGACAAAACTGAAAACAATTTCTTGTAAATCAATGAGATGATTATTAAAATGGGATGAGAAATTGTTACAACACAACCTGTACAGATCAACGCCCCCTTAGGGAGACTCACATTTGGCTGTAGTAGAGAGGTTGTGGGACTGACTCACATTTGGCTGTGTTGTAGAGGTTGTGGGACTGACTCACATATGGCTGTGTTGTAGAGGTTGTGGGACTGACTCACATTTGGCTGTTGTAGAGAGGTTGTGGGACTGACTCACATATGGCTGTGTAGTAGAGAGGTTGTGGGACTGACTCACATTTGGCTGTGTTGTAGAGGTTGTGGGACGGACTCACAGTTGGCTGTTGAAGAGAGGTTGTGGAACTAACTCACATTTGGCTGTTGTAGAGAGGTTGTAGATAGAACTGTCAAACTGATTGTAAATTCTTGTTGCAGGAAAAATTTAATTGTTGCTGGCAAAAGGTTATTGCTCTAGGGAGGTTAAATTCATAGTAAATCCAGTTACTGCAGGTAGAAATGATAGTTGAAGAGAGGTTGTTGCTAAATAAAAAAGAACATTTTTTTCTCTCACTTAGAAAGAAAATTCCCCTTCAGTAAAATATTTTACAATTTTAGCCTGATATATACCCAAATTTGGTGATTCATGATGCAAATTTCCCCTATCAAAAGGACCTGCCATACTTCACCATAAACTGAATAAAGGGCTGAGAGAACCAATTTGTAAGGATGGCCTGGTTGTGATATTTATGCTAATAGACCTAAAATATTCAGTTCCCTGTAAATCAACAAACCCTAATTTACTACCCTCCATAGCATTATCATCCATAATAGGTGTGAAACAGTTTTAGTGATATATATAATAAATCGCTGCCTACAGCCTAGACACAATGGTATGGGCCTCAAATCATTTTATATTACCAACAAATGGAACAAATTATCTCCATTTTAATTTAGTTTCAAATTTTATTTTCCAACTATTCTGTCTGACTTGTGACTGTATATAATATTCCTGTGCATTGTATTTTAAAGGGAATTACAATTTAAACATTAGATAATCGTCCAGCCCTTCCTCCTTACCTAGGAGCATTTACAGAGGATTTCTGTGGTTTAACATATCTAGAATATTGATATGTAGTTGTCCCTGGCATAAGTATTAGACTTTATATCTCAGATAATTCAATATCATATGCTAACATGTCTCACACAGACTGATCTCACAATTATTGTATGCTACTTCAGTAATTTATAATCGTTTTAAAGACAAAAATCATGCGTGGGACAAACTAGGGGACAGAGGCACGTTGATTTTGGAATTTATTTATTGTGGCCTAAAATATGGAAGGGGGACAGAGGGTTGTTGATCAAGCGGTTAATTTATAGTGGCCTTAAATATGAACCGGGCAATACCACTGGAAATAACAAAGTTAAATGACACTCTAAATGTCATGTCTATACACAACTGTAGTCATGTGATTATACTAAAACAACCTTCCTAATTCTTAAATTGTTTGTGAATGGTTAACAAACAAGAAGATAGAAATAATAGCTCTGTATCGCCCACCTGTGTGGTAAGGCACCTGTATCCTATTGATTAAGTATGCGTGGCCTGATTTGCTAGACTGTCCCCTGCTAATCTATATATGAAATGATATCAAAACTGGACGTTCTACACTAAAGGTGCTAAAGCAATATTATGATTAAGATTTTTAACAAGATCACTGGTAATAGATTCAGATAATGTCTGCACTGGTTACTTTATCATTGGCACTTTTCAAAACAGACAATCTATGAAAAATCACTTCAGAATTAAGTAATACAATGTAGTCTACATGTGTACAAGTGAAAAAAAAACATTTTTCCACACCACCAAATAAACGTAGAAATTTTAAACCAAAAGTGTCTAGTATTTCATATGGACAGACAGTCAGCAAATGTTCTGGCATTCTCATTCACATATACCTCATACAGGACATGATTTATTTGTAGAATTTGGTCAATAATGAAGCAAACATGGTTTATTCAAAGCATTTCTCCGGTCAGTTTTTTGGTAATTTTAACTGTGATTTCAAACACCGATCTTTTCATGTACAGTTCCATCGTTAAACTACAAATAAGCCAAACCCCTCACATACTTTTCAACCAATTAAAAACCTTAAGCTTGGTTGAGCTAAAACGCATAGAATATTTAGGTCCATACAAAACTGAACATATAAACAACTGACATAAATTTAAGATGTTGTAAATATAAGAATTTCAAAGAAGTTATCAGAAATATTAAAACAGTTAAACAAGGGGAATTAACATTTCCTTGAAAAACTCTAAAATCGCTGTAGAAATTAATTAAGTAACGCAGGCAAATCATGAGACAAAAACTGCATTGTGTTACATTCAAGACTATTTCACCATTAAGCTGTATAAATTTCTCTTTTATTCCAACAACACATAACTCCTGACCGTTCCAGAGAGATATGCGAGAGTTTCACCGAGCCGATTATGTAAAATAGAACCTTGATTAAGTAAGAGAAAATCATGACAAGCACTTAGACTCTGCTACTCTCCCAGTGACAAATGCTTAACAATTTTGAAATAGAAGGCAGTTTGACATCACTGACATTGATCCAATGCTTGTCCGAACACTTACACACAACAAATGAATTTATTCATAGCCAACATTCTGCAAAATATCCTTTATTGTAAAAAGTATTTTCTCCCAACGTTGAAATGTAGAATTTACCAAATGTCACTACTGAGAGGGACTCAAATGCATCACAATCAAGTTCAAACAAAATGTTATCTAGAAATTAGTTCACTTTGACATCAAACCATCCTGTATTACATATCAGGGGTTCTATTTGACCCTGGAGTTGACCCTGGAGCTGACCCTGGAGTTGACCCTGGAGTTGACCATGGAGTTGACCCTGGAGTTGACCCAAGAGTTGACCATGGAGTTGACCCTGGAGTTGACCCGAGAGTTGACCCTGGAGTTGACCCGAGAGTTGACCATGGAGATGACCCTGGAGTTGACCCTGGAGCTGACCCTGGAGTTGACCCTGGAGTTGACCCTGGAGTTGACCCTGGAGTTGACCCGAGAGTTGACCATGGAGTTGACCCTGGAGTTGACCCATGGAATTTCCATACAGCCACATTTTGACTGAAGGATTCTGGCTGAAGGGTCAAATTTTCTCTTAATTGTAGGCATTATGGTATACCTATAATATATTATAATTCTTTGTGACCACAGGGCCAGAATATGAATTCTAAAAAAAGGGATTCTTTCTATGAAATGTTTACATAATTAGTTTATAGTTACAGACCCAAGAGCAAAAGACGGAATTTGATCAGGCCCCCCCATCTCCTGAAGCATCTCAAATCTCAACTCAATATTGAGATTGAAACAAATCTCATTTGGTTCTCTTGAAAATTTTCGACAAAAAAATAATCTTTTTTTGTTTTGCGATACCAGTTTCCCAGAACTCTGAACCGTTTATAATAGTTTCATTATTTTCAGCAATCTAGTTATATTTTAGTGTATTATATAGACAACAGCAGACATCAGATATATTGAGATTATTGCTACTTATTTCTACAACAATTGTTTTATGTTGTCTAATAATGACAAGATGCAACATAAAAGTCTTCTTTATATCTCTCATTTCATAGAAATGGCAGGTCTATACAATAAACTAGCTTTTAAAATTGGCAGAGAAAATGTCAAACCAGTCCAAGAGACAGATTGAACGATAGTACGAGGGGTGATCAAAAAGTGACAGTTTGAACGATAGTATGAGGGGTGATCAAAAAGTGACAGGTTAAATGATAGTAGGAGGGGTGACTAAAAAGTGCAAACTGAATGAAAGTACGAGGGATAATCATAAATTGATAGAATGAACAATAGTACAAGTGGTGGTCAAAAACTGACAGCTTTTGCATCTGAACCTGGCTTAGATGACAACCAATACCCTCCCTAAGATGCCAGTACTTTTTTCACAAAGACAACTCGAGCCTGGCTTAGATGACAACCAATACCCTCCCTAAGATGCCAGTACTTTTTTCACAAAGACAACTCGAGCCTGGCTTAGATGACAACCAATACCCTCCCTAAGATGCCAGTACTTTTTTCACAAAGACAACTCGAGCCTGGCTTAGATGACAACCAATACCCTCCCTAAGATGCCAGTACTTTTTTCACAAAGACAACTCGAGCCTGGCTTAGATGACAACCAATTCCCTCCCTAAGATGCCAGTACTTTTTTCACAAAGACAACTCGAGCCTGGCTTAGATGACAACCAATACCCTCCCTAAGATGCCAGTACTTTTTTCACAAAGACAACTCGAGCCTGGCTTAGATGACAACCAATACCCTCCCTAAGATGCCAGTACTTTTTTCACAAAGACAACTCGAGCCTGGCTTAGATGACAACCAATACCCTCCCTAAGATGCCAGTACTTTTTTCACAAAGACAACTCGAGCCTGGCTTAGATGACAACCAATACCCTCCCTAAGATGCCAGTACTTTTTTCACAAAGACAACTCGAGCCTGGCTTAGATGACAACCAATACCCTCCCTAAGATGCCAGTACTTTTTTCACAAAGACAACTCGAGCCTGGCTTAGATGACAACCAATTCCCTCCCTAAGATGCCAGTACTTTTTTCACAAAGACAACTTGAGCCTGGCTTAGATGACAACCAATTCCCTCCCTAAGATGCCAGTACTTTTTTCACAAAGACAACTCGAGCCTGGCTTAGATGACAACCAATTCCCTCCCTAAGATGCCAGTACTTTTTTCACAAAGACAACTTGAGAGTGATTTACATGAGCATGATGCTTTCATCAACATTGAACTTGAACAAATATACAGAATACATATCTTAAACAAATACCACAGTTTGTACATGTAATCTTAATACAGACAATGGCTTATTAAGAAAAGATCACTTCAATACATGAATAGGAAAGAACAGGGCACTCGTTTGACTTTTTTAGGGCTGTTTATGGGTACCATTCCCGAACTAAATTATTGTCAGATAAATTGTCATAAAATATCATAATATTTGTAATAATTGATGAAAAATCGTAAAAAAGGAAAACAAATGATTATGCAAGTTTGGAAAACTCTCCCAATAGTGGGTATGGGTATCTGTTCCCAAAAGCTTTCTAGTGCCTGGTGTAAAGTCGTGTCTAGTGCCCGGTGTACAGTCATGTCTAGTGCCCGGTGTACAGTCATGTCTAGTGCCCGGTGTAAAGTCATGTCTAGTGCCCGGTGTACAGTCATGTCTAGTGCCCCGTGTCATTCATGTCTAGTGCCCGGTGTACAGTCATGTCTAGTGCCCGGTGTACAGTCATATCTAGTGCCCGGTGTACAGTCATGTCTAGTGCCCGGTGTACAGTCATGTCTAGTGCCCCGTGTCATTCATGTCTAGTGCCCGGTGTACAGTCATGTCTAGTGCCCGGTGTACAGTCATGTCTAGTGCCCGGTGTACAGTCATGTCTAGTGCCCGGTGTACAGTCATGTCTAGTGCCCGGTGTACAGTCATGTCTAGTGCCAGTGTCATTCATGTCTAGTGCCCGGTGTACAGTCATGTCTAGTGCCCGGTGTACAGTCATGTCTAGTGCCCGGTGTACAGTCATGTCTAGTGCCCGGTGTACAGTCATGTCTAGTGCCCCGTGTCATTCATGTCTAGTGCCCGGTGTACAGTCATGTCTAGTGCCCGGTGTACAGTCATGTCTAGTGCCCGGTGTACAGTCATGTCTAGTGCCCGGTGTACAGTCATGTCTAGTGCCCGGTGTACAGTCATGTCTAGTGCCCCGTGTCATTCATGTCTAGTGCCCGGTGTACAGTCATGTCTAGTGCCCGGTGTACAGTCATGTCTAGTGCCCGGTGTACAGTCATGTCTAGTGCCCGGTGTACAGTCATGTCTAGTGCCCGGTGTACAGTCATGTCTAGTGCCCGGTGTCATTCATGTCTAGTGCCCGGTGTACAGTCATGTCTAGTGCCCGGTGTACAGTCATATCTAGTGCCCGGTGTACAGTCATGTCTAGTGCCCGGTGTACAGTCATGTCTAGTGCCCGGTGTACAGTCATGTCTAGTGCCCGGTGTACAGTCATGTCTAGTGCCCGGTGTACAGTCATGTCTAGTGCCCGGTGTACAGTCATGTCTAGTGCCCGGTGTACAGTCATGTCTAGTGCCCGGTGTACAGTCATGTCTAGTGCCCGGTGTTCAGTCATGTCTAGTGCCCGGTGTACAGTCATGTCTAGTGCTTGGTGTACAGTCATGTCTAGTGCCTGGTGTACAGTCATGTCTAGTGCCCCATGTCATTCATGTCTAGTGCCTGGTGTAAAGTCATGTCTAGTGCTTTTGGGTCTTGTCTTTTATTTTTGAAACACAAGTTTATAATACTTAAACATTTCCAACTCCAAGTTAAAGTGACTATCCCAGCCGATTGATTTTTAATTCAAAGTTCTGTCAGAGAATGGAACAATATTAAGTCAGTTGAATGAGTCAGAATCATCTGTTAACAACTTAAAATACTTCAACACAGAAGTTCCATTAACAAATTTTCAATATGCATGTTAAGCAAGTAGAAATATATATATCTACATTCATTTCACACCATCGTGTCAAAACATCTATGAAGATAGAGACGATTAAAATTGGAAATATTTTAGTTCTAATTTCTGTAGCACAATATTTTCCAATTTTATTACCAGAGTTTTGAACTAATACGTTTCATTACATCCAATTTGTACAGAATGATTCTTCCAGTTTTTTGTTCAACAAAATGAGGAAATAGAAACATTTCCAGATTAAATGGATTTCTGAAGATAATACCATCAACAAGCATTCCCTATTCTATCTGGAAACTCAAATACCGTATCCTGGGTTACCAACCAGTACAAACATGTCCTTCCACAAACAACTGACAACTTCCCCCACAGCTATGGGAGGTGAAGAACAAATGATTTTAGATATACAGTAAAACCTCAATAATACAACCACCCTCCGGGCTCCTGAAAACTGGTCATAATATTGAGGTGGTCTTAATGTTGAGGTTGAATAAAGAGCAAAACAGTGAAAATGGTCTATAGAATGTGTTCTTAATTTTGAGGTTGTCTTTGTGTGTGGTTTGACTGTATTATCTTCAGTCAGATTGTTACAGAGAACAAACGCCTCATCCATAGTTCAAACCTACAACCTCCAGACTGGCCGTCCAGTGCTCTCACCCACTCAGCTAACTGGGCAGGCTAAATACAAAAGCAAGAGAATCTTGTTTATTTGGCAACCTTCTATCAGATTACTCGGTATCATCAGAAATAAATATCAGGTCCCTATTCAAAACCATGGGTTATTCGAAATAAAATTGCGGTCCCGTTAAAATCAAATGAACGAGGTCTGACTGTATTTCATTTAATCGGAACAAGAGCTTTTAAAATACCAGTAAATAAATGTAAAGCATGGATCTCATCTCTTTTACAATCACAATTTCATAATTACCAAAAATTAATATATCAGAAATGTTCCCTTCAAAATGTATGGAAGTTCATCATGAAAGTTTTTAAACTGAAAGAAAATTTAAAACTAATGAATGTCATTTAGATGTATACTGTTTATGTAGCAATTGTATATAAACTGCTATCTCTCTTCTATCTCTCCGCATTTCAAACATTATATGATAATTATTATGACAAATACCACTGTTCATAGCATCATTCACACTGCCTTGAAGTCTCTCAGGGAATCGAGACATGGAGTAAACTTTAATCTGCAGAATAAACAATCATTACCACATCCAGTATATTGACAGTCATGTCATTGTTGGAAGCCATCAAGACTGCTTCAATGTCTCCTGTGTAAAATAGAGAGGCCGCTCGTAATAAAATACGTTTTAATCGGCAATTTATATACGCACAGACTCTAGAAATGTTTGCTGAGAAACGATTTACGCAAACTTTAATATCTCCCATATATAAGAGCATTCTGATAATGTATCGTAATGTATGATCTATAATGTTTTTAATCATCATTTGTCTAATCATACTGCGCTGAAATACGAGCAAGCTGTAATGCCCTTTCATCTGATTCAAGTAGGTAATCCATCAGGGTCCTCAATCCTCCATTATTGGGGTCAAATGTGGATCCCATTTTCCCGCCACCAGAATTGTATTAATTTTTCCCGTTTTCAAATGCAGTTTTCCCCCTCACAGCCCCCCCCAAAAGCTGGAAAAATAGTACTTTCTGACAACAAGACATAATATCAGATACATTTTTTAGTTTGCAAAGGTACCAGTAGTATTATTAACTATACATGTACAACGGTTTGGATTTATTCAAACTATTAAAAGATATTCTTTCAACCAATCAATCAAAGTGGACGCACAGTCAAGCATAAGAAAGAAAATATATACATAAAATTACTGAGGGAGACTTCAAAAGTTTGGAAGAAGGAACAATGAAAACACAGATACAAGTATATATATATATAAACAGATCCGAGTCATAAAACTATATTAAAAAACATATTGCTGTGCTAATTATATAAAAGACATTTTTGCTTACTGTCAGCTTGGGAGATCACTGATATATAATTGGATGTATTGGAAACTGGCTGATATGCTTGAAACAAATAATGTAATTTACGAACAATCCTTAGCACAGGCTTTCTTAAGTATTTTGAATTTTCACAATTTTTCTACTTTACATTTTTGCGCTAGAGGCCACAATTAAGTAAGAAAAAATGGAAGAAATGTCAGGTTTCATGCAAAAATACATACATACATACAACAAGGTAAACACAAAAATATAAATACTGACCAAGAAATATATAGCCGTTGTAAATATGACGATTATGACGAAACAAAATGCCAACATTCAATTCAGGAACAAGATGGCGGACGTGCAATTTACTATTAATCGAGGGTTTTATCTCAAATGAAATCATGCTGCTTGCTTAGAGTTCAAACAAATCTATATAGACATGGTAGGAATTTCAATCCATGGTTTATATTCCGTGAGAGATTCAGGAGTGGAGAGTGAAACTATTTCAGACATAAGATTGTTCAATAAGATTTACACAGTTTAAAATTTTAGATACCAGTGACATACATGTATATTTGGTTTTTATCAGCACGAAATGCAACCTGACACAAATCAATCCTATCTAGAAATATCCCAGAGCATTAAATATGTCATGATACTGGCATCATTGTTCAGAATAAAGAGCATGTTTATTGTCAATATTAAATTTTACACTTACATCAAGGACATATAAACCATGGATTGGAAATTGGCTTATATCGGTGAAGTGATAACAATAAATAATTTACCCACTATCTTTAGCGCTCTGTCACTAAGTATCAAGAATTTACGCAATTTTAGCAATCGGCGATAATCAGCAATCTCTTTAAGCCTTATAACTCATTATCTATCAAAAATTATGTACATACAAATAACAAGCTAAACACAAAAACTATAAATACCAAACCCAGGAATATATAGCTGCTGTAGACATAACAATAACTTGAATAAGGGCAGATCAAACTGTCAATTACTCTTGATTCAGAAACAAGATGGTCGTATGTTACACAATATGTATCACAGGTTTGGTCTCGGAAGAAATTTCCCATCTCATTAAAGTTCAAACACAGATCGAATGTCGGACGAAGCGTACCACTTACTACCAGGAAGCGTACCATTTTCAAGGACGGAGCGTACCACATATAACATATAGAGGGAAACAAAACAATATAAAACTAATTCTTTTTATACTGTTAAGAACATAATTTTGATGATAAAATAATGAATTAAAACAATTACTGTATAAAAACAATGAATTTAAGATGATTACAGTATGAAATACTGTCGCATTTCATTCTAAAATACATAATTAACAACACAAGTATAAGAATTAGAACAGGTAACATGTAAGGGTAAATTTAATATGTTCTATAATTGACAAACAAAGATAATCATATTTGAACAAACAATTTTGAAAATAATTAAGTTTTTACTAATTAATAAACTATAATTAGATGAGAACGTGTCATGAATGTGTTACTAGTATAATTACAAACAATTCAATTTAACACGATTATTTATCGACATTAGGTGTTTTTAACACCTACTTCATAGCTGAAAATAACAGATTAAAAATATTAAATTAAATATATTCTATATGTGGTACGCTTCATCCTAAAATGGTATGCTTCGTTAGTGGTACACTTCGTCCTGCATCGCACAGATCTATATAGTTACAGTAGGATGTTTCTAATCCATGGTTTATATGTCCGTGCTTACATGTATACACAATCAGTTAATCCGAGACTTCTCTGACCCTATAGCCTTTTTTTTTTTTTTGCGGCTTAGGGTCAGAGGAACTCCTATAGTAAAAACCCGGGGATTACTGAAAACCACACAGTCGTGTACTTTCAACGGTGTATGTGGCGTTTGGGCTCATTTTAATGGAAAGTTAGCCGAACAAATCGGTAAATTGATATTTAATTTACCAATCTGCATCGATCACGTGACAGCCAGGTGCTTTGACCCAAATACATATTTACATGAAGAAAATTACTTTTTTAGCTTACTCTGAAAAGGATTGACCGTTACAACGTATTAAAGGTTTTCAAAACAAATGTTACGGTTCAGATAGGTAAATTAATATATTGATAATAGATGTATATGCTTGAAATTTTAATCCAATGAATGTTTACATAGATATATTGATTTAAAGTTCCTCTCCCGCGCGGGAGAGGAAATCCCCGGGTTTTTACTATAGGAGTTCCTCTGACCCTAACCAGCAACATGAAATATCAAAAATCGTAAAAGAGGCTGGTTTAGGGACAGAGAAGGCTCGGATTAACAATCAGTGTATGGTTTACTTCAACATTTAAAATGACAGTTCATTCAGGCAAAAGATCCTGAAATTTCAACGACTGGATAATGAATACCGAGTTTTGTGCCGTGGTAACATCATGATAAATACAATTCAAAGAGATTTTGTCATGACCCAATTAAAGACATTTCAGCTTATTAAATTGATTTAAGAAAGATATCACTCTAATTTACAAGTGGCATTTTGCAAAAAAAATAGACAGTGAAGGAAAATGGTTAATAACTATTCATAACTAATGTTAAACAGTGACATTCATTTTGTGAACACACCCGACTATAAATAAAACTTTGTAACTAGATATTTGTTTACGTCGTAAATTTCAAGAACTTTTTAAAGTCATTTTTCTGAAGTCAAACTGGACAGAAATGAGACAAATTGTTGGTGAACATTTTAATTAATTAGTAAAACACATCAATTTAGATGACACAGACAAAATATGACAAATAAAAAGTTTACCTTCGCTCTCTGTAAAATATTCATTAGTGTTTTATCTTCTTCAGGTAAATGCCTCTTACGACATACACAAAATAATAAAGGATAAAGCCCGCATTATCCGGTGATGTTTAAAAAACGGAACACTCCGTGTTGTGTTTTTTACAACCTACCACGGACCTATAATGTACACTGTATATATGTTTTATATATCCGTGAACCTACAAACATTTTTATGCGCATTTAATTAGAAACTTTTACGTTTTACACCTTATTAAGGTTACGAATATAAAGTTTGCGTCGTATTGTATATCAGCTAATCTGATTAAAATAAAAAAATAAACGTATTTAGACACTGCCATGGGACCAATACATACATGTACATTGGTCCCAGATAGACATTTGTAACATTGCTATCAATAGTAATATTAGTACTTAATTAAAGTAGTAATACCAATGTTAGTAATAATAATAGAGAGAATACGTAGCTATATATAGGTAACGCCAGATTCATAAGACAATGCCTCCTCACACAGACCTCCCGGGAAACAGTCGTAGTTATGGAAGTGAATTAGTAAGATTAATAGTTTCAATAATAATATACAAATGTAGTATTAATAATATTAGGCTTAATGGTTCATAGAGTAATAATGAAAGTAATACTTGAAATAGTGTAAGTAGTAGTAGTAAAACCTCAATAATACGACCACCCTGGGGGCTCCTGAAATCTGGTCATAATATGGAGGTGTTCTTAATATTGAGATTGAATAAAGAGAGCAAAACAGTGAAACTGGACTTGAAAATTATGTTCTTTATTTTGAGGTGGTCTTATTATTGAAGTGGTATTTAGGTGTGGTTTTACTGTACAATGTATTGTACAATTCTTTGTTCGTATGTGTAAATCCGTTCAATGCCTCTGTTTAGATATTAGTCGAAATAATGATAATAATAGTAATATAAATGATTAATAATAGTTTCAGTTGTTCAGGTAATACTGAACGAAAGTAACCGGGTTAGTATCAGTGATTGTGTCTATATTTTGTAGAAATAGATAAGAAACAAACTTTAGCCAGCTGTCAAACGCAGGAAACATACAGTTACCGCACCAAGAGCGGAGATCCAACGGCCAAAATCTATAACTGATCGTATCTACATAGCAAGGCATAAACTCAAGGTGTTAGGGCACTGTTTTGAACTATTGTATAGTTGTACATCCTATATATGACGGCACATCGGAAGATCCACGCTCCATTAAAACGTTGTCGACATGTAGTTAAAACGAAACACTTGATATTTTGATTAACGATTGTTTACACTTTGGAAAAAGAGAATCATTAAATAACACTTCTATGGGAAATGTCAATGATCTGTCGTTCGTAATAGAAGCACTGCCACTTTAAATTCGAAAGATATTTTGTTATCATACGGCATCGTTTGTTTACCGGACTATACCGGAAATGGCGTTCATAGAGCGTACAATACAACGTAGTTGCCGCATATGCGGTGTAGACGGTAACCACAGGGACGGTCAATGTATAAGCCCTGTCTACGTAGTTTTTGAACAGCCCTCAAACATATGATCCAAGTTGTATAGCTCGATCATACCATTTCTGTTTCCTAAACTTTTACGGGGAAAAAACGCAAGCTAAACGGAAAAGTAAAATATTCAACTTCGGAAACATTGCGTGACTTGTTTGCATAACAAAATATTAATGAGAAGAAAACACAGGAAAAAAATGAAATAATACGAGCATGCAGTGGTTTCCAGTACCCTTAAGAGTTCAGAATATTTGCCACCATGGCGCCAGTATCCAGCTTTAAACATTTATCATGCTGCAAAAACAACAAAGTTCATGAATAAATCCGGAAACCACGAATTTAAATAAATCGATTCAGGATTTTAAATACATGTAACATTCCAAATAACGCGAATGGAGATGAATTATTTCTTGGCTTTAGAGAAAGTGCTCTAAACTATAATTGTAAAATATGTCTAACAATGCAAGAATATAGAGTCAGATAAGGTGCTGTCGCTAGGAATCCGCTGCACAATTATACTAGCAAATGCTTATCGGGCATTGTATCATTAAATGATAGCAAGCGGAAAATTGAACGAATTACATTGTCGTTTCACTGAAGACATACTTGGGATATTTAATGATTTCATGACTTTAAGATAAACAGTAGTACAGTTCTCTGTTTGTAGTTGTCACGTTCTGAATAACGAAACTACATGCAGATATACAAATATAAGCATCTACTAGAAGAAATACGGACATTCGGTAAAATGGGTTTTTACCTGCGGTACAAACAAAATTTGATTTTAGATCTTTTGAAATTCAGTCAGACGTTAAATCATCTTGTTTTTGTTTTCATTGCAATTCGAGCACGACGTGTACAGTATATTATTGTTTGTTCCGCAGGATTAGAGGGAAATACCCATATTTAAATCAATCCGGAGTATATCTATCAGATCAAGCTGCATCGTTATATGACAACTATTTTTACCAGTAGTTTTACTGACAGTTACGAGTTTGTATGCTGTTATGCTACCTTAATTGACTTATTGTTGTATCTAATAGTCCTATTTTGTTCAACATTCATGTTTTTTAGTTCGTTGATGATGTTGCCGGTATTGTTTAGTTTCCGTGTCCTTACCATTCGGTATTGTTTTTATACCCTTCCTGCATGTACCTCTTCCTTACCTTGTTAAGTTTCGTTCTGATTTGTTCTTCTCTGCTATAAATTTTGTTCATTTAAGAAACATTTTAGCATATACGAACTCGTACTAAATTGTTCACCATATAAAACGTTGAACCGCGGTTAGCATCAGATATTGAACACCGACAGTTCCAAGACTGTGACGTAAATGTGTCCAGTGCTACTTTTTTCCTCATGTTTTATTGTTGTGCGTCCCGTCTGTACATAATCGTCCCAGGTCCTCCCTATAACACCTTCCATTATATAAATGTATATTAGCATATCTGTTATGATTTCCCCCTGCTCTTCAGTATATCACATAAAAAATGGGATGAAGCCGGTAAATGAATAAAAGGGTGGAATGGGTAATAATACATAGTACATTTACATATACGTATACACATTTACAATTATACATAGCATACACATAGTATACACATAGTATACACATAGTATACACATAGTATACACATAGTATACATCTAGTATACACATAGTATACACATAGTATACACATAATATACACATATTATACACATAGTATACACATAGTATACACATAGTATACATCTAGTATACACATAGTATACACATAGTATACACATAATATACACATAGTATACACATAGTATACACATAGTATACACATAGTATACACATAGTATACACAAAATATACACATAGTATACACATAGTATAAACATAGTATACACATAGTATACACATAGTATACACATAGTATACACATATTATACACATAGTATACACATAGTATACACATAGTATACACATAATATACACATATTATACACATAGTATACAAATAATATACACATAGTATACACATAGTATACAAATAGTATACACATAGTATACACATAGTATACACATAGTATACACATAGTATACACATAGTATACACATAGTATACACATAATATACACATAGTATACACATAGTATACATATAATATACACATAGTATACACATAGTATACACATAGTATACACATAGTATACACATAATATACACATAGTTAGTATACACATATTATACACATAGTATACACATATTATACACATAATATACACATAGTATACACATAGTATACACATAGTATACACATAATATACACATAGTATACACATATTATACACATAGTATACACATAGTATACACATAGTATACACATAATATACACATAGTATACACATAGTATACACATAGTATACACATAGTATACACATAATATACACATATTATACACATAGTATACACATAGTTAGTATACACATAGTATACACATATTTACATATACCCATTTATATATATACATATGTACATATATATATTCTATAATTTCCCATTCCGCTTTTTAAATTTTGTTTGTTTCAACCCTTTTTTTAATTTGAATTTTTACTCCAATGTTCTGTATATGTGACTCATCCTGGGCTGCTCCATAAAGTATATGTTTCGTATGTTTACAAATGTATATGAAAGTTTTTTTTCCTTGAAAATGTATACGTAAACATACATCGCCTTATGTCGTACATACGTTTTCAGGGAAAACATATTTATATATATAATAAAACTGATGTTTTAAAGAGATGGTTTACGTTGAAATTTAAATTTGACATTGTACGAATTCGATGTCAATATATCTTATGCTGGATTTTCACTGTAAAACCTCATGTTGTATACATTTGTCCTCTATCATTCGAGTGATTGGTCATCACTGCTTTGTTATTTAAACTTTTCTTTAAAATTCATACGTTTTCACCGTAAATTGTCTTAATATGATTCTTTAATTTTTTAAGAATTTATGTTGTTTTCTCTAACAGATTCAAGAACTGTGGAACTCTGGGAACATAATATGTGACCATGTAATTAAATCCAGAAATTTCTGATAATTAAGCTGCTCTGTAGATCAAACTATTGGTCCCAGGTTAAGATAATTTGTTCAGTTATTGATAGAATACATGCATAAAATGTATCATTTGTCAGAAACTGTAATTAATTAGTCACTTGAGTCGATTCAAAGTTTCCTGACCGATGAATAATTGAGTAGTCCATTTCGTGGTGTCTGTAAGCGTGCGGTCAGAAATCTCGGGATTCTCGTTCCGGAAAACTGGACTTTAGCAGAAACCGTGTTTACATTGGTTTCAAAGATGGCGGACGGAGCGAATATTTTGTAAAACCTACGGGACAAACGGTGTTTACATTTCGCTCGGTTGATTTTCCTAGGTAATTCAATTTTTAAGCAATCAAGTAATTATATGTTCAGTCTACACGTGTATTTTCTATGTTCAGCTGTTTTATAATTGCAAAAAGGATAAATTGTTCAACGTCACAGCGCTGCAAAAAGTTTCTGTGGCATGCAAGATCATGAACTTTCGGCTATATTGTCTTTCTGCAGTATGTGAAGTGTTTGCCCTCTTCTGTTTTTGCTTATCTTGAATAGTAAATAAATATCTTATTTGCCTTGGAACATGCCATTGTTATTTGACAGGAATCCATGGGATAATACATTGATACTTGTTTAGGGCCTAGTAAAGAGTAACTCTACTGTTTGCTTGTATTTTTGTGGTAGTCCTTTCTCATGGTACCGCGGCTTTCATGGTACCGCGGTAAACAGTTTTCTCGCGATATTTTAACGTTAGGACCGCCTACCGCATGTTGACATATTCTCTTGAGTAAACCTGAAGATGCTCTTCGTATCAAACAATTATTTTGCAAAAATGCCGTAATTTCTGACGAATTAATAGCGTTTTTATACAAAACCAGTTGAAACAAATTATTCTACCTATGTTATCCACCCCATGGGTCATAAAAACCTCTCAATGTCCTGTAAAAATGTTTAAAATTTCGTATTTGCTGTTGAAATGATCGTCGGACATTTCGTATGACGTCACCAAACCGGTAGCCATGTTGTTTCTAAATTTAGAAGCTATTCCTAGGAAATGAAAGTAGGGCAAGCGGTTAAGGTAAAAAAAATCAATTAAAGCAAATGGCAAAATTTAGTGATACACAATAAGCCACCAGTCTTAACCTTTGTCTTTGCTATATGGTTCTATCATTTGAATATATTGAATGGATAGTATTCAAAATAAAGTAACAGCAGAAAAAATAGACGATCACCTTTGAGATATGTACACTAGGGAGTGTAACAGAACAGCTACCACAAAAAGAAACACGTGTGCTGGTTCACAGACAATGACAAAGTAAAAACGATTTTGCACATTTAAATATTGTTTTGCATTCTTGTTGTGTTGAATTAACTTTTGAAATTTGTCTGAAATTAGAGACTGCTGACTTATATGACAAACTGGGAAATAGTAACGTTATTGCGTATCAGGCTTTCCATATTTGACATTTTTTATGCTTACACCGGTACCATGAGACACGACCTTGACTTGTCAAAATCCAACATGGCTGCACACTAGGCGGGAATTAATAAACAATGACAAGATATTTCAAATATTTAAATTTATTGGTATGAAGAGGTAGAATTAATAAACCAGCAAAGCAATAAAATATTGATGTGAATCGTTTTCTTTCTCTTTGATCGTTTTGCGAACGTTAAGTACCGCGGTATCATGAGAAACCAGGCTAATAACAAAGTAGAAATAAACTTAGTACTAGTATCTTGTGCGTTCAGTTTCCTTTTAAAAAATCATTTACGGTTAATAAATTCTGACTATATTTTCTTTTCTGTATTTTTCTTATGCCATTTTGTTTCAACATAGGTGTTGTTGTCAAATACCAAAATACCGCAGAACCAGAAGTAACATGATAATAGCAGCATTATATGGGTTTCTAAACATATTATCCAATATCAATCATTAAGACAACTAGCCATTGTCATGACGTGATTCTGACTTGGATCAATTTAGTACATCCTTGTACTGTGGCACGGACCTATATACCGTATATATATAGGTCCATGACTGTGGCAAGCAAAATCAGTTAATTTTGCTTAAAATTGGAAGAAGAAAAATATGATGATAGATCATCTCGGACAAGTTTTTCTCTACCAGTTATTGGCAGTTAGTTTCAATTCAGAGTCCGATTTTATTCTACAGATGCAATCTCAACACTTTCCTATTTTACTTTCAGAATTCTAATACCACATAACACCTATTAAGAGACTTCATCAATATTTAATATTTCAAACATATCTAAGCAGACAACAAAATGTCTGAAGTCGAGTCGGCAGAGGATCATACGGAGAGATTCACTCCTCAGCATCCGCTACCAGAAGCTATACAAAAGATGGAAAGAGACGAGACAGTCTGCAGGTAAACAATTAAATCTTAAACTCCCGAGTTAATTACTGTGTCAGGACTCTACGTGTCGTGCTGTTACACTGACCGTGATCAGGTGTATGAACTGTCAATTTAGGTATGGACCCGAAAAATTGTGTAAAATTATAAAATAGGTTTGGTTTATTTTCTATCAAAATACAATTTAAGCCTTTTCCATGAAATGCACAGAAAAACACAAATCAAATCAATAAACCTATTTGAAATTCAATGAACTTTATAATATACTCATTTGTTTGGGGTTAATAAATCTGAACTATACCAGTTTTTACAAAGTTGGTCTCTAGTTGACAAGAGATCATGATAAAAAAGTGATAGTTGTGGCTCAAACCTTACAACTCAAATTTGTTTTGATGTAAGTAGGCAGAAGTTATGATCATCTACCTCAAAGAGTTTGTAAATCTGTTGTTCACAGATATAAGTTGTATGTTCAGCACAAGGCTATTATTATACATCTGTGACATTTAAGATATTGCAGTGTTGTGATAAGCTGACTGTTAGTAGGCAAATTATGAATAAAGCCACACCTACTTGGATTATTGTATAGCGCTTTACTTCTGAGATGCCACATTTTGGCAGTTTTTAAAGTTCCTCTTATTGGCGGTGTTTAATTTTGGTGCATTCACCATTTTCCAAATTAGCAATTGGATCATGAAAGGTTACATTAATTTTAGTTACACTTTTTGGCAGAGTTTTATTTTGGTGGATTAGACATTGACATTCAATAGCACCAAATTAAAACCCCTGCCAATATAACCCACTATACAGTACATAAAGGCAGTCTCTCTGATTCTTGGATAAAAAATACACCTTACCATGAGCCAGTAGACTGTATAAAGCATAACATGTTAGTTTGATTATAAAACCATGGGCTTGTATCATAACACAGTTCAGTTCTGTTATTATATATTTAAACACAATGTTTTATAGATGTTAATTATGATCATGATATTTTATAATTCAGGTATTGTGGTGTTAGTTATTTGATTCATAGTGAAATCAAAGCACTGGAGAAGAAAGTAAAATTAATGGAGAAGGAATTGGAACACCATAAAGGCTGTGCTGACAGGGAGAATCAACTGAAGGATGAACTACAAGTATTGCAGGACCAGAGGGGAGAATTTGAGATGAATATAACAGTTAAAGATGCTGCGTAAGTTTCTGTCATTGATTATCATGAGTATTGACATATGACACCAACATGACATGGCCCTTTGAATAATGTTATTTGTCAACATTTTGGCGCTAGGCGTTTTTCAAGACAAGGAAAGCTGTAAACAAAACAGGAGGACAATTGTATGAAAAAGCTCCATTGTTATTTTGTTTATATTTATTTTTTATGGAATTGTTTGTCAGTTTGTCTGTCCATCATGAAAACATGTACATATATGTCTACATTTACTGTATATATATTTATTTTTGCTTGATGGTGACAAAAACATTAATATAACTGTTCTTGAGTTGCTTTCTGGCAACGTCTGTACTGGTAACTTACCAAGAGGCATGGTGTGATCTTTGGGGGTTTAACTCACATCCATCTGGTTGAGCAGTTGACACTTTGTTCTATTTTGTTTAAATTGCAACTTTATGATGAAATTGTGTATGACATTCTGAATGAAATTATGAGTTGATGGATACATTCTATTTCAGAATATCTTCTCTTACAACTAACCTGAAGAGTTCGGAGGCTACTTGTGAACGTCTACGCAGTGAAAAGTCCGAGACAGAACAGAAGATACAAATTGCTGAAGGCACAAATAAACGATTGAAGTAAGATAACGTTGTTGTTGTTGTTGTTGTTATGATATATTGTAAATTATGTTTTACTTACAAAAAATAAATATCAAGTCCCAGTGTACTTACTTAGGCAAGTCAAATTGAAACAGGCTATTCGTAATTTTTCAAAATAATATTTCGAACCTGATAAATTTGAATGAACGATGTGCGCCTGTAGATATATTGATGTATTCAATGTATTTTAGGGACAGAAATAATCAGCTGGAGAGAACGTTGCCAAATCTGAAACATGCTCTACGTCAACAGAAACTTGCTATAGAAGATATTCATTCATTTGTCGAGAAAAGAGACACACAGATGAGAGATGAGATAACTATAATGTTGTCCCATGTTAGAAATACGTGTGAGAGAGAAATAAAAGGTAATGTAACATAATGTTGTCCCATGTTATAAATACATGTGAGAGAGAAATAAAAGGTAATGTAACATAATGTTGTCCCATGTTAGAAATACGTGTGAGAGGGAAATAAAAGGTAATGTAACATAATGTTGTCCCATGTTAGAAATACGTGTGAGAGGGAAATAAAAGGTAATGTAACATAATGTTGTCCCATGTTAGAAATACGTGTGAGAGGGAAATAAAAGGTAATGTAACATAATGTTGTCCCATGTTAGAAATACGTGTGAGAGAGAAATAAAAGGTAATGTAACATAATGTTGTCCCATGTTAGAAATACGTGTGAGAGGGAAATAAAAGGTAATGTAACATAATGTTGTCCCATGTTATAAATACGTGTGAGAGAGAAATAAAAGGTAATGTAACATAATGTTGTCCCATGTTATAAATATGTGTGAGAGGGAAATAAAAGGTAATGTAACATAATGTTGTCCCATGTTATAAATACGTGTGAGAGGGAAATAAAAGGTAATGTAACATAATGTTGTCCCATGTTATAAATACGTGTGAGAGGGAAATAAAAGGTAATGTAACATAATGTTGTCCCATGTTATAAATACGTGTGAGAGAGAAATAAAAGGTAATGTAACATAATGTTGTCCCATGTTATAAATACGTGTGAGAGAGAAATAAAAGGTAATGTAACATAATGTTGTCCCATGTTAGAAATACGTGTGAGAGAGAAATAAAAGGTAATGTAACATAATGTTGTCCCATGTTAGAAATACGTGTGAGAGAGAAATAAAAGGTAATGTAACATAATGTTGTCTCATGTTAGAAATACGTGTGAGAGGGAAATAAAAGGTAATGTAACATAATGTTGTCTCATGTTATAAATACGTGTGAGAGAGAAATAAAAGGTAATGTAACATAATGTTGTCTCATGTTAGAAATACGTGTGAGAGGGAAATAAAAGGTAATGTAACATAATGTTGTCCCATGTTAGAAATACGTGTGAGAGGGAAATAAAAGGTAATGCAACATAATGTTGTCTCATGTTAGAAATACGTGTGAGAGGGAAATAAAAGGTAATGTAACATAATGTTGTCCCATGTTAGAAATACGTGTGAGAGAGAAATAAAAGGTAATGTAACATAATGTTGTCTCATGTTAGAAATACGTGTGAGAGGGAAATAAAAGGTAATGTAACATAATGTTGTCCCATGTTAGAAATACGTGTGAGAGAGAAATAAAAGGTAATGTAACATAATGTTGTCCCATGTTATAAATACGTGTGAGAGAGAAATAAAAGGTAATGTAACATAATGTTGTCCCATGTTATAAATACGTGTGAGAGAGAAATAAAAGGTAATGTAACATAATGTTGTCTCATGTTATAAATACGTGTGAGAGAGAAATAAAAGGTAATGTAACATAATGTTGTCCCATGTTAGAAATACGTGTGAGAGGGAAATAAAAGGTAATGTAACATAATGTTGTCTCATGTTAGAAATACGTGTGAGAGGGAAATAAAAGGTAATGTAACATAATGTTGTCCCATGTTAGAAATACGTGTGAGAGGGAAATAAAAGGTAATGTAACATAATGTTGTCTCATGTTAGAAATACGTGTGAGAGAGAAATAAAAGGTAATGTAACATAATGTTGTCCCATGTTAGAAATACGTGTGAGAGGGAAATAAAAGGTAATGTAACATAATGTTGTCTCATGTTAGAAATACGTGTGATGGGGAAATAAAAGGTAATGTAACATAATGTTGTCCCATGTTATAAATACGTGTGAGAGGGAAATAAAAGGTAATGTAACATAATGTTGTCCCATGTTAGAAATACGTGTGAGGGGGAAATAAAAGGTAATGTAACATAATGTTGTCCCATGTTAGAAATACGTGTGAGAGGGAAATAAAAGGTAATGTAACATAATGTTGTCCCATGTTATAAATACGTGTGAGAGGAAAATAAAAGGTAATGTAACATAATGTTGTCCCATGTTAGAAATACGTGTGAGAGGGAAATAAAAGGTAATGTAACATAATGTTGTCCCATGTTAGAAATACGTGTGAGAGGGAAATAAAAGGTAATGTAACATAATGTTGTCCCATGTTAGAAATACGTGTGAGAGGGAAATAAAAGGTAATGTAACATAATGTTGTCCCATGTTAGAAATACGTGTGAGAGGGAAATAAAAGGTAATGTAACATAATGTTGTCCCATGTTAGAAATACGTGTGAGAGGGAAATAAAAGGTAATATAACATAATGTTGTCCCATGTTAGAAATACGTGTGAGAGAGAAATAAAAGGTAATGTAACATAATGTTGTCCCATGTTAGAAATACGTGTGAGAGGGAAATAAAAGGTAATGTAACATAATGTTGTCCCATGTTAGAAATACGTGTGAGAGGGAAATAAAAGGTAATGTAACATAATGTTGTCCCATGTTAGAAATACGTGTGAGAGGGAAATAAAAGGTAATGTAACATAATGTTGTCCCATGTTAGAAATACGTGTGAGAGGGAAATAAAAGGTAATGTAACATAATGTTGTCTCATGTTAGAAATACGTGTGAGAGGGAAATAAAAGGTAATGTAACATAATGTTGTCTCATGTTAGAAATACGTGTGATGGGGAAATAAAAGGTAATGTAACATAATGTTGTCCCATGTTAGAAATACGTGTGATGGGGAAATAAAAGGTAATGTAACATAATGTTGTCCCATGTTAGAAATACGTGTGATGGGGAAATAAAAGGTAATGTAACATAATGTTGTCCCATGTTAGAAATACGTGTGATGGAGAAATAAAAGGTAATGTAACATAATGTTGTCCCATGTTAGAAATACGTGTGAGAGGGAAATAAAAGGTAATATAACATAATGTTGTCCCATGTTAGAAATACGTGTGAGAGGGAAATAAAAGGTAATGTAACATAATGTTGTCCCATGTTAGAAATACGTGTGAGAGGGAAATAAAAGGTAATGTAACATAATGTTGTCCCATGTTAGAAATACGTGTGAGAGGGAAATAAAAGGTAATATAACATAATGTTGTCCCATGTTAGAAATACGTGTGAGGGGGAAATAAAAGGTAATGTAACATAATGTTGTCCCATGTTAGAAATACGTGTGAGAGGGAAATAAAAGGTAATGTAACATAATGTTGTCTCATGTTATAAATACGTGTGAGAGGGAAATAAAAGGTAATGTAACATAATGTTGTCCCATGTTAGAAATACGTGTGAGAGAGAAATAAAAGGTAATGTAACATAATGTTGTCCCATGTTAGAAATATGTGTGAGAGGGAAATAAAAGGTAATATAACATAATGTTGTCCCATGTTAGAAATACGTGTGAGAGGGAAATAAAAGGTAATATAACATAATGTTGTCCCATGTTAGAAATACGTGTGAGAGAGAAATAAAAGGTAATGTAACATAATGTTGTCCCATGTTAGAAATATGTGTGAGAGGGAAATAAAAGGTAATATAACATAATGTTGTCCCATGTTAGAAATACGTGTGAGAGGGAAATAAAAGGTAATATAACATAATGTTGTCCCATGTTAGAAATACGTGTGAGAGGGAAATAAAAGGTAATGTAACATAATGTTGTCATATGTTAGAAATACGTGTGAGAGGGAAATAAAAGGTAATGTAACATAATGTTGTCCCATGTTAGAAATACGTGTGAGAGGGAAATAAAAGGTAATGTAACATAATGTTGTCCCATGTTAGAAATACGTGTGAGAGGGAAATAAAAGGTAATGTAACATAATGTTGTCCCATGTTAGAAATACGTGTGAGAGGGAAATAAAAGGTAATGTAACATAATGTTGTCCCATGTTAGAAATACGTGTGAGAGGGAAATAAAAGGTAATGTAACATAATGTTGTCCCATGTTAGAAATACGTGTGAGAGGGAAATAAAAGGTAATGTAACATAATGTTGTCCCATGTTAGAAATACGTGTGAGAGAGAAATAAAAGGTAATGTAACATAATGTTGTCCCATGTTAGAAATACGTGTGAGAGAGAAATAAAAGGTAATGTAACATAATGTTGTCTCATGTTAGAAATACGTGTGATGGGGAAATAAAAGGTAATGTAACATAATGTTGTCCCATGTTAGAAATACGTGTGAGGGGGAAATAAAAGGTAATGTAACATAATGTTGTCCCATGTTAGAAATACGTGTGAGAGAGAAATAAAAGGTAATGTAACATAATGTTGTCCCATGTTAGAAATACGTGTGAGAGAGAAATAAAAGGTAATGTAACATAATGTTGTCCCATGTTAGAAATACGTGTGAGAGGGAAATAAAAGGTAATGTAACATAATGTTGGTAGTTAATTGAATTATTGATGAAATACTAGGATTTACCATAACCTGTTAATAGTTTCAATACTGTACCACATAAATATCAGAAGCGTACCAAGTGAAATGAAGACTTACCTAACCTGAATTGGGAGTAAAGCTGATGTGCTATGCTAACATTTGATGTGCTATGTTAACATTTTATAGAACAAAATTTAATCTGTCATTCTGGCATGGTTTCTTGTTGCATTTTCTAAAGCAATATACCATTGGGTAGTTTACAGTTTCAATTTTGCAAAATTATAAAATTTAATATATTTCATATTACTACAAACATTGAATCAATTGTTACATCTGACCCCATTTCTGGAATGTTCTACACAACTTATATGAAGAGATAATCAGTCAGTAGTATTTACCCACTAAACTCCAAAATGGCTGGTGTTTTAATTAGGGGTGCCACTATCATAAATAAACACTTTAATTATACAACATGAAAGACAAATATAAAACAAGTACATGCACAAACAATAAAACTGTTGAAGACATGAGTTAAAGAATGTACGAAAATGAATGAACCCATTGTATATTAAACATTTGTGTGAATGAATTACTACTAAGTTATGACTATGTTGTTGCTTATTTAAATGCATTGACAATTTTTGTTGATTTCTGTTTGTGACATCCTATTTTGTAAAATGTTTGATGTAGATCTGTGCTCAAAGACACAGGAGATTGTCTTGCGTTCTCTCCCTTTATCCCTTCTATAGTATATCTGTGCTCAAAGACAGGAGATTGTCTTGCGTTCTCTCCCTTTATCCCTTCTATAGTACATCTGTGCTCAAAGACACAGGAGATTGTCTTGCGTTCTCTCCCTTTATCCCTTCTATAGTACATCTGTGCTCAAAGACACAGGAGATTGTCTTGCGTTCTCTCCCTTTATCCCTTCTATAGTACATCTGTGCTCAAAGACACAGGAGATTGTCTTGAGTTCTCTCCCTTTATCCCTTCTATAGTATATCTGTGCTCAAAGACACAGGAGATTGTCTTGAATTCTCTCCCTTTATCCCTTCTATAGTATATCTGTGCTCAAAGACACAGGAGATTGTCTTGCGTTCTCTCCCTTTATCCCTTCTATAGTATATCTGTGCTCAAAGACACAGGAGATTGTCTTGAGTTCTCTCCCTTTATCCCTTCTATAGTATATCTGTGCTCAAAGACACAGGAGATTGTCTTGAGTTCTCTCCCTTTATCCCTTCTATGGTATTTCTGTGCTCAAAGACACAGGAGATTGTCTTGAGTTCTCTCCCTTTATCCCTTCTATAGTACATCTGTGCTCAAAGACACAGGAGATTGTCTTGAGTTCTCTCCCTTTATCCCTTCTATAGTATATCTGTGCTCAACGACACAGGAGATTGTCTTGCGTTCTCTCCCTTTATCCCTTCTATAGTATATCTGTGCTCAAAGACACAGGAGATTGTCTTGCGTTCTCTCCCTTTATCCCTTCTATAGTATATCTGTGCTCAAAGACACAGGAGATTGTCTTGAGTTCTCTCCCTCTATCCCTTCTATAGTATATCTGTGCTCAAAGACACAGGAGATTGTCTTGAGTTCTCTCCCTTTATCCCTTTTATAGTATATATAGTAATACATACTTGTTACTATATTTCTAAAGAAATTTTATGTGTATGCGTATTGCACTTTGTATAGTAATGGGGTTTGGAACAAAAACAAAATATTACAGTTTATGATTATTTTAATAAAAATTAATAGAAAAGTATGAAAACGAGAATAATTGTGCTTTGGGAATTTTGAGAACAAGTATGTATTGGGTATTATTTGTGTAAGGTAGAGACAAAGTACTGATATTATTGTGGGTTGCTTCCATTTTACAGAGAAAGATGAACTTCAGAGAAGAGTTACAGAACTGCAGTCAAACTGGGACAAAGCCACACAGGAGACGACGGAACTCAACGACAGATTGCTGCTACAAGAAAGACAGATTTTACAACTTGATAAAATGTTTAATGAAAATAAAGAACTTCAACAAAAATGTGCTGCTTTAGAAACGTGCCAAGCAGGTTGGTTATCTACGCATTGAAATCTGTAATTACAGTGAAACCTCAATAATTAGACCATCATTGGGACCCTTGAAAACTGGTCATTATATTGAGGTGTTCTTAATATTGAGGTTGATCAAAGAGCAAAACAGTGAAAATGGACTTGAAAATTGTGGTCTTATTACTGAGGTGGTCTTTAAGTGAGGTTTTACTGTATTTGTAAGGCACTCGATTGGCCATGTTTGGGCTGTTGATGGGTACCATTTCCATGATTAAACAGTATGTCTTCCCTTTTTATCTATTTTAACTTTCCCTCACAAAAAAAACCCAGAGAATTCTTATAGCAATAGTTTTGGTTGATCCACATTTGTCAAAAATACTATTTATTTATCATAATTGATGAAAAAATGATACAAAAGTAAAAAGTTGATCTTGTAAGATTTGATTAAAAATCCCTTTTCATCTCTCAAAGATACAAATCTTACCAGTGCCCGGATTTATTTTTTGTGTATGTCTTTTTCTATAGTTATCCTTTTTCCCTAGCTTTCATGGTTTTGATCGTCATTGTTAGTTTCCCATTTTTATTGTTGATTGAACTTCAGCTAGTGTTTAAAGAATTAAGTTTGTCTTACCTACAGAATGTAAAGTTCTAAAGGAGAAATGTACAGAACTATCAGAAGCTAGGGACAGTAAGTTTATGCACAGTGATGAGTTTTACGCAACATTTTGATTTTCTCTAATATTTTTGCACCTGTGTGTTTTCGTTCGTCCACCTAAACTACGCCCATATCGAGTTTGAAAATTGTGGTAAAAGGCAAGGCAACATTCTCCCCTTCATGTAAATTTCAAACTAAAAATGCAGTTTTCTTTTATGTATTCTTTGCAAGAATAACTTTCAGCAAGTGAAGTCTGTAGTGTAGAGATAAAATAAACAGAAGGTGTTTTCCTGGTTCCTTCAAAATGCTACACCTGGCCCCTATCTCCTGAAGCATCTCAATCTCAGCTCAAATCTCAGCTCAAGTATTGTCTCAAATCTCAGCTCAAATATTGTCTCAAATCTCAGCTCAAATATTGCCTCAAATCTCAGCTCAAATATTGTCTCAAATCTCAGCTCCAATATTGTCGCAAATCTCAGCTCAAATATTGTCTCAAATCTCAGCTCAAATATTGTCTCAAATCTCAGCTCAAATATTGCCTCAAATCTCAGCTCAAATATTGTCTCAAATCTCAGCTCAAATATTGTCTCAAATCTCAGCTCAAATATTGCCTCAAATCTCAGCTCAAATATTGTCTCAAATCTCAGCTCAAATATTGCCTCAAATCTCAGCTCAAATATTGTCTCAAATCGTTGAGATTTGTCTTAGCTGAAACTGGACTCAAAACTGGTATCTTAAAACAAAAAAGACAAGTTTTTTTCTCAAACTTTTTTCACGAGTATCAAATGAGATTTGTCTCAAACTCAGGCTCTGGTTTGAGCAAAATCTCAATATTGAGCTGAGATTTCTATTTCAGATGCTTCAGAAGATGGGTGGTCCTGTCTTTGATATTTCAGTTATAAGCAGACAATGTAGATTAACAGTGGTGACAATGAAACTTCTCAAAGGTGTATAATCATGAGAGTTTGGTTCAAAACAATGGTGACTGCTTCTTTGTCAAAGATAGAAACTCACAGTAAGAATAATTTGTTTCAGGTTTAAGAAGAGAACTGGAGGAGTCGGTGGAGAAATGTCGAAGTTTAAAAATGGAAACTCATCAGTTCAAAGAACAATTCAAGTAAATATATAACATTTCTGTATGCATGCCTTGCTATTATATACAGTTTATACGACAACCTTCTATCCGAATGCTTGGTATTTCTTGGTAATTGATATTATTGGTATTTATTGGAAATAAATATAAGGTTCTGATGTATCTTCTTTAGGCACGTCAAATTGAAATCGGCTATTCAAAATTAAATTTCGCACTCGATGAATTCAAATGAAGGAGATCCACCTGTATTAGTCACTTGTGATATGAACTTCATTTAAATGTAGCTGTAAATGTCAATTTGTGATCTACATTGCAGAACATAGTCTATAAAATTAATGATAAGTTTATTCAAGTATATGAAATTTTTCATTTTAAAAGTATAGAGAATGTTTACTGAGATTGCAGGATGCGACTGAGGGGCAGACATTTCTTGTAAAAACGACAGCATCATGAAATAATTGGAAAAATGACTACAAACATAGAGGGAGATATTATTTTGGGTCTTGTAAATCTTGGCTCTATTCAATGAACTCCTGATAAATAGATTCTAGAAGGGCATTTAAGTTCACCAGTGTATGTAAACATTAAGGGCTGGACTGTCTCCTTCAATGTTCAAAGCTGAATGGCTGCAATTTGTACGAGATTGGAAGGTCGATAAGCATACTTAGGACAGAGCCCTGAGGGAGCACTGAGGAGCACCGTCCAAAGATGGAGAATGGTTCTTCTAACCATCTGTTGTATTCTGGGTATTTTGACACACTTTATAGAGTTCCTTATTAACGTGTCAGCTGCAGTGCTGAAGGGTGATACATATAAAGTTGGAACTGATACTCAATATATAGCGGATGTTTGTGTCAGTGTAAGATTGAAAGTTATATCACTGAGTGAGCAGAGACCGTAATATTTTCATGATTGAGTAGCCACAAGTGAAAATTTAAGTCAGATGCTCACATGGTGAAATAACTTGATCTTACATCAAAACATACAAATTTTCTATTTATTTCGTGCTTCAGTTTGGTCCATTTTTATTTTTAACCCCTTAGTTACATCAAATATACATCCCCTTTGAATGCCTTAATATTTTTTATGACAGCATTGATATGATGTCCTTATCACTTTGATCACTGTGAGTTTATTGGATAATAATTTATTGTTATTCCACGGTAAACTATTCGAAAGCATAAAATAAAGAATTGTATGTGCCGATATTTCAGGAACAAAAGTAGCGAAGTTGAGGAGATGACGGCATTACAACGACGTAAAGAAATGGCCATGGAAATGACTACACAAAAGTAAGTTGATATTTCAACATGCTCAGCTAAAAGGCACAAGCCTTTTCCCATCATTTTGGAAATGGTACCAAAACAGAAAGAATTTGGGAAATGGTGTGGTGAATTGGGAAAAATTGCAACTGAACGTTAATAAAAGAAAAAAAAAAGTTACACCTAGCCTATATATCCAAAGTATATTTGTTGTGTTAAAAGTGCAAAGCACAATCATTTTATGTTACTTGGTAGCAAAGTCAGCAAAATTAAATTACACATAACTTGTCGGGGATTTTAATGTCTTGATTAGGAAAAAGACTTCTTGCATTGGGAATACTTCCATTTTTTGGAAATAACTGCCAGAGACATATTATTTCATCTTGGTTTTAATCTGCACTGACTTGATTCGGGGTATAAACCCCTTTTTAAAGTTACTGATGTAAGAAGACCATGGGCTTTCCTTGTCCTTTAGGTGTGGTCATACACATTCTGTCAGCTGCCTAGATGGCTTCCTGGCATGAATGATTTCTATACCCTAGCCAGGATAGAATCAATACAGTCAGACCTCATTTAATCAACAACCTTGTATCCAAATACTAGGTAATAAAAATCAGGTCCCGGTGTATCTTCTTAGGCTCATCAAATTGAAATGGCCTATTCAAGACGATGTATTTTTCAAAATAAAATTTTGAACCCTATGAATTTGAATGAATGAGGTCCGACTGTAGTGGTGAATCATTTACGGGCCTTTACTTTTATTGGAACTACTAATTTAAAGAATTCTTTCATGAAATTGCGGAAAACTGTGGTCAGGTCATTGAATTATCATCATCTTACTATATAACTGTGCTAACTAGTCATATACAATCTCTCATGGTCAATCTCATATGAATCGGAATCACCGACCCGTTTCTGTACTTTTCTGTTAAATAATGGTATAGAATAGAAGCGGGAATTACAATCTGATTTTTTTAAAATGGAGGTTTAAGTAACTTAAACAGCCAGAGTAATTACACCTGTTATCAGGATGGAGGAACACCACAGGTAGACCTTACAGAAGCCAGCTGGATGGCTACCCGGCTGACAAAGTCAACATCCCGCGTGGGATTCAAACCTGCAGCAGTAAGAGGCAAGTGATCACTAATAAGGATCTGACATCTATGAGATTGCTTTAATGCTATTATTGTTATTGTTTTCAGATTAAAGTCAGATTTAAAACAAAAGGAGTCAGATTTACTGGGTGCTAAACGTGAACTTAAAGAATTGCAGAACAGATTTGAACAGCACCAGCAAATGGAAGCGGATCTCAGCAGGAAAACTTCAAAAACTATGAGTTTGTATTCAATTCTATTATATACCATTATTTGTTTTGTTGTATTATGTTCTCTTCTATTCTATGATATGTTTAGTATTCATGTTGTGCATTTCAATGGCTTTCAAAATGGAACAAATGCAGATTTTATAGTTTTTACAGCAGTAGAGTCTTTTTGCAATACCTCGAATACTCAACACACTAACGAAAAATATACAAATTTTAGATCTTCCGAATGATCACATCTTTAACAGGATTGCCAATTTACTCGATGTTGTAATAATTACATTTGTCATTAAAATTTCAGTTATCATATAAATAAGTGTTGGTAAGTCAAGAACAAACAAGAAACAAATTGCAATATAATTGTTTATTTTCATTATTTTCCAATACTCACTACTCACCATTAATAACTGCTTGGTTAACAGAGCTACAGATTGATTGATACATGTCAGATCTATTGATCTCATCTCATTCATCATTCCACAGTATAATTATGCAAACAATAGTTGTTTTAACTTTCTGTCACGGCTGATTTAAGCCAGTTTTTTAATTAAGGCACAACAATAAATGTCTGATTTATCACATTATCTGACTAAGTGTATGTTACAGCAATTGAATTATTTTTTATATGAATAAAGAGTGAATGATGAGAGGTCCAACACACATATTGAAATTTCCCCATCATCTCAAGATTTCAAGTTCCAAATTATCACAAATATACTGTATTTCGGTTACATTTCCAATGACTAAAACTATTGATGTTGTTTGTCTCAACAGTCGTTTGGAAAAACATCTGATAAAAAAAGGGCCCAGAAGTAGTCAAAGTAGAAGCTTCTTTCATTCACAGACATTGGCCAGGACAGAACTGGAAACTCGAATAGGTGTTAAATATTGATTGTCCTATATGTGTATTTGCCTCATGTGACCTAAACTGTTCCCAAAATAATCAAACAAAACTTTTTAACCTTGAATTTTGTACAGTAGAACCTCAATTATAAGACTATCATGGATCCTTGCAAACTGGTCTTCTTACTGAGGCGTTCTTAATATTGAGGTTGAATAAATAGCAAAACAGTGAAAATGGAAGAGAAAATTGTGTTAACTTTGAGGTGGTCTCAATACTGAGGTGCAACCATCTATGTCAGGTTTAGGGGAAGTATGGCGGGTCCTTTTGATAGGGGGAAATTTGCATCATGAATCACCAAATTTGGGTATTTATTAGGCTAAAACTTTAAATAATTTTACTGAAGTAGGGGGAAAATACACACATCAACATAAGGAGGTACAAGATTGATCTTTATATTTATTGCAGATGAAACGAAGGAGCTCAAAGAATATTTTTTCAAAGCCAAAGAAGAAATTGACAGCCTTAAACAAGAAAGGTAACTCTTACCTAATGTAGTCGGACAAATCACCTGTACTTTTCTTGTTACATTTATATGTGAATTATAGAATTTATTGTTTGCTGTGCTGATTCATACATGCTTGCCTGTTAGTATTTGTGATGGTATTAACTCCAGACTCTGCTGGCATGAGCATGTGCCTGCAGGTTTAAGCTTTGTGAAAAAGGTTTACTATGTCATTATTATTTAAGAGTGACATTTCATTTATTCATTATTAATAAATTGAGGTTTTTATGCACAAGATGATAAAATACAAGCCAAGTTACAATCCAGTTATTTTGGGAGAATTTATGACCCTTAAACAATTAGTTTCCAATTAATGACTCTTACAAGGATGGATGGATTGAATTCATATTGGGCACATAAGCATAAAATAATAAAATACAGATCAAGTGTGATTTCAGTCCCAATACAACTATCTTTGGAGGAGTTATTGCCCTTGTTCGACTTAAACCCCATAGCAGGGCTATCCATATACTATGGACACATCTAAGTTGATGTTTCATTTTAACCAAACAAATTAGTATGCTTTGTTTAATGCTATATGGAGGAGTTATTGCCCTTGTTTGACTTAAACCCCCATAGCAGGGCTATCCATATACTATGGACACATCTAAGTTGATGTTTCATTTTAACCAAACAAATAAGTATGCTTTGTTTAATGCTATATGGAGGAGTTATTGCCCTTGTTTGACTTAAACCCCCATAGCAAGGCTATCCATATACTATGGACACATCTAAGTTGATGTTTCATTTTAACCAAACAAATTAGTATGCTTTGTTTAATGCTATATGGAGGAGTTATTGCCCTTGTTTGACTTAAACCCCCATAGCAGGGCTATCCATATACTATGGACACATCTAAGTTGATGTTTCATTTTAACCAAACAAATTAGTATGCTTTGTTTAATGCTATATGGAGGAGTTATTGCCCTTGTTTGACTTAAACCCCCATAGCAAGGCTATCCATATACTATGGACACATCTAAGTTGATGTTTCATTTTAACCAAACAAATTAGTATGCTTTGTTTAATGCTATATGGAGGAGTTATTGCCCTTGTTTGACTTAAACCCCCATAGCAAGGCTATCCATATACTATGGACACATCTAAGTTGATGTTTCATTTTAACCAAACAAATTAGTATGCTTTGTTTAATGCTATATGGAGGAGTTATTGCCCTTGTTTGACTTAAACCCCCATAGCAAGGCTATCCATATACTATGGACACATCTAAGTTGATGTTTCATTTTAACCAAACAAATTAGTATGCTTTGTTTAATGCTATATGGAGGAGTTATTGCCCTTGTTTGACTTAAACCCCCATAGCAAGGCTATCCATATACTATGGACACATCTAAGTTGATGTTTCATTTTAACCAAACAAATAAGTATGCTTTGTTTAATGCTATATGGAGGAGTTATTGCCCTTGTTTGACTTAAAACCCCATAGCAGGGCTATCCATATACTATAGACACATCTAAGTTGACGTTTCATTTTAACCAAAAACATTAGTATGCTTTGTTTAATGTTATATGGAGGAGTTATGGCTCTTGTTTGACTTAAAACCCCATAGCAAGGCTATCCATATACTATGGACACATCTAAGTTGATGTTTCATTTTAACCAAACAAATTAGTATGCTTTGTTTAATGCTATATGGAGGAGTTATTGCCCTTGTTTGACTTAAACCCCCATAGCAAGGCTATCCATATACTATGGACACATCTAAGTTGATGTTTCATTTTAACCAAACAAATTAGTATGCTTTGTTTAATGCTATATGGAGGAGTTATTGCCCTTGTTTGACTTAAACCCCCATAGCAAGGCTATCCATATACTATGGACACATCTAAGTTGATGTTTCATTTTAACCAAACAAATTAGTATGCTTTGTTTAATGCTATATGGAGGAGTTATTGCCCTTGTTTGACTTAAACCCCCATAGCAAGGCTATCCATATACTATGGACACATCTAAGTTGATGTTTCATTTTAACCAAACAAATTAGTATGCTTTGTTTAATGCTATATGGAGGAGTTATTGCCCTTGTTTGACTTAAACCCCCATAGCAAGGCTATCCATATACTATGGACACATCTAAGTTGATGTTTCATTTTAACCAAACAAATTAGTATGCTTTGTTTAATGCTATATGGAGGAGTTATTGCCCTTGTTTGACTTAAACCCCCATAGCAAGGCTATCCATATACTATGGACACATCTAAGTTGATGTTTCATTTTAACCAAACAAATTAGTATGCTTTGTTTAATGCTATATGGAGGAGTTATTGCCCTTGTTTGACTTAAACCCCCATAGCAAGGCTATCCATATACTATGGACACATCTAAGTTGATGTTTCATTTTAACCAAACAAATAAGTATGCTTTGTTTAATGCTATATGGAGGAGTTATTGCCCTTGTTTGACTTAAAACCCCATAGCAGGGCTATCCATATACTATAGACACATCTAAGTTGACGTTTCATTTTAACCAAAAACATTAGTATGCTTTGTTTAATGTTATATGGAGGAGTTATGGCTCTTGTTTGACTTAAAACCCCATAGCAAGGCTATCCATATACTATGGACACATCTAAGTTGATGTTTCATTTTAACCAAACAAATTAGTATGCTTTGTTTAATGCTATATGGAGGAGTTATTGCCCTTGTTTGACTTAAACCCCCATAGCAAGGCTATCCATATACTATGGACACATCTAAGTTGATGTTTCATTTTAACCAAACAAATTAGTATGCTTTGTTTAATGCTATATGGAGGAGTTATTGCCCTTGTTTGACTTAAACCCCCATAGCAAGGCTATCCATATACTATGGACACATCTAAGTTGATGTTTCATTTTAACCAAACAAATTAGTATGCTTTGTTTAATGCTATATGGAGGAGTTATTGCCCTTGTTTGACTTAAACCCCCATAGCAAGGCTATCCATATACTATGGACACATCTAAGTTGATGTTTCATTTTAACCAAACAAATAAGTATGCTTTGTTTAATGCTATATGGAGGAGTTATTGCCCTTGTTTGACTTAAAACCCCATAGCAGGGCTATCCATATACTATAGACACATCTAAGTTGACGTTTCATTTTAACCAAAAACATTAGTATGCTTTGTTTAATGTTATATGGAGGAGTTATGGCTCTTGTTTGACTTAAAACCCCATAGCAAGGCTATCCATATACTATGGACACATCTAAGTTGATGTTTCATTTTAACCAAACAAATTAGTATGCTTTGTTTAATGCTATATGGAGGAGTTATTGCCCTTGTTTGACTTAAACCCCCATAGCAAGGCTATCCATATACTATGGACACATCTAAGTTGATGTTTCATTTTAACCAAACAAATTAGTATGCTTTGTTTAATGCTATATGGAGGAGTTATTGCCCTTGTTTGACTTAAACCCCCATAGCAAGGCTATCCATATACTATGGACACATCTAAGTTGATGTTTCATTTTAACCAAACAAATTAGTATGCTTTGTTTAATGCTATATGGAGGAGTTATTGCCCTTGTTTGACTTAAACCCCCATAGCAAGGCTATCCATATACTATGGACACATCTAAGTTGATGTTTCATTTTAACCAAACAAATAAGTATGCTTTGTTTAATGCTATATGGAGGAGTTATTGCCCTTGTTTGACTTAAAACCCCATAGCAGGGCTATCCATATACTATAGACACATCTAAGTTGACGTTTCATTTTAACCAAAAACATTAGTATGCTTTGTTTAATGTTATATGGAGGAGTTATGGCTCTTGTTTGACTTAAAAGCCTATAGTGGGGACATCCGTGTAAACTAGGTACACTAATGGTTAATTCATTGATGTATATTGTGTCACAAAGCTTGTTTCATGTTCTATCACTATATGTTGTAAACTGTTGTTTTTGCATGATTATTCATAGAGAAGCTATGATCACATCACACCAGAATAGAATTGAACAACTCCGAGAAAGTTTCAAAGAAAAACTTGCCGAAGCCGATAACTGGCAAGAAAAGGTAATGTCGACATTTTTTCTTCTGTAAAAACGACAAAAAAATCTGCTGTTAGTGAAATTGTTCAACAAAAATTAGCTTAATTTGATTAAATTTCACAATTTGTTTCGTTAAGGATGATGAAGCTGAACAGAAAAAACTTCCATTGAAAATGTTAAGTTTGTATTTCTGTGTTTGGTGTTATTCAATTTTTTTAATTTTCCAAAAAATCATGTACATTATTTCTTTTCATTTTTTGTACCTTTGTACTTTTTACGCATTTTGATTTGTTTGGCAAATTGCCAATGATGCATAGAACATGTTATTTAAAGATATTTTAGAGGGTCTAAATTTCTTGAGATTTGAAATCAATAAAATCTATCTGCTCCTTATTTTTGATAAGATATAGAGATAGTTTAGTTTTGTTTTCCTTTGATTTGTGTATCAATGTATCAATGTTACACTGCTGAACTTCACAAGCAATAGCTTCAATGGCCCAAACTTAATTAGATGAAAGGTAGTCTGATTTTCTATCAAAATATGACAATTATTAATTTTGAGAAAATGGCATGTTAATGCTCTCATACAGACATATTCTATAACATTGTACTTTATGTTTTTGTCAAAGTTTGCTGGTACTGCTAACCAGGAGACTGATACAGGTATATCCTATGTTAGAGCTATCTCTGTGCGTAGGTCAGGATAGATATAAAATACTGGTATCAGATTCCTGTATTTGTGGTTCTGTAAATCATGTTAGAAAAAGTGCCAATACAGAGTTGTAGAGTACATCTGTATGAAGGCTTTTACCATCAATTATCTCATATTTATAACTAAGGATATTTTGTCCAAAATATAGGACTATGTACCTTTAAAGTGTCTTTGTATTTTTTGTCAAACACTTTCACCAATACTTACCTTCTAGCTTGAAGCTGAGATACAGAAGGAGAAGGCTAGACACGCCAGAGACCTGCAAGCACTCGAGACACGCCTCAAAGAAAGTTTTGTTATGGTAAACAAATATTTTACTTGAAAATTCATTTCATTTTATTGACTATGGTACTTATTTGTTGCAGATATTTGGTTAAGTTTATTTTGCAGGTTCTTAACATTATTAGGCAAATATGTTTGTATCATTAGTAAAGATACTTATAATTAATTCAATTTCAAGGGCTCAACGCAACACTGTCGTAACTCCAATATTAATACATAGGAGCTACAACAGTGTAGCGTTGGGTCGTCGTTTTAGAGTTTTAAATAAAGTATTTCTTCTAAAGATAAAAAAGCTTTATTTAGCATTGCATTTGATCAACAAGTAACATGAGTTACAAAGCTGTTGTGTGACCAACAAGGTATCCACTAACAGATACTTACCTAGACTTATTTATCTCCTGATACTGCCCTATATATACTGAGTGCCTAGCAAGGGAGCTACCTGTACCATTTTCATGTGTTTGGTATGATGCGGTCAGGGATCTAACCTATGACCTCCCACTGTCTAACAGAAAACTAAAACAATTAAGTTTTTGGGGCAGATAAAAGTTTGTGATCTAACCTATGACCTCCCACTGTCTAACAGAAAACTAAAACAATTAAGTTTTTGGGGCAGATAAAAGTTTGTGTCTTAATCCTGAAAAAAACATAAATTTTATTTATTGGCATAACATTTTGTAGTTTGACCAAAAAACACTTTCAAGCTTAAATATAAAATATACTTGCCTAATTTGACCGTCCTTCTCTAGTCTAGTATGTCACATGTACCATAAAACCTATACAACAACTGTTGTGTTAAAGGCTTGTGCAGTTCCAAATGTTAGAGTTTGATATATTTGTGAATTCTATGAGAAATTATTTAACTTCAGGAATTGGAGATAGAAAAAGGAAAATATCGTGAATTGATGAAGAAATATCAAACAGGAAGTCAAGAGACGGAAGAAAAGGTTTGTGTTTTTGTTAAGGGGTCCAAAAACTTCTCAAAAGTAGATTTTTCAGAGAAAACAAAAAGATGATACAAGCAGCCATTGATAGAAATGTTTGTATATATGTACAATTGGGCCTCATTTTTATTCCACAACCTTTTATCAGAATTCGTGGATCATCCGAAATAAATATCACGTCTCGATGTATCATCTTAGGCACGTTAAATTGATATGGGCTATTCAAAACCGTGTATTATTCGAAATAAAATTTTGGTCACGATGAATTTGAATGTATATTATACATGCCTGCTGTGTTGAGCGTTCATTTGTTCTTCTAATAAAAAAATTTGTTCTTGAGATGTGAGTTTTAGACAGATCTTTGTTCAGAGATTTTGTGGAACCAGGTCCTGGCTTACGATACGTCCAAAAATACTATAACTGCAGAATGTTGAGATTATTCATAACACCCTGGGTTTCCTTTTATTAAGGGAAGCAACTCTTTCTTATTCTAGACAAATGTGGTTATTTCCCTTGTTTTAGTACCACCTTTGATATAATGTACATTTACCATTACACAAAAAGTAAAAAAAAAGTAATAAACCAATTATTTCATGGATAAACTTTGTGATGTATCAACAATCCTTTAAACAAATAGTTATTAATTTATGAAATTTGCAGTTAAAATGATTCACTGCTGAATATCACAGTTCTTAGGCTTGAAGTATCTTATATTTTACAACGCCTTTTTACAGCTTCGAGCTCAACTTTTGTCGATAGAGAGTCGATATAAAGCAGAAATAGCAGATTTGAATGAACTTCTTGCTGAGAATCGACGTAAGTCGAAAGAGATGGAAGACGAGTTACGACGAGAGATTGCCAGTCTAAAGGCCATTATCAAAGATTTGGAAGCTCGTCTAGGTAAGATTGCTATTTTCTTGTATTTGTGTAAAAGTTTGCAACAAGTATTTGTGAATTCATGAATGTTTGCATAAATATCAGTCAGCATAATGTTTCCTTGTTCACAGAAATACATTGTTAAGTTCGTGATCAAACCTCACTCAAAGCAAGGCTCGAAATCATGACCTTTGGATTAGGCGTCAGGCACTCGAGCCCCTCAACCGCTGCACCTACCTTCTCTTACTTATAATAAAAATACATTGTATAATTTATTCGTATTTTTAGCTCGTTTAGATGTTGGAAATGAAGATCTAGTCATGAAGTTAAAATCACAATTGCGTGAAACTCACCAGGAACTGGAAGACACTCGACAAATTCTCGATAAACAAACAAAGGCTGGGGAGATATTTCAGGAGGAGGTGAGTACTGTTAATCTGATATCATTAGTGAGTGTTTTATATTCCATTATTATTAGTGAGTTGACCTGGTTAACTCATAATTCAGGTACAAGTTTGCCTCAAAATTACTAATGAATAATAATGAAATATAATAAAAATGTTTCCATCAGGTTGTCTGACATGTTCAGATCATGTTTTGTTGCTGTATATTTCTGTCTGTATGATACCATTCATGTGTCTATTCTGACTTTATACGTTCATTTTTATTTCAGGTAAAGAATCTTCAGGAGACGGTGCAGAAGGAGTGTGAGGAAAGGTTCGAACTCACGGAAGCTTTAAGTGCGGCAAAGGAGGAACTTCTACAGATGAAGAAACCTGCAGGTACGTACACGCCAGGGTTTATACTTCGGCTTGACCTATCTTATCAGATCTTGTAACATGTTGCTACATTTTGGTGAGATCAGCTTGTTGGATGAGTTCTAACTCCTATTTGAGCGCTGCTGTTTCGATATTTCATTGTCTCCTTTGAGTGATGTCATTTCCAGGAACGTAACATGTGATGTCACCATGTACTGACAGTAAGCAATACTTGCCCCAAAAGGCAATATGAAAACAAAGTAACCATATGGAGTAAATATTGTTTCCTGCTTGCAAATAGTGACATCATACGTTGCGTTTTCTTGAATTGACGTCACTTACAGAAGAGGTTGTAAATCCCATAGCAGCTCTCATTTAATGTTTCAACTTTAACTTATCTACTAAAATGACTCAAATATTGCTGCCAAAATCATGCTTAAAATCATCAAAATTGTGTTTGAAAGAAAGGTGTGGATATCATTCTTATTTACTTTTTGTGGAGTTCCAAAAGAACAAGATGAGATTTTTGAAGAAGTAGTTTGGGTTGTCAAGAGGGAGATAATTCACTAATGTTTTACAGCGTACAGTCAAACCTTGTTCATATAAATTCATCTTTTCTGAATTTTTTTTTTTAATAATAATTGGTTTTGAATAGCCCAATTCAATTAGACATGCATAAGAAGATACATTGAGACCTGATATACATTTCGGATGATACCAAGTATTCAGTTAGAAGGTTGTTGAATAAATGAGGTCGGACAGTATTTGAAATTACAGTGTCATAATTTTAATCATAATTTACTGAATACGTTATTGATAATCACTATCATGTATAACTATCTGATCACTCTTGATGTTTGATACAATCACAGATTTTTATATGATCGAAACTTTTGTTTAATATCTGACCACTGCAGAAAATATGACTACATTTTCATGGTGTTTGTCCAACTTTAGCTGTATGTAAAACTTGGACATATATTCCCTGGTTTATATTTCAACTCTAACATTTTCACCCTTGCTTCATAGAGATTACAATCAGTAGATATTGCTTTATGTATACATATACTTGTATCATATCTCCTGTACATTTGCTAGTACATTGTACATGGTACGGGAGTTTGACATTAGGAAAATATCTCAAGGGTCTGACACAGAACTGTTGTATCTCCTTGTATCTACAGAACTGTTGTATCTCCTTGTATCTATAGAACTGTTGTATCTCCTTGTATCTATAGAACTGTTGTATCTCCTTGTATCTATAGAACTGTTGTATCTCCTTGTATCTATTTGTAAGATAAAATCAATATATTTCCATTACTGTACAGAATATCTCTAAACATACATTAAATTTTACGACCCCGGAAATGATTTTTCTGGCAAATTAAAATATCAAACTTACATCTCTGAATATACCATCAATGTATTTGACATATGATATATCGATACAGACTTGTCCATCAGTGACACCACAAGGGAAACAGTTACAATAGTTTTGCGACAACCCTTATATAATTCTTGATTCTACTTACAATGCAGGCTCTCAGACTCTAACTAATGGTAAGTTTGACCTGAGTGTCGCTTTCTGAACTCTTCCGTCTTCTCCACTCCCCACCCACCTGGACATGGCTGTCTTTGCTTCAGTGCACTTTCTGTGTTTGATGATTAGCTAGTAGTTTATATCAATATATTACCATCTTAAAACTTTCTTTAGATGTGGGCATTTTGTATATTTGATGGTTTTAATGAGACACAATTCGACTCTTACACAATCACATTCATTGGTTTTATGCTTTCAGTAGGCTGGTGACCTTAGCGTCAAAGGTCATTAAACTGCAGATATATCTACAAGGTCACATTTCAGTGATTTAGTTTAATGTTGCCAGATGCCTTGATGTTTATTGTAGTGGTGTCTACTGTAGATTATTCTGCTTAGGCTATATACTTTACTGTTATCTGGAAAAAATGCTTACACAGATTTTTACTGAGGTCATGTTGATGAAATGTTCCTAACAATTTGTCACAATTTAGCCTTGAAATGTCAAAGGTAACTGTTGAGTATAAGATGTAAAATTTGTCACAATTTAGCCTTGAAATGTCAAAGGTAACTGTTGAGTATAAGATGTAAAATTTGTCACAATTTAGCCTTGAAATGTCAAAGGTAACTGTTGAGTATAAGATGTAAAATTTGTCACAATTTAGCCTTGAAATGTCAAAGGTAACTGTTGAGTATAAGATGTAAAATTTGTCACAATTTAGCCTTGAAATGTCAAAGGTAACTGTTGAGTATAAGATGTAAAATTTGTCACAATTTAGCCTTGAAATGTCAAAGGTAACTGTTGAGTATAAGATGTAAAATTTGTCACAATTTAGCCTTGAAATGTCAAAGGTAACTGTTGAGTATAAGATGTAAAATTTGTCACAATTTAGCCTTGAAATGTCAAAGGTAACTGTTGAGTATAAGATGTAAAATTTGTGACAATTTAGCCTTGAAATGTCAAAGGTAACTGTTGAGTATAAGATGTAAAATTTGTGACAATATTTGAAATTGTATGGCAAGCATTTTTCATTATTGTTAAAAAAATGGTATAAAACATCGCTAAAAAATCACTTATTGTTTTCTCTACATTGTTTGATTGCTCAGCTGTTTTTCTGCAATGAACATATTTTTCAGTTTTGTACATTGACTTGTGAATACAAACCTAGTCATCAAGTTCTCACGAATCTGTGATCCAAAACATTTCTTATGTTAACAAATGGAAGGAGGTCTGGTGTGTGAGAATGGCAGGGTTAATAGTCAATTATGAATGATCACTTCCGTAGAATGCAAATTTTTCAGTCAACAATTGTTTAATGTATTTATATTTCTGAGAGCTGCATGATGATGTTGCGAGTATTTCGTTAACAGGAGGCCGATCTGGTAGCAGAGTGAACAAGTTACCTCCCCTGAACGGGGTTCAACCAAAATGACTAGGACGTAAGGATTAGAGTGTTTACATAATATTTCACTTAAATATTGTACGTTTATCCCTTCACTTTATGAAAATATCCCAGAATTAATTTGTTATTAATTAACATGTTCAAATGTCACAACAGATTTATCCCTTGTATTCTTGAAGAAGTCTATACACTGTACACACATTTATGGGTTGTCAATGCACAAACTAGCATATAGTGTTCAATTTAATTTATTTACCATAAACGTGTCTTGTGCCACTGTTTGCCTTAGGACAACTGGTCGTGTGTACTGGTCTGGTATAGTGGCAGATGTTTGGCTTTGTGGTGGGAGGTTGAAGGTTTGATTCAGCCTTCAACATCAGTTGATAAATATAAAGAATTCTGGGTGCAAATGTCAAGTTTTCTGCTGTCAACATGTATGAAGATAAAACAATTTTTACCATATATATATACATGTAACTGTATGGTTTACTGTTTGCATCAGACAACGGATGTAACTGATTGGGTTATGTTGTTTTTTTACATGTAATACTAGAATTACTGATATATACCCGCACTCTTTGTTTCACCAGTATTCATTTCTGTAGTATGTGTATATATACCTGCACTCTTTGTTTCACCAGTATTCATTTCTGTAGTATGTGTATATATACCCGCACTCTTTGTTTCACCAGTATTCATTTCTGTAGTATGTGTATATAACAACCAGAAAATGTAAACTATCATTGTGCTGCATTCATCTTCACCTTGTTAACCCCTATTGATATCCTTTATCTCTTTCCTGGAGCTTTAAGGGGAAAATAGGGGGATTGAGAATCATATAAAACTTGCTGTTGGCCTGGAATGTCTAACAACCCCCCCATTGAGTCCAGGGACAAGGAACAACAGCCCCCATGTAACCCCCCCCCTTGAGTCCATGGACAAGGAACAACAGCCCCCATGTAACCCCCCCCTTGAGTCCATGGACAAGGAACAACAGCCCCCATGTAACCCTCCCCCTTGAGTCCAGGGACAAGGAACAACAACCCCCATGTACCCCCCCTTGAGTCCAGGGACAAGGAACAACAGCCCCCATGTAACCCCCCCTTGAGTCCAGGGACAAGGAACAACAGCCCCCATGTAACCCCCCCCCCTTGAGTCCAGGGACAAGGAACAACAGCCCCCATGTAACCCCCCCCCTTGAGTCCAGGGACAAGGAACAACAGCCCCCATGTACCCCCCCCCCTTGAGTCCAGGGACAAGGAACAACAGCCCCCATGTAACCCCCCCCCCCTTGAGTCCAGGGACAAGGAACAACAGCCCCCATGTAACCCCCATCTGCACCTGACTTAATTTTTGTTTTATACTTATATCACTCACCTTACTTTTATTTAACTCTGACCTTTGTATTCTATAAATAATCTCTCATTATGATTTCCTTATCAAAAATATACTTAACACCATTAAAAATCTACTAAAAGTTATACACACATATGAAATATCACAGGAGATTGTCACAAGTTCTCTCCCTTTGTGCCTTTATGTTCTGTACTATAAATACATATATTATAGAAGGGATGAAGGGAGATAACTCCAGAAAACTAAAAGGGAGAGAACTCTAGAAGTGATAAAGGGAGAGAACTTGTGACAATCTCTTATGTGTAATATAACATTACAATGAAAAAATATTCTATATTTCACTTACATAATGTTCTAAAATTGATCAATGATGAAGTTAACTATTATTGGTCTTTAGTTAAATTATGTTTTGAACACCACTGAGCATATCAGTAACAGTAAACACTTAAGACAGTTGGAACCGTATATTGCCTGATTAAATACTTGTGTTCTTAATGGTGTTAAGTACAGTATATCTGGTCTTGAAATTAGGAAGGTCAAATTGACATTTTGAATTTGACAATATAGGCTGATAGGTGGGTGTATGGTGTCCAAGTATTTGACAGAATATAGTACATTTAGTTTCATGTGCATAATGGTTAAAGTAAAATTTTGAAGACTAGTCTAGGTACCACAGCCCTCTGATTGGTTGATTCTGCACACAGTCTTTAAATTGACCAATGGGAAGGCTGCATTCTGAGACTGGTATCTAAACTCATAACCTCGTGCCAGGTCGGCCATGTTGGCATCAGTTTGACCTCTGTTTCTTGCCAGAGAATGTTGGTCAGTTTGTTTCTTGCTAGAGAAAGGTCAGTTTGTGTCTTGCCAGAGAATGGTCAGTTTGTTTCTTGCCAGAGAATGGTCAGTTTGTTTCTTGCCAGAGAACGGTCAGTTTGACTCGGTCCAAGGCTTCCTTAATCTGGTTTACATAACTGACCATCCTACTTTGTGAAAATACTGCAAATAAGCGTGTAAAACTCTGATGTCATTATCACATACCCAGTAATTAATTCTCACATTTGAATCCCTTTGACACGTTTGAGTTTATATAACTGTGTATGATGGTATAATTTACAGATATATTAATTATTGACGATGACAGCAGGAGTGAAGGTATTTGATATTACGGTATAATTTAATCTTGATTCTGTTGTTTTTTACGCCGAAGGTCATGAAAATGATGAGCCATTCCATATTAAAAGTTTGCACATATATACCCTCCACATCACCTTGTCACATAATACTGCCAAGTCATTGCATTTACATGAGCTTTTGATACATTTCAAACTAACTTCTGTTACTAAGCCATACTTAAAAAAATGTTTGTTTGGCATGACCCTACACAACAAAATTTAGGTAAGCATTTATTTTGAGGTGTCTGAGCAGAAATTTCTTTTTAGGGGGGAGGCTGCAATTATTCATAGTTGAAACTTGATTTTCCATTAAAAGTACTACATCAGACAGATAAATACTTACCTAAATTTTGTTGTGTAGGGTTATATTTTGAGTAGAGACCATGTTAGCAGTAGGTAGGGGTATTCCAAACAAAAGAATGTTTATGATGGTCTGAAAATTGTCTTTGAAAACAGATATATATATTTGGATGCCATGACAAACGCGTTACCGTGCTTCTTCATCAACTAAAAAATTATAATTGAAATGGGTTTTTTTGCAACGAAAATAATTTTTATGTACGTTACTTTGTGTTTTAAACTCTTCAACAGGAAGAAAAACTACAAGTAAACACAACAAGGAGTTGTTTGATGGTGTATTTCCTATGTTTTGCTTGTAAAAGCAGTTAATTAAGTATGTGAGAAAATGTCACAGACCATAAGTTGCTAGTGGAATGGCTTATTTGCATAAATAACCTTTGTGTAATTATGGTATTTATCATATCGAAGGTTTCGTACAAAGCTATCGTAACTCAGTGTCTGGTGAAGACCCAGTTACAAAGTTGTTGCGCCAAAAGTCTGGGTACATTGCTTTTGAATGACAGGAGTTTGTTAGAATTACTTGTCGACATTCTTGTTTAATATTTATGTATTTATTCATATACGGTATTATTCTGCGGATTTGTTTGAAAATGACAAATTTACTTGCTGTAACTTTTGCATTAAGACCAGTTGTTTACTTTTTTTGCATTATAGTAACGACCACTTGTTAATCTTTGACTGTTTTTGTGAATATAATTATGTCGACATTTTTAGATATGTAAGGACTGGTCTGACGCAAGCTTTGTGTGCATGAGAATTTAATTTCCCATGAATTTGTAAAATTTCGCAAATTTTGTTTGTTACAAATAAATAGTGACATACAGTAATAGATTATTGTTTCTGTTTTATGTTGTGTTCAGTTAATTGTTTATTTTTCACATTTAGCATCAAGTTCTTAAGTTGATTCAAAGTTAGTTTAGAATACGGTTAATGTGAACTTCATGTCTATTGCTCAGTATAATTTATACAGACAAAAATGTCATTGGCTTGAAGCTTGCCCCCTCACATATATATCGATGTGAAATTCCTGTTTATTACTCAGATTGTTAACATTGGTGTATATCTAGAATTTTTCCCACCAAGTCTATTGCCATATTGAATTTTATACAGCATTCTTTTAAAAACCTTAAACATAAGAAAAACCTCACGTAAGACCACCTGGATCATCAAATTAAGAACACAATTTTCAAGTCCGTTTTCACTGTTTAACTCTTTATTCAACCTCAATAATTATTAAGACCACCTTGATAAGAAGACCACCTTGATAAGAAGACCACCTTGATAAGAAGACTGGTTTTCAAGGGTCCCAAGTTTGGTCTTATTAGTTAGATTTAATATTTATAACAACTTGGTTTGTTAAATGGTGACCCCTAGACATATATGTGTCACTTTTATAAAATTCCGGTCATTTCTTATCAGATCTTTAAGGTCATTGTATTGTATAGAGTATTCTGGTTGATACACTCTCTATGTCACATAGATGTCAAATAAATGAACTGTTCCTAGATAAACCCTCTATTTGTGACCAACAAGTTCATTGTATTGTATAGAGTATTCTGGTTGATACACTCTCTATGTCACATAGATGTCAAATAAATGAATTGTTCCAAGATAAATCCTCTATTTGTGACCAACAAGTTCATTGTATTGTATAGAGTATTCTGGTTGATACACTCTCTATGTCACATAGATGTCAAATAAATGAACTGTTCCAAGATAAACCTCTATTTGTGACCAACAAGGTCATTGTGTTGTAGAGTATTCTGGTTGATACACTCTCTATGTCACATAGATGTCAAATAAATGAACTATTCCAAGATAAACCTCTATTTGTGACCAACAAGGTCATTGTATTGTAGAGTATTCTGGTTGATACACTCTCTATGTCACATAGATGTCAAATAAATGAACTATTCCAAGATAAACCCTCTATTTGTGACCAACAAGTTCATTGTATTGTAGAGTATTCTGGTTGATACACTCTCTATGTCACATAGATGTCAAATAAATGAACTATTCCAAGATAAACCTCTATTTGTGACCAACAAGGTCATTGTATTGTAGAGTATTCTGGTTGATACACTCTCTATGTCACATAGATGTCAAATAAATGAACTATTCCAAGATAAACCTCTATTTGTGACCAACAAGGTCATTGTATTGTAGAGTATTATGGTTGATACACTCTCTATGTCACATAGATGTCAAATAAATGAACTATTCCAAGATAAACCCTCTATTTGTGACCAACAAGTTCATTGTATTGTAGAGTATTCTGGTTGATACACTCTCTGTGTCACATAGATGTCAAATAAATGAACTATTCCAAGATAAACCTCTATTTGTGACCAACAAGTTCATTGTATTGTAGAGTATTCTGGTTGATACACTCTCTGTGTCACATAGATGTCAAATAAATGAACTATTCCAAGATAAACCTCTATTTGTGACCAACAAGTTCATTGTATTGTAGAGTATTCTGGTTGATACACTCTCTGTGTCACATAGATGTCAAATAAATGAACTATTCCAAGATAAACCTCTATTTGTGACCAACAAGTTCATTGTATTGTAGAGTATTCTGGTTGATACACTCTCTGTGTCACATAGATGTCAAATAAATGAACTATTCCAAGATAAACCTCTATTTGTGACCAACAAGTTCATTGTATTGTAGAGTATTCTGGTTGATACACTCTCTGTGTCACATAGATGTCAAATAAATGAACTATTCCAAGATAAACCTCTATTTGTGACCAACAAGTTCATTGTATTGTAGAGTATTCTGGTTGATACACTCTCTGTGTCACATAGATGTCAAATAAATGAACTATTCCAAGATAAACCTCTATTTGTGACCAACAAGTTCATTTTCAGGTTTTTACATTTTCTAAGAGATATACATTTCAAATTTCATTTAATCATAAAATCATATGTCTATTTTTCTTCTTATAGCAATTCCAATATTAAGAACAAGATGCAAAGTAAGCTACGACATGGTGGCGTCATGCCAGAATGTATATGATCTTCTGCTCTTCAAATGGAAAAAAAATAAATCAAATTCTGCAATTCTTAAAAATATTTCCTCGTTCATTTAATTACCGGTATATAAGCAAAATGTCCAAAACATATTTGAACAAAGTGCTGTGCTTGTGACGTCAAAACTTTGATTGGGAAATACTTGATGTTATAACCAACGTCACTAGAACAGGTTCTGTCATGGCAGTGCTTAAACATGTTTATATTTAATGTAATACAGCATGTTACTGATTGAGTAATTCTTCGTTTATTTCTATTCGCCAGGTGGGTATTCTAGTGCAACGCCTCGTCAGAACTCGAACCTTTCCTTGCCTGTTGAGGAGGCCGTGCCATCTAACCCTAGCACTAGAAGAAGTATATCAGAGCCAAACCCTGTTGTCAATAGCAACCGACCAAATACCTCGAAACCACAAACTTACGGGAGTGGATTAAAACGTGAATATACAATGACAAATAGTAACACTATGGTCTTTATGGGGGATAATTCTTCAGGAACTCGTGCTGTTGGAACAAACCAAAAACGGGCCGGTGGTTCTCTTGCTGAGAATCGAAGAAGGATAGCAGCGATCCTTGGACGGAAATGATGAAATCAAATTCCAGCCCATATTGAGTGGAAAAATAATGCTAACTTGACTGTAAGAGCAAATTCAAAATTTGCATCTATAAGCATAGTGAGGATTTTTGACCCCAAGTTTTATCACCATCAGTTTGTGAGGCGTAAAGACGACAGATTCTTACAATGATGTGAGGTGCAATGTTTGTATTCTCACAACATATTGCTCAATATTGTATTGTAGGGTCATCCTTAAGAAGACTTTGTTTGCTGTATATCCACCCATGATTTTCACCCTCATGGAAAATTCATGACTGAATATTTCTGAAAAAAGGTCTGAAATATTGCTGAAGATTTTTGGAGAACATTTCTGTATTTTCTTTATTTCTGAACAAGTTCTTGGATTAGTAGGTTGCTTTAAATAGAATAATTAAGTTTGTTACTGATGTAAATGTTTAGATACAGAAAATCTTGGGATAGAGTGACAAAAAAAATTAAGTATGGTCAGGATATGGCAAACCATTAATCTTTTGGATGGCCTAAGCCATTTTGTGCTTTGTAGGATTGGAAAAAACAAGTGACTTCTATGGGTACGAAAATTGAATGATTATCAGTCCATACTGAATTTGTATTGTAGATATTGAACGCAAGTTCAGACAACAATATCCGAAAATGTCATCTATGTACATACATCTTCAAGGGAGATAATGTATTGTCCATTTCATATAAAACTACATATTTATTTCGGCATAAATGTGTACTGACCTTGTAGCTCTATTTCATAGAATCAATTTGCGAAGGATGTCTCCGACCATGTTCATTGTTTTATCTCATTCAAGTGCCAGTATTTATTCTTTGTCTGTGTTAAAGCGTAAGATAATATATAAGTATAAATGTGTGGTTTTTAATTTGTTATATTTTGGGTTAAATGATAGATATTATTTAAAAAAATGCTATTTTCATCTCTATAATCACAAGTTACTTTATTTTGTAGATAACATTTTATTTTGGCTATTTATTTATGTCGCTTAATACTATTGTTCCCCTGGCCTGAATTTAATTAGAAAGTTTTGATGACTTGCACAGTGTTCGAACGCACTACCCTGTTTGCGTCATTAAAATGATCTGAAGATAATTTAATTTATAGCTCTCCATCTTTTATAGCATGATTATGACTTAGTTGATTCAGCATATAATATCACATAACAGCAAATTTGCATTAGTTTGCATTATTCACTATTCAACAGTGCTAAGTACCTGGCTGACATATTAAAGCAAGAGTCATAATTTGATAGTTACTCAGATAGACTGAAGATGATTCACGATAGGTGGGACTTTGAACCGCCAAATGATTCCGAGTTATAGACTTTGGCCAGATTTTTCATAGATCTCGGAATTTGGGAATAAGCATCTCCCACTGTGGGGATTTAGATAAAATGCTTGGCTCTAGGGTGGGAAATTAGACCCAAAATAAGACAAAAGGTCTATTTCTGAAGGGTCAGCCCGCTGTGACCCCTAAGGAAAAATATTGATAGGTGCATCAGATAGTAACCAATTGTGTAAACATAATTCTATACGAAATTAAGTTTTAAGTTGTTACGAGTTTATCAAATAATTTCTTTAGAAATGTTTGTTATGAATTTGTAAGTATAATTAAACATCATAGTGAGTTTTTTTTGTATTTAAATGTATTATTAATTTATACAAGTTTTTTTTCAAAATAAAACATTTATTTGAATATGTCGTGTTTTCATTCATTTATGATGAAATTGTCAAACATTTTATCGGACACCATTTCAAATGTTGAATTGGAATGTCAAGCAATTCACCAGAGCCTCTGCTACACTGTTTACAGACACTGCGGTCTAACATGGATTTGCTATTTGCATATCAGTGCTGTGTAAACCAATCAAATCTTATGTTAACCACTTAACTAACTACTCTTCAATCGAACAACGTTTGTAACATTGACGTGGATTGGTTGACCTTTCGATAATTGGTATGTTACCTTACCGAATTGCACTGAAGTTCGGTAAATTTACCGAAATCCACTTTTCATTATCGAATTCCACTAATCTAATACAACATCTGCACTATATATTGCTTGTTTCTTGTTATAATATGAAATATTAGGTTAATTTAAATTTAAAATCTAAGAAAATAGTGATACTAAGAATTCATAAAATTCATAACAATAAACAAGTTAATGTTTTTAGGTTTGGTAAAAAGTTTATTAACATGAATGTGTGATTTCATGACTGATACAACAAGTACGGATGGACTATATTGAAACAGACTAAACTATATAATCTCACCAAGGAGTAATTATTTATCTTATTTCCTATGAAGTCATCTCCCCTTACAGGTATCGGAGTTACTGTAGTGTAACATAATCGAGTGACCAGCAAACGTAACATCTCGGTAATTTTTTATGTTGCACAACAAATCTTAACCTTCAGATTGCCACTTATGTGCTTGCTTCAGATTGCGCCGACCATCTTTTTTAAGATATTTCTTATTTGACTTGAGAATGGTTGTAAACAAACTGTAAGGAGGTGAACCAATGAAAACGAGATTTGGAAAATAATATTGACCAATAGACATTGAGTTCCCAATTATTTCTTTTCTCAACTAATCTTGAATGAACTACAGTATTGCTTTAAGCACAAAATGTAAAAGGTTTGATATGACAAGTAAGGTTTCAAAATTCAGTGTAATGTTTATTTAGTGAGCACTTCGTTTGTTGACATTTTATTTAAACCGCGAAATTTATCCTGCGTCTTTACGTATGCATTGCAATGAAAATACAAACAGTGTTACATGTATGCTGTCACCTGAATGATTGAACCACAATTGGTTTTGGAGATACAAACCTACAGAAATAATGTAGTGTCGATTCAAAATTATTGGAGAACTAGATGGTAGTTTTTGAAACGAAAACATATGTCTTCCCATGGCAGTTTGTCAGTAATTGATATACTGAAACAAGCTGGTTGCAACATGCCCTTTACACATCGTCTCAACATCAAGAACGCTTATGCCAATAATTTCAAAATCCTTCAAGTGGTTTAAAGAGCGGACACGCTTTGTGACAGACAGACAGACAATCTGAACAAAAACAATATAATTTTCCCTAGGCAATGTTCAGTGAGGAAGCGTTCCATAGATAGCGTTCAACGCATATTGTTCCCTAGACAATGTTCAGTGAGGAAGCGTTCCATAGATAGCGTTCAACGCATATTGTTCCCTAGACGATGTTCAGTGAGGAAGCGTTCCGTAGATAGCGTTCAACGCATATTGTTCCCTAGACGATGTTCAGTGAGGAAGCGTTCCGTAGATAGCGTTCAACGCATATTGTTCCCTAGACAATGTTCAGTGAGGAAGCGTTCCGTAGATAGCGTTCAACGCATATTGTTCCCTAGACAATGTTCAGTGAGGAAGCGTTCCGTAGATAGCGTTCCACTCATATTGTTCCCTAGACAATAATCAGTGAGAAAGCATTCCGTAGAAAGCGTTCAACGCATATTGTTCCCTAGGCAATGTTCATTGAGGAAGCAATTCGTAGATAGCGTTCAACGCATATTGTTCCCTAGGCAATGTTCATTGAGAAAGCAATTCGTAGATAGCGTTCAACGCATATTGTTCCCTAGGCAATGTTCATTGAGGAAGCAATTCGTAGATAGCGTTCAACGCATATTGTTCCCTAGGCAATGTTCATTGAGGAAGCAATTCGTAGATAGCGTTCAACGCATATTGTTCCCTAGGCAATGTTCATTGAGGAAGCAATTCGTAGATAGCGTTCAACGCATATTGTTCCCTAGGCAATGTTCATTGAGGAAGCGTTCCGTAGATAGCGTTCAACGTATTTGTTTCCTAGGCAATGTTAAGTTTCGTGCTGATAAGGACAAATAACTTAAACAAAATTGACACCGACAATGAAAACTAATTCAGCACAAACTTTAGCATAGAGAGATAAGAATCGACCCTAATGTTATTAAGTGTGGTATTTGTGAAGGAATACGGAAAAAGATAAGATGGTTCTGATTTTTCCTTTCAATTATATTGTATTGAATTCATGTTGAATATTCATATTTTCATGTCGCCTTATGGGATGGCTGTACATTTTGTCATCGGCATTTTCTGCATCACATCTGGGGCAATATTACAGAAACATCTTAAGTAAATCATATCCTTATCCTTAAAATTACATTTCCCTTAACTGGTTTATTTAACATACAGGCTACTATATGTTCAAATCATGAGTGATAAAGGAATAGTATTAATATGTTGTTGTTATTATCATTAAAAAGCCTATCAGTTTTAATGTGGTTTTGGAATTACATTCATTTGAAGTTCTTAACTTAAGTGAAAATATTTAAGATTCACTAAGATATTTCTGTAATACGGGCCCTTATGTGTATGCCCTCGCCTTCTCTCCTAAAGCATCGGTCACATATTCCGATACTCGTAAAATATTACATTTGACCCTAGTTATAAGTAGACACGGCAATTTTTCGGCTAAGCCATGTTAATACGGCTCCGCCATGTTAATACGGCTGCGCCGAAAAATGTTTGTTTGATATAACCCTACCCAACAATATTTAGGTGGGTAAGTATTTTTTGTTTGTTTCGGTGAATTTACCGACATTCATTTTGGATCTGGAGTGACCAGCAATCGTAACATCTCGACATCTCTTTTTATTTCGCGCAACAAATCTTTACCTTCAAATTGCGCCAACCATCTTTCTATATGTTTCTCATCATGTATATGTTTGTCCATAGTTATATAATAAATAATCGTAGACCTACCAGAAAGTCAGTGAATTGTTGGAACATAATTGTACTCGCCGTGCCTTTCCAATTGGGAAAATAGGCGCGATAATTCCCAAATTTGGGAAAATAAGGTAATGATTGTTACATGTATGCTTATAAGAATAAATTTCCAGCTGTAGCTGGTGCTTGTTATATGTTTGAGGTAGTGTACTTGAGCAAATATTCGTTTAAAAAAGGTGAAATGCACATACACCTAAATTCAGTCAGGCGCGGGAAATGAACAAAGAATTGGGAAAACATAATGTGTTTGAGAAAATTGACACTGTTTGACATGGGGAAACAGCCTGTATATATTCGGCAGTAAAATCAACACAAAATCACTGAACGCATTTGACAAATTTAAGTTGTAAGTGGTGGTTTGCCTTTCTTCACCAATCCTTTATGTTTGCGTATTGTGTCTCCTGTGCTTGTGTAATTGTTAAGATTGTTATGCTTTCGGTGTTAGTGTGCTCTTGTTATATGGCATTTCTTGCTCAGCTTATTTATTGAGTTTAACATGGAAAGATATCCATTGTGTGGTTCTAACGTAAAGGCTTCATTGGACGAGGATCCTTGTTACCGTCGTTCATAAATGATAAGTATGTGCCAATTTAAAGCTCAAGGTTAATAAGCAGCGAGAAGAGAAAACTATCTAACTGATTTAAAAGACACTGTGAAATCGTTTAAGGTATCATCAATGAAGCTCTCCACAATAGTAACAGTCTTCGTATGTTTGTCGACTGTGAGGCTGAGTGAAGGAAGCCAGTGTATTTGTGTCCACTCCCGGTACGACCTGCACCAATGCCAGAATGCGCAACAATTTCCGGTCGCTTTTATAGAGCAAGACGGTGAAGGAAACAACTGTTTGTTGGCGGCGCCCAATGTGATAACAAAGCCTGGGTGGAGGGCTGGTATCTACATAGATCTATATGCGGTATGGTGTTGTTTTGTCCAAATCTCGAGTAACAAACGATACCCATTTCGTTGTGTATTTGACCTGTGTCAATAATGTTATTTGATTTCCATGCATGATAAGCCACATCTATTGTATATAAGGCCAAAAGTTATGATGGACAAAGGATTAACACAAGCGCTGCACCTCCTTTCGATCGCTTGTTCTCCTGCCCTCGAGTTTTTTCACATAACAAAATTTGAGCAAAACTCATTTCTCTTACCGACGTATCCAACAAATTGAGTGAAAGAGTACCGAACGGTCATGGGTTGAGTCATAGGCACCGTATATTTGGCTATATTGGTGGAATTTTATAAAATACAAACCGAATATGACATTTTCGAAATTTCTGACACTGACTTGCGAAAGTTGTAAAAGTTCTAGCGCCACCCAGGAATCAATTTAGAAACTAAGACGGGGTTCTGCACCAAGAACAAGTATTTAAAAATGGTATAGCATTTCCAGATTTTTGAAAAACAATTACTGCTTTGTGTACAAAGAAAAAATATACGACAACACTCACCTTTGACTAACCGAAACTACTCCCGCGCTGCATATCGGAAAACTCGTTCACTTCGCTTACACTGTACTCAATTTGGAGGAAAAGCGCCTGTTTGGAGGGCGTGCATTCGGAACTTCAGTTCGACGTCATTTTTGTATTTATTTATTGAATATTACGAAATACCGAAGATACTAACTTTACTCCTACCTTATATAGGGCTATCAACAGCTTGTGTATTTGCAAAGTGATGCATTCGTGAAGGACGAAACATGTCAAATGCAAAGGTCTTCTGGTAATGTTGTCTATGAACATACATGCACGAATCTTCAACCAGGAACGTTCATAAGTGAGTCATATCTTGTACTATCTATGTTTGCGCTTCAATCCACGTATTTATACTGTGTTGAGTTTTTCGCTGTTATATAAAAGTAGTTCAGTTCTGTATGGTCATCAATTGACTTGACCAGTAGCCCGGGGTTACCAACCAGTACTAACATGTTCTTCAACAAGCAACTAACAACTTCCTCATACAAGACAAAGTTGTAGGGTAGATGACTTTGGATGGAAGGGGGTTCATATTCAGTCAAAATTTCATAAAATTCCGTTGTTTTGAAATGTTTTAAACCGAATTGTCGAATAAATTTTGGTATGTTTTTGTTACTGACGGTTATTATTGGTTGACTAAACCTGACTGATTTTGTAAGAAAGTAAAGAATATTAAGGTATAAATTTATCGTTGTACCAACTTTCAAATTGAGTTACATCTCACCATGCTCATCTTTCTTGCAATACACATTTAATTTTACTTTGGATATGATAATTATATTACAGTCGGACCTCGTTTATTCGAAATCATGTATTATTCGAAATAAATGATTTCAAATGAACGAGGTCTGACTGTATATAATAAACATACATTTTATTTTAATGTAATATATATATGACAACATTATATAACAAGGGAGTACATTATTATTAACATATCGATGGCAATATAGAATATATATAATACAGCTCTCATTTTCACTCCCCCTCCCTCCCCCCCCCCTCTCTCTCTCATTATATTATTAGTTAATCAGCCGTCAGCGAAAATTGTCACGAGGCGCATGAAGGGAAAAACGTCATATACCCTGTCAGCGCCGTTTATATAGAATCCTATACGCGAGCCTTTAATTAACCAATGAAATTACTGGATTTTTCTTTGCAGTATTATAAATATATACAAATATATGTTTATTGTCACGTCACTACAATGTGTTGTCATGTCACGTGACTACAGTGTGGTATCACAGTGTCAAAGCGCTATGTCTGCTACAACTAGCCATCGTATTAGAAGCTCGCTGAATGACCTTAGCTGTCGATGTGGCCTATAGCAAAAGTGAAACTGTTTTTTCGAAGGTAGAATTGATGGTAACCCGGGGGCATTGTTTCAACCAAATGGACATCATATATAAATGTACATATAACTAACCAATAATATATATGTATATGCTGAAAAAACTAGAGTTGTTTAGGATTGCGGTATGAAAAAAATGTTCTTCATTCAGAAAATGTTGCATTATGTCACATGCAGCCATCTTGCATAAACGAAATAACATTTTGTCATATTTATATCTAGATCAACCTACAACGCCAAACCTCCCGACTTTCACGACAGCACCGAAAACGACAAAGTCACCCGCTACTCAAACAGTAACAACACGGGCACTACCGACGTTCACGAGAGCACCGAAAACGACAAAGTCACCCGCTACTCAAACAGTAACAACACGGGCACTACCGACGTTCACGAGAGCACCGAAAACGACAAAGTCACCCGCTACTCAAACAGTAACAACACGGGCACTACCGACGTTCACGAGAGCACCGAAAACGACAAAGTCACCCGCTACTCAAACAGTAACAACACGGGCACTACCGACGTTCACGACAGCACCTAAAGCAACGGCAACATCATCCCATTCTCCAACAACGGCAACATCATCAACAACGTCGATTAAAGGTATGTTTGTTGTTAGTGTAACATCTGTAGAATCACAGGCAAAATAATGTGTTGTATTAGAATGTTTCGATTGAAATCGGCAGTATTATAACAATTACGAAGGAGATTGGCAAAGATACGTATGTTGTTTGCTAAAAGCCCATTAAGGGTTGTAATTACAAAAATGTTTCAAAACATCTGTACATGTATTATTCAGAGTATTCTCATATTAAAGCATGACCTAAAATTGTGTTATTTACGTATATCGTAGGATTCGATATAATACAAAAAGCTGAAAATTCTTATATTCTCGACCGGTTAAACTAGTTTCTCGTGCTATTGTTTCCACCACGTTGTCGATTCGTATCTCATTGCCCCCGGTTGGTGCACTTAATTAAGTGACGTCACTTAGCTTGATGTCAGATTTGAATGTTTTGGGGTTTGACCTCAACAATACTTGTGCTGTAATTAATATTTTAATATGGCATACGGAAATCACGACAATGCTTGACGTATTTTATGAACACTATCGAATGTATTTCATACGCGCTTTTTCAAAGACGATACAGATATTACTGATACTCATTAACCAGTAAAATGTATAATAGAGCGCTGCTATGGGATTTACAACCTCTTCTGTAAGTGACGTCATTTCAAGAAATGGCAACACGTGATGTCACTATTTGCAATTAGGAAATAACATTTACGTCATGTGGTCACTTCATTTACATATTGTCATATGCGGCAAATACTGCTTATTGTCAGCACATGTGACGTCACATTTCTGGAAATGAAGTCATTTATAGAAGAGATTGGAAATCGTACAGCGGCGTTCAATTATTCCTTATACAGCTTACGTAATAATGTGTGCGGCTAAGATGGAGAATAATGACCATTTGCATGGGCCTTTAAAATTTGCGAATCGTTGGGAATGAAAATGCAGATATATATACGTGTTGAAAAGAAATCAATACATAAATGTTTGGATATTGGTCAATAAAAGACTGCGTCCAGGAACAGTCAATCAGGAACAGCCAATCAAGAACATCCAATCAGGAACAGCTAATCAGGAACAGAGATTGGAGACTGATCCTCTAAACTTTGATCTACTTTGCAATCCTACAAGAGCGGTCGTCTCTTGAGCAACAACCACTCTGCAACAATGCTATCAATATTTCACTAGAAAACAATTGTTAGTTTAACCTCTATAGAGCAATATCTCTCGACAACAGTCACTTCTATATAGCAAACTCTCTCGACAACAGCCACCTCTATATAGCAAACTCTCTCGACAACAGCCACCTCTATATAGCAAACTATCTCGACAACAGCCACCTCTATAGAGCAATCTCTCTCGACAACAGCCACCTCTATAGAGCAGTCTCTCTTGAGCAACATCCACCTCTATAGAACAGTCTCTCTCGACAACAGCCACCTCTATAGAGCAAACTCTCTCGACAACAGCCACCTCCATAGAACAATCTCTCTCGACAACATCCACCTCTATATAGCAAACTCTCTCGACAACATCCACCTCTATATATCAAACTCTTTCGACAACAGCCACCTCTATAGAGCAATCTATCTCGACAACAGCCACCTCTATATAGCAAACTCTCTCGACAACAGCCCTCTCTATAGAGCAATCTCTTTCGACAACAGCCACCTCTATAGAGCAGTCTCTCTCGACAACAGCCACCTCTATAGAGCAAACTCTCTCGACAACAGCCACCTCCATAGAACAATCTCTCTCGACAACATCCACCTCTATATAGCAAACTCTCTCGACAACAGCCACCTCCATAGAACAATCTCTCTCGACAACATCCACCTCTATATAGCAAACTCTCTCGACAACAGCCACCTCTATATAGCAAACTCTCTCGACAACAGCCACCTCTATAGAGCAAACTCTTTCGACAACAGCCACCTCTATAGAGCAATCTCTCTCGACAACAGTCACCTCTATATAACAGTCTCTCTCGACAACATCCACCTCTATAGAGCAATCTCTCTCGACAACAGCCACCTCCATAGAACAATCTCTCTCGACAACATTCACCTCTATATAGCAATCTCTCTCGACAACAGTCACTTCTATATAGCAAACTCTCTCGACAACAGCCACCTCTATATAGCAAACTCTCTCGACAACAGCCTCCTCTATATAGCAAACTATCTCGACAACAGCCACCTCTATAGAGCAATCTCTCTCGACAACAGCCACCTCTATAGAGCAATCTCTCTTGAAAACAGCCACCTCTATATAGCAAACTCTCTCGACAACACCCACCTCTATATAGCAAACTCTTTCGACAACAGCCACCCCTAAAGAGCAATCTCTCTCGACAACAGCCACCTCTATAGAGCAAACTCTCTCGACAACACCCACCTCTATATAGCAAACTCTTTCGACAACAGCCACCCCTATAGAGCAATCTCTCTCGACAACATCCATCTCTATAGAGCAAACTCTTTCGACAACAGCCACCCCTATAGAGCAATCTCTCTCGACAACAGTCACCTCTATATAGCAAACTCTCTCGACAACCGCCACGTTTTAAATATGTCAAAAGGTTTTGATCTACAGAGGTTGTAAGGTTTATACGCCCTAAGTTCAATTGTATGTTTTTTCCTTTTTAGCACCTGTTTTTGTACCAGTTACTTCGCCTAAAAGTATGTATACTAAAAACATAGTCCTCATTTAGACCGAGTCATTTCATAAAACATTCACCTCAACTTTGTGAGGAATAAATATGTATACGAAATGGTTATATACGACATGACCAGGCAGGTTGGTTTGAAATACCCGACTATCTCTTCTTAATACATGTGCGTTGTAATCTAGATCTTAGATCATAATTAAAATAATATTTGTTTGACACAACCCCTTCTATCCATGAAATTGACCCCTACTAAACTATATATAAGGCCAGAGATCTGAGAGAATTGTTTTAGCAGCGTTTTAATAGTTATTACTAGTATGATCATAACAACAAAAAATACTTACCCACCTAAATATTGTTGGGTAGAGTTATATCAAACAAACGTTTTTCGGCGCAGCAATTTGCATATCAGTGTTGTGTATACCAATCAAATCTTATGTTAACCACTGAACCAACTTTTCTTCAACCGAACAACGTTTGTAACCATGACGCGGATTAGTTAATCGTTCGATAAGGGGTACGTAACCTCACCGAAATCCATCGAATTTGGTAAATTTACCGAAATCCATTCTCCATTACACATATTTATTTACGTTGCACAACAAATCTTAACATGCAGATTGCAACTAATTTGCTGGCTTCAGTTTGTGCCGACCATCTTTATTCACTGAGATATTTCTTGCTTAAGGATAGCCTTTCTTTTTCAATGTGTAGACAAATATTTATTCATACTTGCATTTACCTAACGTTGGTGCAGTTCTCGCTTGTTTGGAAGTAAATAACTTGTATTATTAAATAACTATTAATTATTAGCCCTTAAACACAGCATTTGCCTCGTCCAATAATACAAAGGCCTCCTCTATAACAGTGCAAATATCTATATCACTTTTCGGCCCGGGGCTGCTAACTGATATTGATATTGGCCCGCATTTTAAAGAATTTGATTGGCTAATTAAACAGGGCCAAAAAATGATATAGATTCGCAGCTGGAAATTCGGAAACGGCAGCCATTTTATTTTAAAGTCAGTATTTAAACGTTCGTCGACAGTTTTTAGCACGGAACTAATTCATAGTTTTAGCGTATACAGAAAAAAAACACGATTTAGTGGTGTTTAAACTTTGAATCCTTTATTTATAAGTACATGAAGTTATTTAATAAAATTGTCAATAAATAAGTGATTTGACATTGGCCCTGTTATTTGTCCTCGGGACAGTCGTATTGGCCCTCGGCCTTCGGCCTCGTGCCAATACGACTGCCATCGGACAAATAACAGGGCCAATATCAAATCACTTATTTATTAACATATATTAATTAAGGAACAATCGGCCATATAGATTTAATTTCTTATTATAGGAAAAAGGCTTTTAGCCGAAATATTGGTACTGAGTGAGTTTTTTATCGATTCAATTCAGTTGACCAATTATGTAATATTACAGCCGGACCTCGTTTATTCGACAACCTTTTATCCAAATACTCGGTATCATCCGACATAAATATCAGGTCCCAATGTATCTTGTGCACGTCGAATAGAAATGGCTTGTTCAAAACTTGGATTATTCGAAATTTAATTCCGAATGCACGAGGTACGATTGTATTGTTTTCTTAGCATCAGACAAGTGTGATTGGATCCGAATGATGCGACTCGCTCAGTTTAGGACACCAGCTATGCACATTTTATCCAGGACTTGCCCATCTGGGATGAAGGGGGATAGCGAGGCATTGTTGCTGAACGCTTGCAGACCTCCACATAGCAGATATTTTCAAACTTGGAGGTCCGCTGTGAAGGTGAATCAACATATTACATCCTACTTATACTCGTCAAAAGAACTTACCGGTAACACCATTTTGTATTCTCGGAATCTTCACTGCATTATAACAACGTTAACTGTAACGATGGATGTGATTTTGACGGGTATACGTCGAAATGTTTTCGATAGTTCAATTCATTGAAATCAAAACAGTCAAACTTACTGAAATCGAAAACCACAAAAAGATGTATCCACTAGGGACCTTCGTCAAATACTATTTTTTGTCATTGTCTAAAATCGCGAAGTTTTAAGATTAACACAAAACACACAATTTATAGTTGGATAAAAGTTTGCATCTCTTTCAATACCGACAGGTTATGGACAACTGTTACGGCATTCCCAAAGGAGAGCCAATCGGTCTTTATGTTGCAAATGGAAATATACCTAGTGGAATACATGCTGCATTTTGGCAATGTACAGGGACATCTTTCACGGTAAGATTATGTCACGATGTGTCAACCTGGGGTAAGATCACGTCACGTGGTGTCAACCTGGGGTAAGATTATGTCACGTGGTGTCAACCTGGGGTAAGATTATGTCACGTGGGGTCAACCTGGGGTAAGATTATGTCACGTGGTGTCAACCTGGGGTAAGATTATGTCACGTGGTGTCAACCTGGGGTAAGATTATGTCACGTGGGGTCAACCTGGGGTAAGATTATGTCACGTGGTGTCAACCTTGGGTAAGATTACGTCACGTGGGGTCAACCTGGGGTAACCATTAACTCAGTCTTATTGCTTGACATTTGGGTCCAGCCCTTTAAAAAATAAATGATGAAGTCGAGTGGGAACTGCCATCTACAAAGTCAATCCTAAAAGGGACACGAACAAATTACTCATATTTATAAGTAGACAAAAAAGTTAATTGTGACTGACCCTGGCACACGGAGGAAGATATACAGGCGCTTTAATCGCACGGACCTATCAAGCCAATTGATGAAGTCACATTTTGTTCGTATTATGTTAATTGTCCTTTTAGTTAATCGATGACGTCACGAAAGTGTTCGTTTTATGTTATTTGGCCTGAAAGCCAATCGATGACGTCACATCAGAATTTGTTTCGTTTGATGTTATTTGACCGGTAAGTCAATCGATGAAGTCACATTTTTGTTTACCTAGCCCTTTGATTCTTGCAGAATGATTATGCTCATGTTTATGTTACAGGTAATGTTTCAATCTTGTGGGACTGGGTTCCCAATAATCGACGATGTAAGAAGGGTGCTGAATACTCCCCCAGAAATGTTCTTCACCATTCAGTGGTGAGATTGCTAGCTACTTTCTGTGGTAATACAACTGTCATAGACGGTGGAAATAAAGCGGGAGAAACTCCCAGAACATACAGATATGTTTCTTCATTTTTTAAAACAATTTATGAAAAATGTCTTGTGATGTATATAATACTATTTATCCCGCGTATCGACAATGTATAAACCATATTGATATTTACATTCCCTACAGACAAACTTTACCTGACATAGAATTACGCAGGCAGTCATAATTATTCCTACACATCCGTACATTCTCGTCGACAGATGTTGCATTATCAAGTGCTCGCTTAACAATAACGGCGATTCTCAGAAATCTACATGTATGTAATATGGTACCATAGAAGATTAAAACGAGTTACTTCCGTTCTAGAGTTATCTCCCTTCATCCCTTATGTAGTATATGTGTACTATATATTCATACACTATAGAAAGGATAAAGGGAGATAACTCTTAAGGAATTAAGGGAATGAACTCGTGAAATTGGGGTACTGTTCGTTCTACTAATATAAATCTAGATATCTAAATATATCGTCCGCTTATTAGCACACAGCCACAAGTTGACATTTTCTGCTTTTGAGAAAATTGGCTTCAAAATTTCAACGGGTTACAACCTCTTACCTTTACTATGCTCATCAGACTGAACTTCAGAATATTCAATCATAACGATGAGATTTGAGTTTAGAGACAAATCTCAAGTTGTATCACCACGTGCCCATGATCTGATGGTTGTATCACCACGTGCCAAACATCTGATGGTTGTATCACCACGTGCCCATGAACTGATGGTTGTATCACCACGTGCCCATGATCTGATGGTTATATCACCACGTGCCCATCATCTGATGATTATATCACCACGTTCCCATCATCTGATAGTTATATCACCACGTGCCCATCATCTGATGGTTATATCACACCACGTGCACATCATCTGATGGTTATATCACCACGTGCCCATCATCTGATGGTTATATCACACCACGTGCCCATCATCTGATGGTTATATCATCACGTGCCCATCATATGATGGTTATATCACACCACGTGCCCATCATCTGATGGTTTTATCACCACGTGACCATCATCTGATGGTTATATCACACCACGTGCCCATCATCTGATGGTTATATCACCACGTGCCCATGATCTGATGGTTATATCACCACGTGCCCATCAACTGATGGTTATATCACCACGTTCCCATGATCTGATGGTTATATCACCACGTGCCCATCAACTGATGGTTATATCACCACGTGCCCATGATCTGATGGTTATATCACCACGTGCCCATCAACTGATGGTTATATCACCACGTGCCCATCATATGATGGTTATATCACCACGTGCCCAGATTTATTTTAATCCAATTAAAGTGATTAAATAGTCAATTTGAAACTTAATTTTGGAGCATTTAAGAAATACATCAAACCCTATTTCAGTCTCTATATAATGTATCTAAATATCTACCAAAACATTTAACAACAGTATCCCAGCAGGCATACTAGATGGAACCCATCTCGGGTGTGCAACCGGGTTTCATTTGGGTCCCATATGGGCAGCCGATATATGCACAATATGGGACCCATGGACATGTTTGCTGGGATATATTAAATAGAAATAGGTTGAGATTGAAATACAGATTTGAGCATGGGTACTGATCTCAAGTTTTACAACCCCGTATCCAGGTCGCTAATGTTCCATATCATGCAGTTGATATCACACCAGCTTGGTCAGCATTGAGACCGTGTGATAAATATTATTATTATATAATCTGTAAATAAGCGCTTTCTGATTGGTCCAGCAGTAAATGTTTAGTCGAGTACGTAATATGCAATAGACACCAGTTTTCCGTGATATTTATTGGTTTATTAATAGCATAACATAACATAGTTTATTGGCATAAATTTTGCATAATAATAGCCAAACAAACAAATAAATAGCAACAGTATTATCACAATAAGCTTTCCATATATGGCATTCGGTTTCTTACGAACGATACGGAAATTGCCGACTAAACGCGCTTCAGATAACCGTAATCAGTTCTTTCACGCTGTTCCCTCATCACCAAACGGCAGGTATAAACAATGGATAAGTAGAGGATCTTACATGAGTGGTCATTATTTATTGAATTTATTAAAGTTATACTATGCTAATTTTTTGTTCATTTGTTTAATTAACCAAACATGAAAAATATATTTCCTATGGTTAAAACATCAATAAACATGTATTTATAAAGAATGAACTCATAATGTATTAATCCATATTTGTTGAAGAAAGATGTTTGTACATCATAATTTTTTTTTAAAAATCCAGTTTTTTTAACAATCATGCTATTTTACCGGTTTTGACTGTAAGTAATATGATAAAAAAATATTTTTTCAATCGGTTTTACACTGCAATGGCTCTTATTAGAGATGTTTTAGCCAATGTAACAACACTACTGGATAAAGCCAATTCAAACATTTTATGTTGAGATGAGCCAGATACATCTTTAAACGAGGCTTTGTCGAGTTTGTATCGGTTTTAGATGACGTGTTATATATATTCAATAATGAACACGAATGTAAGATTAAATTTATGACAAAAGAGCAGAGACGCCTGAATTTCGCAAAAACGTTACCTTAACCCCCTTACATGCAAGCAAAGTATAACGTGTGTAATTCGGTCTTTGGTAAACAAAAGCTGACGCATCAAAACGTAGTTTTGACAATTTTCACTTTAATTTTCAGCCAAAAGATACGAGTTCAAATGATTATGTCACATATTGACTGATTTCAAAAATATTATAAATCATTTTTAACCAGCGCGCCTAAGCGCGCCTGGTTTTAGTACTCATACAGTTTTCCAACACTGCCACCCTAAATAGTCCGTTTTCAGCCGAACCGAATAACTGTAGAAAAAAAGTCAAATAGTTCGACTATTTCGCTGATACTACACGCGCTATATGATAACACAATGGCTTTTTGCTTTGTTTTCTTTCGAAAATAGTTTATTCAAAATATACTTTTATAATTATATTATTGTATTGTATGTTCGGGAATGTTCATGTAGTTTTTTGTGCATATGTATATACGCGTTTTGGCGGTGACCCCATAACTCAGAAAAAAACCAAAGCAGCAAGAAATAGTCCGACGATTCCATTGATGAAACATAACACATCGGTAGTTTTTTTTGTTTTTTATAAAGAATATCATTTTTTCAATATATTTTTTAAAAATGTATTGTCTCGGCAATGTTGACATAATTGTAAACTTGTGTGTATGAATATAGCATCGGTCCGTCGGTCGTGTTCTCATGGCAGTAGTCGTTATTTAGTGTCTCACTACTGATTCTTGAAAGATCAACGGTAAGTGTATTTTCGATTTGTACATGTTCGCCTCCTATTATATTTGTGAACTACTGTATTATTATTGTTTATGTGTTAGTGTCTACTGTTGATATTAAATTGCGTCGGTTGAGGCCTATATATCTTGTATCGGATGATGTACATGCGCTTCTTGCGTAGTAAGTATCCGCCATTTTTTTTCATTTTATAAACATCCCGTATTATGTCTGGAATTTTCATTATAAACTTGGGTGATTATAGGCTTATATAGCGTACGGTTATGATAATTTATTTATATAATTGTGTTGTAAAGCGAAGGCAGGAAATATCATTGCATCGTCGGTATTACCCGATACGGGGTTATTATTAAATTGTGTCGTTTGACTTCCAGGCTTTTCATTATGCAACTTGGTTATATTTATTGCATGTGCTCTGTATAAATAAGAATATTAATATTTTTTTGCCGATACATGGTTATTACAATAATTCGGAGCGATTTTGTATGTTTATAATTGTAGTTGCAACGATATAATTACTGACCTATTTATTTTGTTGATTCGGCCCCGTGTCATTTCGCACTTTACTATCTTCTATAAATACAATACCGGTGTACACAAAACGTTTTTATCAAGATTTTTATTTGTCTGGGAAGCTGTTCTTTAAATATGTGCTGTTAATTGGTTGAACATCTGACCTATTGTTGATTTGGTTGTTCCCAGTGCACTGCGCACACATTAGGTATTTTCATTCTCTGTTATTCATTGGTACACACCCATAAATATCTGTATTATACCGCTTATACAATTGTATTTACAACTAAATAATTATTGACTTACTTATTTGTTGATTCTGTCATATATTCTTCGGAACTATTTACAAACACTACATATTGGGGATTTGGACATCATTACATGTATTACGAAAAATTGCACTGGTGCAGCGAGTGATTCTATACAACTCCCTTGATTACCCACTCAGTATGCTAACCATTATACCACTACAACTTACCTTCTAATGTTCTGATAAAGAAGCATGCTTGAAAACTCTTATATTAATATGTTGTTTTGTTATTTTATTTTCAGATGTCAATAGAACAACTTTTTACCAATAGAGGGACTGGACCCTACTCGAAGCCTTTGAAGGTGATAGTGGTCATTACAGGTGAGATCGTCTCATACCGTGATGGGAGAAACAATGACTGAATCACTGAACGTGGCCATTGCGGACTCAGAAAGATGTATACGGGGTGTTGTGTATGATCCCCTGAAATTTGCAAAATTCAGTGAAGGGAACTCCCTAGTTCTGAGAGATATAATTCGTAAGACGGACGACAATAATCATGCCATTGTCATCACGAAAAATACAAAAGTCTTTATAACTACGGATATTGACGTGCCGGACTACCTGGTGGAAGCGGGGAGGAAGATCATATACCCACCACCAGCAGATGTGGTACCAATTGCAGAGGCTGTGAGATCCCCACCCAGGGCAAGAGTGTCCGTTACCGAGAAAATTGTACAGGTTAGTTTTCATTCTTGTTCTGTTAATTACAAACAACAGGTGAAGGTAAATACACATTCACTAAAAATGTTAGTTAAGTTCCATTCAACGGCTCTCCACACTTTAGCAGCAATATTCACACACATAAAGCTCCATCATGTAAAGTCAAAAAAAAAACATCCCTATGAAGTTAAGACTTGCAAATGTATACTGTTTTTGGTTATCCGTTAATATGGACACCTTGGTTTTTATGTCTCCTGTTTTTATGTATTCAGTAATTTAAAGAAAAATAAGTTCAGTCAGTTAACAGACTGTCCATTGATTTTTTGAGAGATATATGTCTATCCTACTGATAAATGAATGTTGCTTGTTTTGCTTGTTTCGCTTCTTTGTTTGATGTTTACATTATTTGTGTGTGTGTTAACTTAATGGATAATGTCCTATTATTTTCACTGCTATACCAACATAAACATTGTTGCTACCTGACTATGTGTAATATACTGTACTACCAGTTTCGTTCATTTCGTTACTATGTATCATTTCATTACATTGTACCATTTCGTATAATACTCTTTAGTAAGGGAGTTAATAAATGTTGTAGTTCCGCCATGGTTGTCTTTGTTTATCATAATATTACATGGTGTCAGAATCTGACGAATCCAAGCCCATCTGATGAAAAGGAGATGTAAGAATTAATGAAGATTGAAGTATAAACATTAATTTACGGATTTGTGTTATTAGTTAGATGGCGTCGTACGGAATAAGACCGCTTCAACAGTTTAATCCGACAGAATCTGGTGCGCCCGAATGGGAATTGTACAAGAGGGATTTTCTGATACATATCGATGCTCTGGGGCTGGACGATAAGCCAGGTAGGAGGAAAGTTGGTGTATTATTGTCGAATCTTGGAAGAGACTGTGTTAAGATATATGATGCTTTCGAGTGGGAAGCCGCAGTTGACGCAGACGAGGAACACGGAATCGTTGGACGTCTGGCTGAAAACAAATATGATTTGGAGACTGTATTCAAAAAGTTTGATAGACATTTCGGGGTGCATAACTATAGAAACATTAAGCGTCAAGAGTTCTTAAATACGAAACGTAGTAATATGTCAATTATGGACTATATCTCGGAACTGAAACGAAAGGCAGAATACTGCCAGTACGGTGAACAGAAAGAAGGTCTTATCTGTGACATGATAATCAATGGAATTAATGACAAGAAATGTTCAGAGAAATTAATGGAAATTCCCGCCGACCAATTAACTCTGGATAGAGTTATCAGTTTGTGCCGTCAAGTTGAGCTTACGTCAGCTCATTTAAAGACTTTGGGTGCAGAGTGTGCAGATGTGAATGTTGCACGTAACCATGGCAACAATTATAATAACCGACAGAGGTTCACAGGAAATCGTGACACGCCACCGTGTAGGAAGTGTTGTCGTCGTCACTCTCCTAGAAACTGCCCAGCTTACAACAGACAGTGTGATGCATGTGGTCTCCGTGGACATTTTAAGGCATCGACCCTATGCAGGTTAAATAACACCTACAGTAATCGTGGATCTCGTGCTCGAGGAAGACCCAATTATAATCGCGGACGTGGTAGTTACCGTGGTAGGAACTATAATTATAATAATAGACAAGTACATTATACGGATATGGATGGTGAGTCGGTTGAAAATGAGAATTTAGGTGAAATGTTTGAACAGTGCGTCAATGTACAGGATGTATTTTCAACTAAGACTAGTGGTAGAAATGATCCAGACTGGAATGTTAACTTTGAGGTAGGCAGTGCGAAATTGGTTCTAGAAATTGACAGTGGTGCTATGTGTAACGTGTTGTCGATGGAAACCGCTAAACGGTTTGAGAAGTTATCCAGGATTTCCAGTAGTGACTTGATCATAAATGGTGTTAGTGGAAAACAAATTAAATCATCAGGTAAAATTACGTTACCATGCAACTACAAAGGCCTGAAAAGAGACATTAAGTTTCAAGTGATAGACACTCCCAGAAATGTAAACTTACTTGGTCGTGAAGATTCGGTGAACTTTGGGCTTATAGCAAGAGTAAATGCTGTTGAGATCAGTACAGAGAACCTACTTAGTAATTTCAATGACGTAGTTAATGATGAAATTGGGTGTTTACCAGGTGAATGTGAAATTAAGGTAGATAGTACAGTATCACCTGTAGTTCATGCACCAAGGCCAGTGCCAGTTGCTATTCGTGAACAGTTGAAAAGCGAGCTTTCGCAGTTGGAACGCAGTGGTATTATTGTGAAGGTTACAGAACCTACCGAATGGGTGAACAGTATGGTATGTGTTAGGAAGAAAAGTGGCCGAATTCGTGTATGTATTGATCCGAGAGATCTAAATAAAGCAATCATGCGTGAACACTATCCAATGAACAGTATTGATGATGTGGCTACTCGTTTACATGGTAGCAAATTCTTTACAACATTAGATGCGAACATGGGATACTATCAAATTAAGTTGACAGAGAAAAGCTCAAACTTAACTACATTCAATACGCCATTTGGCAGATATAAATACCTACGTATGCCAATGGGGATCAAATGTGCTAGTGAGATTTTCCAGCGGGAAATGCAAACATGCTTCGGGATTATGGAAGGTGCTGAAGTCATTGTAGATGACATATTGGTCCATGGGAAAACGTTGGATGAACATAACGCAAGACTAAAGAGGGTTCTTCAGAAAGCAAGGGAGATAAATATGAAACTGAACAAGGGAAAGTGCATATTTGCGAAGCCGGAAGTTAATTATGTAGGTCACAAGTTAACCGGTGAAGGAGTTATGCCTACGGATCAGAGAATATCCGCGATAGTGAACATGAGAGATCCTGAAAATCACAGTGAATTAGAAACAGTTTTGGGTATGTTATCATACGTGTCGAAATTTATACCAGGACTCAGTGAACTGAATGCTCCGTTGCGTGATTTACGGAAAGATGATCAGTGGAATTGGAATGCCGATGAAAAACAAGCATTCGCGAATATTAAAAATGTGCTAACTTCTAACAAAGTGTTGAAATACTATGATGTTCATAAACCAGTGAAACTAACAGTAGATGCGTCGATGAGAGGACTTGGGGCCGCGATTATTCAGAAAAATGGTGTAGTGGCGTATGCTTCACGCGCATTGACACCAGCCGAACAAAGATACGCGCAAATCGAAAAAGAAATGTTAGCAGTAGTATTTGGATGTGAACGGTTTCACAAACTGATCTATGGGAAAGATGATGTGACAGTCGAGTCAGACCATAAGCCACTAGAGAGTATCATGAAGAAACCAATCCGCACAGCTCCTATGCGTATACAGCGAATGATGCTCAAATTACAGCCGTATGAATTAACGCTTGTTCATAGTAAAGGTAAAGACGTTGGTTTAGCGGACTGTCTTAGTAGACTGCCGTTAGAAGGGACAATTAATCAGTCCATTGACGATGAACTAATGGTGCTTACAGTCGACACCTTGTCCTGCAGTAATCACGAGAAAATTGCGCAAGCTACGATGAAAGATGATCAGTTTCAAATTCTAAAGCAAGTGATCAGTGCAGGATGGCCGGAGATGAAAGGTGGATTGCCAGTAGAGGTAATGCCATTTTGGGACTACCGAGATGAGTTGTCAGTGTATAATGGAGTAATTTACCGGGGTGAGAAAGTGTGTATTCCTGTTGACTTGCGTTCTGAAACATTGAAAGTTATTCACAATTCACATTTGGGTGTAGTGAATTGCAGGAAACGTGCTAGAGAATTAGTATTTTGGCCAGGTATGAGTAAACAGATTGAAGATGTAGTCAGCAAGTGCAGTGCATGTTTGACATATAGAAACAAACCAGCTAAAGAGCCAATGATCATGCATGAAGTACCACAGCTTCCGTGGAGTAAGGTTGGAACCGATTTGTTCGAATTAGAAGGCAATCATTATTTGATTATGGTAGACTATTATTCTAACTTCATAGAAGTCGCTCCTCTACAACGTGACACGCGTACAAGTGTTGTAATCAATCAAATGAAGCAGAACATTGCTAGGTATGGAATTATGGACACGCTAATAAGTGACAATGGTCCACAGTTTACCAGCGCAGAATTTAAAGATTTTGCTATGAAATATAACATCAATCATATTACGTCGTCACCATTACATCAACAAAGTAACGGTTTGGCTGAAAAAGCAGTACAAACTGTGAAAGACATGATAAGAAAGTGCAGAGACTCAGGTGATGATATCTATCTCAGCTTATTAGAGTTACGGAATACACCGAGGGACACTGAAATAGGGTCGCCAATGCAAAGGTTAATGGGACGTCGTGGGAAGACACTCATTCCAATCACACAAATATTGGGAAAACCTATGTCTTCAGACACAGAAAAAGTTCAGTCACGCCTGACTGAATTTCGTGAGAAGCAGAAATTTTATTATGATAAGAATACCAAAGTGAGACATGATTTAAAGCCGGATGATGCTGTCAGGATTCACACTCCAAAAGGATGGAAACCAGCCGAATATGTGGAGAAATCGACATATCCTCGTTCATATATAGTCAAAGCCGGGGATAGTGGTCGAGAGTACAGACGAAATTCCAAAATGCTGATAAGTACAAGGGAGAAACCTCATATTATAACAGCTAGAGACATTCCATCTACTCAGCTGATACGGTCTGATATGTCTGAACATGTTAAACTCGACAAGAATGTGTTACCATCAAGGGAAGTAACTCCTCAAGATAAACCAAATCAACCACCAGTGGTTCAAGAATCCACAAGTCAGTCATGTGTTAGTAAATCGAGGTTCGGTAGAGAAATCAGAAGACCAAAACACCTGCAAGATTTCGTGTAAAATCCAGTGTTAAGTGCATGGGCATAATAATCCCTATATGCATAATGTTAATTGGCTAAGAAGTCATACTGTATATAGTTATTCATCCATAACAGAACAAACCAAATAGACATTTCCGTGTATTCAAGTTACAGAACAAACCAAATAGACATTTCCGTATATTCAAGTTGAAGAACAAACAGACACTTATATATATTCATGTACTTGAACTGTTTAAAATATTGAATTGTATGACACTCAAATTATAGGACAATGTGTTCATTTTTTTATGACAATATATGAAGACAAATATGCTAAGCTTTAAACTTGTGTTTAACATATTTTCAGGAACAGTTCACAAGAATATACAGACATTGTTTAATTGATTGTTGAATTATCAGGACAGTGCTTATTTGCTTGTTAAGTCATTCAGTTTAAGAAGTGTTGTGATTTATCTAGTCATGTGTTTAAACTTCAGTATTATTAATGTAAACCATACATTGTTTGAAATATGTTTTTTTTAAAGAAAAGAGGATGTAATATACTGTACTACCAGTTTCGTTCATTTCGTTACTATGTATCATTTCATTACATTGTACCATTTCGTATAATACTCTTTAGTAAGGGAGTTAATAAATGTTGTAGTTCCGCCATGGTTGTCTTTGTTTATCATAATATTACACTATGGACAGGTGATAATTTTTGATATTTATGCACCTCTTATTATTGGTTGTATATAGCAAAATTTAAACAGATTATTGTCACACAGCAGGTTATACATGTTATGGTTATTACTGATAGCTTTATCATGATTTTATATTAAAATTAGCATATTTTAATTGCTGTTAGGATTGACAACTGCCAACTGTTATTGTAATATCATTGTCTTACACATTTTACCAAATAGTATCACAACGCACACTTGTTGTTTGTTTTTTATTGTACTTTAGCATACAGTTTTGAACACAATGGCCACCAATCTAGACATGTGATTACAAGGTAGTGTTCACCAATATTAGACTTAATACAATCGCTTTGTGTTTAATTACAGGAGGAGGAGACAAAAACCCTCAGTGTCCGGGGGGAGAGTGTGAACCTCAAATCAATCCATTTGGAAGATGGTAGTTTAAAGGTCCGGGTGGCCCTATGGAGGGAGGCCTCATCTGTTGAATGTAGGCCAGGGGATCATGTAACAATAACAGATGTTACTTCCAACATTTACCAGGGCGAGACAAGCCTACAGACTACAGTACGCTCTGAGATCAAGGTAATACAGTTATGAATTTAAAACTTATTAGACTAACTCTGTGTGCATTTACATCACATATCATATGAAAAATCCCTTAGTATTTATATATTCACTTGAATACAGAAGGCAGTTGTATGGTATTCACACTGTTTATGCCACTAAGGGACTATTGTACTGCTTGCAATACTTCAGACACTTTTTGTTTCTGGTGTTGTTGTTTCTTGTTTTTCTTCGACTCTAGAACAAATTTTACAAGTAATACTTTAATGGAATATCCACTATCAATTGAAAATGTGTAGCCCACAAAATGCCGTGACTCACATTTTTTTCTAGTTTGAATGCAAACTAACATGTGTAGGATGTTAGCCATGATGGTATTTTGTAAAATATATTAGAATTAGTACCTTGGGAACATTTAGAAATTGTATATTACAAATCAGCATAAACCAGGAAATAGAAATATTTTGCCAGCAAAACACATTTTGCTAGATGCAGCCAACCTAATATATGTAACCAAACACTGTATGGAACTTGGTATTACAGCGTATGTTTCTTATTCAGTAATATTTTTGGTTTGTTCTAATCCTTTACATTTTTATAATTGTAGAAGACTGATACACCAACAGTTGTGTCCAGGGTGTTGGTTGTTGGTGTTTCTGTTGAAGAGAGTGAAACAGAGTTGCTAATAGATGATGACAGCATCATCCCTGTGCCAAGTGAGCTGCTGGCTGCTGCTGTAAACAGTGATGGGCCGGTCGACATTGAGATGCTTACAGCTGCTGGACCACTCACCCTGGTGATAACTTGCAAGGGTAGCGAAGTTTTGTACATTGATTTTTATTGCTTATTTTATAAATATACTAATGTACTATTTCCATATACAATTTTTCTATGCCATTCTCATTGGTTTCTTTTGTTATAAATGTTCATGTACTGTTAACAACTTAATATAAATAATATTCTTGTGTAAGCTTTTCTATTTGTTATACAAATCAAAATTTTGCTATCTTGATACCTTTTTCAGTTTATACCAAGTCTATTATTTCTACCCATTACTATTGATCTGGAATCTATAATCTGTACTATTTGCACAAATAATGTTTACCATGCCATTGATCTTGGTACTCCAAGTGCAAAAACATTAGTTACAAGAGCAAATGTTGTATCTAGTCTCATTATGTAATGTGCCCTATAACTAAATACGCTTTTTGTAAATAAACATTGTTGTGTTCATTTTTTTATGATGATTATGTCCTATTTTACGTAGTTTTACATGTTTTTTATGTCCGTATATATCTCTCATTGGAACATTACAATGATTTGCTAGATGCATAGTCAACCCTATTTACATTATTATACATGCATTATTTATTTTACCTAAACAAAAACTAAGCACCCTGTTACACTTACATCTACTGCCATAATGTAATGTGTCCTACAACCGTATATTCTCTTTGTAAATAATTATTGTTGTGTACAATTCTTCCTATCGGTTATTATTTACTTTACATATAAAGGATGTTTATACAACGTTTTACATGTTTTTTTATGTTCTATGTATATATTTCTCATAGGAACATTTCAATGATTTGCTATATGCATAGTATTATTAACATTATGTTACTTGTATTATTTAAAGCATACAATATTTAATGCTCTATTTTCATAGAATGGCTTCATAATTGTTACTGAAACACACAAATATTTGGTATTTGTTTTTAAATATAATTAAACAAGCACACTTCACTTGTAATAATTTTCTAGTGCAGATATCAGTATTTACTGATGTCAGAAACGTCACATTTTGCAGTCAGTAATAATATTGTCTATATGCCTTATGGTTATTCCCCTGACGTATGTCATGCCAAGATAAATACGAAATATACTTCTTATATAGGGAAAGTAAACTAGAACAGGCTAACAAGATTTTTTTATAAATGATGGAACCAAAATTATAAAAAACAAGATTATCCATGCACATACAATGTTTTTCAGAATGTATCTATGCATAATGCTTTTTTATAAAACCTTGTTGGCATGTGGTAGATTTGTTCATTATTTATATATCCAAGTGTTTCTATATCAAAATTAGGCAAAGCTAATACAGCTGTTTTCTACAGCATATATTGCCTTAACATTGGTGTGCATAATATTGTTGACTAGAGTTTTCCAATGTTTTGTATATTTTCCATTTATATGTGTCTCAGTGTTTGTTTATATGGAGTAACGTTAGTAGTTTATGAACAAAACTAGTGTTCCTGCTAATCACGCTACACATCATGACATAACAAATCCCGCCAAATGCTATGTATGAATACACTTACATTTTTATAATGTACTAAATTTAGAACTTTTTAAAAGCTATAACATTACGAAATGTAAAAAGTTAAAAATGTATGATAAGTCTGTAAGCCGGTTTTCTTGTGGTGCTTCTCATATGTAAACCCTAAATGTGTCATGCTAACATGGTTATATGCTTTCATTTATATACATTAGATACTTATGTTTATTGATTGTGGGTAAACAAATATTAGGTACAGCCAGGACTTTGTAACCATCAGTGTCGTATTGCTATGAATTTGCAAGCATATACCATTTTTTATCATTTTTATTAGACCAATTTATGAAGCAATCCTAATAGTTAGTTCCCACAATTACAATATTTACCTCTCTTGTTTTGGATTGTTGGCCAAATTGATAGGCAAATTATCATAAAGTTTATAGGGAGTATAAAGTAAATGATGCTAAACTAACCAGATATTAAAAAAAAACATTGTTGTACAAAATGTGTTTGTCACATGCATACTCTCTCTATATTTTCCCAATTATTCTATACATGGAAATTAACCATATATGAGCTCAACAGTTTGACCTATAAAAATGGCTATGAACAAGACGTGTATTTTGTACAAGTGGGAACAATCTATTGTTGTTGTTTAGTGTACATTATTATGTTTTACTTTTTATTGATGATCTCAGTTATTTTTAATAAAAGTTTAGAAATTTTACACACTGTTGTTGCCTATCTTGTGTTGAATATACAATTGTTACTGTTTATAAGCCATCAGTGGGATCATAGCTAACGTGACGAATGTATATGTCACGTCTCACAAACTCCACTACTACTGATATGCAGTAAAAATAGCACTAATAGATTTGTGTTTGAATTTTGTTCAGTTAATGCCTTTCCGACAGGTATGATCATTTATTAGTCTATACATGATCTACCTAGGTTCAATAAGGAGTGTTTCGTCAGTTTTACTGCAAGCAACAGACAGCTTCCACACTTAAAAGTAAGCAGTGTGGCGCTTGTCATCTTGGAAAGATGAAAATTTACAACTGGGTAGGCCTGAACATGTCACAAACCCATGACCTACAGATGGGTATTCTAGCATGCTACCAACTGCGCTAGCCATGCCTGTTTAAGTCCAAGTGGATGTTACATGTTATGATTTGCAAGGAATACTACAATGATATGGTAACAATATGGACGCATTTAATGCAATATTGTCTTAATCTGAATACTGTACGTCTCAGGTGAGAGTATGGATATGACAAATGCAATCCGAACTAGTAAGGCAAGGTACTACACCTATGGTTATAATTAGTTGTCTTAGTACAGGGTTCTATAAGGTTGGGTTAACACCCAATCAACAGCTTGGATCATCTACACAGGATCTCAATAACCAGTACATTCCTTGGTTTCACTGCAAGCGATTGTAGGCTTCCCACTTATGTCAGCAGTGGGAGGTAAATGATTCAAAAAGGTTCCTTGACCAGATCACCACCATGACTAGCTATATACATGCAAAAAAGAAGAGTGGTGTGCATTGTGCATCTGTCTGTTAACATATGTTTGGTTTATTGGATGCAATTAGATCCAAATTATGATGTATCTAATATACAAGTAACATATTGTTTTTTTTCGAAAATCAGCAAGATACCTCCCTACAACACTAGGAAATAACATATTTGTCCATTGGGCCTATAATTAAGTTTCTGAACACAGTTGTGCTCACAATTTCCTACCTTTGTAATTACACCTTAGCAAACAAGGAATGCTTGGAAATGCACACTATCCATGCCTCACATTCCGTATACATTACACTACACCTATATATAGACATATATCATGTTACAACGCGCTGGTTTTCAGGACTCTCAGTCCTTTGATATATGATTCGGAACCGTTCTTGTCACGGCGGAATATAATTATTATTGTATTATTTTGATTATTGAATTACGAAGGGAAAATCTTTTCAAACCGTGATAAGTCTTAACTTTCTAAACTTTATCGTGATGCAAAGATTATGTTTCTGTGATTTCCTTTCTCATCATTGTCCTTTTTTAAAAAAATTTATGATCACTTTATTACTTTGAAATTATGAACGGCTAAAACAATAATTCATATTTTAATTTAATCACTTTCCAATAGAGGTAGATCAAGTGTGCACATACATATGAGTGTTCGAAATATGTCCTTTCGATGGCACTTTTTTGCTGTAATGTGGATTGCCTTTCATGTTAGCCTTTTGGTTTTCGGATACACTATATATTGTTGTGTACGCATTATCGGTGTCCAAACACGGCATCTGATTAAAGTGATATATCCGGATGTAGCGATTATACACACTGTTAATTAACACCGAAAGCGCTTTTAGGGGGGAATTGGGGAAATATAGGACTTTTATAGAATAGCCTTGAGATGAAATATTGGTATGGTCAATTATATTGGGTGGCAATATACAGCTTGACGTTTTGATATGTAAAGGTGTGAACTTTAACACAGTAAAACTTGATTACAAACAATACAATTTTGGCAATGATTCTGTTTAACTTTATACTTAAGTGAAAATATTTAAAGTGATGTTATTTACATGTAACTAAATTCGATCCCTATATTTATATATATTTTAATAGAGATGTTGCAATTATTCAGACAAAGGACCTATATAACCTACAAAACGGGAACAAATAAAAGCACGAGATTCGTATACATGTACAGAGTATTCATAGAATGATCAGGATAAATGCCAAATCCTGTTTTTTATTTATTCACAGACGTCAATCGTTATCATGCTAGTACTTGTAGCTCTATTTAAGGTTGAAGCCATGTATTATTATTTTAATGTCCACTACGACAGTTTACTGAATACTCTTGTTGTTCTTATAAGCTAGTTTTCTGATCTTACAAATTCATCTTTACACAGTCTGCGACAATTTACCAGTATTAATTCTCACATACTTTCGAGATAACAAACTTTCTTACAAAAATGTATTATTTATTTCTACGAATAAGCAACACATTTCAGTTTTCACTGAAATTTTAGTTGTTGTCGTGATTGAAGATTTATTTCTAATATCACGTTCACATCATTGTTGTTCTATACACCCCCAAGAATATATAAAGTCAAACTATTGCCCAAGGCAATTTTAACATGCTGTCGAAACACAGTGGGGTGGCTAAGTTAGTCGCTAATGATTTATGATCAAGAGACATTAAATTCGGGTATATTCGGTTATAGCATGGAGCCAATATCGGTTATCGATTATTGACCACTTTGACAGGTGTCATTTACGTGGGTAAGGGAGGCAATCCAAGTTAGAGGAAATGGCTTAAATGAAGCCGATAATCAAGGGAGATCATTCTTGATATTTATCCCAGAAAGCTGCACATGCCCTGTTAAATTTTGCTGGTATAAATGACAAAATTCATATACTAAAACAATTATTGACTTTTCAGCTGTTGTACATGAATGATTTGTTTAGGTGCATATCACATCATATACACCAGCTGAAAACTCCGTAATTGTAGATTATGACATGATTAACTGTTACGTTTTTTCGGCGCAGTCGTAATAACATGGTTTTGCTATTTGCATATCAGTCCTGTGTAAACCAATCAAATCTTACGTTAACCACTAAACCAATTTCTTTTCAACCGAACAACGTTTGTAACCTTGACGTGGATCGGTTAACCTTTTGATAAGGGGTACGTTGCCTTACAGAAATCCACTACATTTTGGTGAATTTACCGAAATCCATTTTGGATCTCGGCAAGTTCTATATCTAACAAAATATGTGTTACTACAGTGCTTATATTTTTCACGAGGTAGATTTTATCAACTGTTGATAGATACATATACCGGGAAAATTGTTCGACAAAAATTAGCAGTAGTTATGTTTTATCACATTATATCGATTTAGAAAACCCGACTTAATGACATCACAACAACACGCTTTTTCTCAGTCAGTCTGCTAGTAACAGTGATACAACCGAAGTCACTTTTGAAAATCAATATCGTCTGCTGTCATTTGAACCTATACGAATATAAGACAGCAGGCGACGCTGACTGACGGAGTTTTCACGGTAAGTTATATTTACGATTATTATTGCTTCGCTAATGTTTCCGCTACATTTTATATGTATTAAAAATAACAATATGTTTTCGCGATTGTGAGAAAATTGATTGATGGAATTTGGAATTTCAAAAGAGACGTCAGATTAAAAATACTATGTCATATTGATAAATACATACTGGTTATCAGTGCTAGGCGTCACCGACGTAGATGGACATATTATGGCCGTAGAATGAAAAGCTATTTTCAAAATCAATTATGGACTGGTATCATTAAAGTATACATTTTACTATGCTGTTTATGATTAAAATGTTCTGGTAATCGGGTCTATATCAATTACTAGATTTTATTATAAAATTGCCGGACTCCAAATCCGCAGGCACATGCCTAGTTCTTTCATGATCCTCACCATCCCGGAACCAGGCCCACGTACTCGTTAGCACCCCAGGGTAGGGGGGGGGGCAGGCATTAAGAGTGATTGATATACGCTGTGAAGTTGTTTCATAATTGGTGTGAAATAAATAAGAGTAAACTAATATAATGAAAACGTACTTAAGTATAATGAACGGGTTGATTTTAAACATTGTCAATAACGCAATATTATTAACTAAAGAAAATGTTTGACACGTTAATGCAAGTATATTGTAATTAACCGCTGTACTTGCCTGAGATGATTGTATGACTGAGATGATTGTATGACAGAGATGATTGTATGCTCTGAGATGATTGTATGACAGAGATGATTGTATGACTGAGATGATTGTATGACAGAGATGATTGTATGACTGAGATGATTGTATGCTCTGAGATGATTGTATGACTGAGATGATTGTATGCTCTGAGATGATTGTATGACAGAGATGATTGTATGACAGAGATGATTGTATGACAGAGATGATTGTATGACAGAGATGATTGTATGACAGAGGTGATTGTATGACAGAGATGATTGTATGACTGAGATGATTGTATGACAGAGATGATTGTATGCTCTGAGATGATTGTATGACTGAGATGATTGTATGACAGAGATGATTGTATGACTGAGATGTTTGTATGACGGAGGTGATTGTATGACTGAGATGATTGTATGACAGAGGTGATTGTATGACAGAGATGATTGTATGACTGAGATGATTGTATGACAGAGATGATTGTATGACAGAGATGATTGTATGACTGAGATGATTGTATGACAGAGATGATTGTATGACTGAGATGATTGTATGACTGAGATGATTGTATGCTCTGAGATGATTGTATGACTGAGATGATTGTATGACTGAGATGATTGTATGACTGAGATGATTGTATGACTGAGATGATTGTATGACTGAGATGATTGTATGACAGAGATGATTGTATGACTGAGATGATTGTATGACAGAGATGATTGTATGACTGAGATGATTGTATGACTGAGATGATTGTATGCTCTGAGATGATTGTATGACAGAGATGATTGTATGACTGAGATGATTGTATGACAGAGATGATTGTATGACAGAGATGATTGTATGACTGAGATGATTGTATGACTGAGATGATTGTATGCTCTGAGATGATTGTATGACTGAGATGATTGTATGCTCTGAGATGAGTGTATGCTCTGAGAAAGGCATTGGTTTCTTACACGTAAAATCTCTGGAATATACGTGTTTTATACCTAATGCGCACCGAAATTACATACATAAAACCAAAGACCTAAATACCGTTTAGGTCTTTGATAAAACATATTATTATTTTAGAGTAACATTAGACATATATAATAGACTTTGTCAAATTTGTAATACAAATAGCATAGAGACTGAATTACATGTACTGTTGCATTGTCTGCTTATGATAGTATCAGATATGAATTGTTTAATGCATGCTATGAAAGTAATGTCACTTTTACAAATCTCACAGATTTTGAGAAACTTCTATATATTCTCTCCAACAATGATATTGTTAAATTTTCCGCCAAAACCTGCTTTATGATTTTACAATTGAGGGAAAGTATTTTATATAGATAATTTATGATTACATTTTATTACATTACTAACTTATTACTATGTAAATGTTTCCTCTTAAGTCACACGATTATAGTTTAAAATTAAATACTTATGTTAATAGTTTGGCTACACGATAGTCTTATAATATATCGTATACATTTTGTATAATTTTATGTATGAGGTGTCTCTTTTAATTCTTATTTAATTGGCTTTGTGCAATGTTTTATGATTTTTATAGTCTCTACTATATGTATATCTATGTTCTGTACAAAGATGAGACGTTAATTAATAAATAAATATACATATTTTATGTTATACTTTTTCCAATATCAGTTTTATCGATACTCTGCATGCCAAAAGTATCGCTTCACACTCGATATAAGGAACAATAAATGTTACTGACATTATTTGTAACACTTATAGAAAGTGCAAGTAATGACATAAGTAAAACATATTTGTTTTTGGTACCTTGACCAAATAGTCAAAATTGGCACAGGATCAAGTTAATTCTTAATCCGAGACTTCTCTGACCCTATAGCCTTTTTTTTATTTATTTTTGTTTGCGGCGTAGGGTCAGAGGAACTCCTATAGTAAAAACCCGGGGATTACTGAAAACCACACAGTCGTGTAGTCGTATACTTTCAACGGTGTATGTGGCGTTTGGTCTCATTTTAACGAGAAGTTAGCCGAACAAATCGGTAAATTGATATTTAATTTACCAATCTGCATCGATCACGTGACAGCCAGGTGCTTTGACCCAAATACATATTTACATGAAGAAAATTATTTTTTTAGCTTACTCTGAAAAGGATTGACCGTTACAACGTATTAAAGGTTTTCAAAACAAATGTTACGGTTCAGATAGGTTAATTAATATATTGATAATAGATGTATATGCTTGAAATGTTAATCCAATGAATGTTTACATAGATATATTGATTTAAAGTTCCTCTCCCGCGCGGGAGAGGAAATCCCCGGGTTTTTACTATAGGAGTTCCTCTGACCCTAACCAGCAACATGAAATATCAAAAATCGTAAAAGGGGCTGGTTTAGGGACAGAGAAGGCTCGGATTAGTTAATTCTATGCATTCTCCGTGCAGGATTTTTTTCGTACCTAGAAATTTACACAAAAAATAGAAAAAATAAACAATACGAAAATATCGATGTACAGTTAAACTTCGATTTCTCAAACAGGCGACAACTCGAAAACCCCGGATTTGTCGAGGAAATGGCAGAGTCCCGGAATGTTTTCTTCTATTTTCATAGAAAATATACCGCCAATAACTCAAGCAGAAATAAGTCGAACACTTGAGAACCCTTGCCGGTCCCCAGAACACAAACTATACACACAGTAGCTAACTGGTAACTCGAGGACCCATGCCGGTCCCCAGAACACAAACTATACACAGTAGCTAACTGGTAACTCGAGGACCCATTACGGTCCCCAGAACACAAACTATACACAGTAGCTAACTGGTAACTCGAGGACCCATGCCGGTCCCCAGAACACAAACTATACACAATAGCTAACTGGTAACTTGAGGACCCTTGCAGGTCCCCAGAACACAAACTATACACAGTAGCTAACTGGTAACTCGAGGACACATTTTCACACATTGTTCAAATGGTAGCTCGAAATAAACAAACAATAAAAAGGTGTTAACATTTTCGTGACGAGTTGTACTACTTGCACAATCATATACAATACAATACAAATAGTTTATTGCATTAAAACATAACATGTTTCATAGCAACATAATGTACATTATAACAACACACAATGGGTAGAGGTATTTACAGAAGAGCAAAATATCAACATTAAACTTAGTTAACTCACAATATGGAACATGACTTAAATTTACAATGAAAATAAATACAAAATAAATGCGCTGGTCTGAGTTGAACATAGGGGATAACGCCGTGACGTCACGCGCACCTGTTATACGAATATAAACATTGCTGGTGGGCAGAAAGGTCGATATCCGGTTACAGCGCCATATTGTTTATACTTCTCTTCTTCTTCTTCCATTAATGTTCATGGCCCACTCTGGAGCATTGTCGAACAAGGTGCAGACTATTTACAAGGTGGATGTGAGGCTCAAACAAGTGCAGGATTAAAATCGTTAAAAACATCTGATATTTACAGCTGTCCGGCAACGCCCGACCTGAACGCCTCGATGGTAGTGGCTACTGTCAGGTGAGCTGGAAGAGTGTTCCATAGTCGTATGCTTGAGGGGAAGAAAGAATGTCTGTATGAGTCCGTTCTACAGAATGGCACCATGTATCTTGCGTGTGTGTTGATTGCAGTGGAGGTACGATAGTGGGAGGATGCATCAATGTCGACCAGGCAGTATAAAATGCGGTACACCATGATGACCTTTGTGTATTTTCTGCGTTGCTGCAATGTTTGCCAGCCAAGTTTGTTAATCATGTTGGTGGTGCTACTTGTGGTGTGATAGTCTCCTGTGACGAAGCGGGCTGCTCGACGCTGTACAGCCTCTAGTGACTGTATACAGTTCTGAGTATGAGGGTCCCATACTGGGGCAGCATATTCTAGGATGGGTCGCACAAGGGACTTGTAGCACTGGTCCTTGATGTGGCTAGGACAACTCTGCAGGTTTCTGCGTAGGAAGGCTAGGCTGTTGTTTGCCTTCTTTACAGTTGTCTCTACATGAGGCTTCCAGGATAGCTCTTCTGATAGGGTGACGCCGAGATATCTTCCTGTCTTGGCAACTGCTAGTGTTTCGCCGTGGATGGTATAGGCTGTAGATGTTGGATTTCTCTTGCGGCTGAATCTTATGACTTCGCATTTACTGGGGTTGAATGACATTTGCCAGTCCTCTTCCCATTTCTGTAGGCTATCAATGTCCTCTTGTAGGGCTATGGAGTCTTGGATAGTCCTTATCTTCCTGTATAGCAAACTGTCATCAGCAAAAAGTCGTGAAGTAGATGAAGCTTTTGCTGGGAGGTCGTTGATATACAGGAGAAAGAGAAGAGGGCCTATCACTGAACCCTGTGGTACTCCCGAGGTAACAGGTGCTGATGTAGATACCTGGTTTTCTACGACCACTCGTTGGCTTCTGTCTGTCAGGAAACTTCTTATCCACTGTAGAGTGTTTCCTCGAATACCATAGTGGTGGAGTTTGTGCAGCAATCGTTCATGAGGCACCTTATCGAACGCCTTGCTAAAGTCAAGCAAGATGGCGTCTACTTGCTCTCCGTCATCTAGAGCTGATGCTAGGTCCTGGATGGTTATGATAAGTTGGCTCTCACAGGACCTCTTTTTCCTGAATCCATGTTGAGCATCAGATAATATTTTGTGGAGATCTAGGTGTTTCATGACTTGTGAATGGATAATGTGTTCCATGATCTTACTGCACACAGAGGTCAATGATATGGGGCGGTAGTTCGAGGGACTGCTTCTGTCGCCTTTCTTGAAGAGGGGAGTCACATTGGCGGTTTTCCAGTCTGATGGTGCACAACCCTGCTGAAGTGATGCCTGGAATATTAATGTCAGTGAAGGAGCGAGTTCTTTGGAGTATTCCCTGAGAAATCGTGTGGGAATGCAGTCTGGTCCCGTAGCCTTGTGTGGGTTTAGGCCTCTCAGTAGCTTGGTGACGCCTTCCTGGCTGACATCAAAGTGATGCATGGATGGACTTGGATCGTTGTCCATCTGTGGCATGCTGGATTGTGACTCCTTGGTGAACACGCTGCAAAATTGTTTGTTGAGCAGTGTCGCCTTGGTCTTCGGGTCGCTAAATGACACACCGTTATTGGTTAGTGAGCTGACACCGCTGCTATCACACCGCCTTCCTTTGATAAAGGAGTACAACTTCTTACTGTTGTCGCCACTCACCATGTCGTTCACGTAGGCGTTGTGGGCTTTGCGACATTCCGTTCTGGTTGACTTCTGAAGTTGCTTATACTTTTCAAAGTCATCTTCATTTTTAGTGAGCTTCGCCTTGTGGTAGGCTCTCTTCTTTCTGTGAGAAGATCTCTTCACTTTTCTGTTTACCCAAGGCTGGCTGAAGCGTGTTGAAGACCACTTGGATGGAACGCTAGCTTCGATCGCTTCTGTGCAAAAGTCTCTGAATTGGTTCCATAGAATGTTTACATCAGTTGATACACCATTGTTTGAAGTGAATTGATTTGAGAAAGTGTTTATGGATTCACTAAGTTGTTCGGTATCCGCTTTGCTCCACAGGTATAATTTGCGCTTGACTGGTCTTTGGCGTGGAACGGCACAATCTGTCTGAATGAATACAACATCATGGTCACTCACTCCTGGGGCGGGCTTGACCTTTACAACCAGAGAAGGTCTGTTGGTAATGAAGAGGTCAAGGGTGTTATTCCCTCTGGTTGGGAATGTAACCATCTGTTCCGAGCCTGTGTCATATATAGTGTCTAGCATGAGTTGGTTCACTTGGACGGAGTAGTTGTTACTCACAATGGTGCTGGAGTCCCAGTCGATATCTGGTAGGTTCAGGTCTCCTCCTATCCAAACAGTGGATGAGGAATACTTCTCATGAAGAGCTTTGATTTGAGTACAGAGCTCCTCCATGTAAGTGGCATCAGTGTTAGGTGGACGATATGCTGAACCAATGATGAGTGGGGCTTTGCCTGGGCATTCAAGACTGGCTGCGCAGAATTCACTGTTGGTGTTTACACATAGATCTGATCCGTTAATGTTGACTTTGGCAATGATGATAACGCCGCCATGAGGACTGTTAGGTCTGTCACGTCTTGAGATGATGTGGTAGTTAGAGGGGATGACCTCCCGTTCGTGAAACCCTTGATGTAGCCAGGTCTCATTTCCTATGACTATGTCTGGTTCAATTTCTTCAAGCAGGAGCCAAAATGATGTTTTCTTTGCTCTTAGGCTTTGGAAGTTGATTGTCATGATTCGGAAGGATGCTGGGATACTTTTCTGTGGACGAGAGTTGCGTATTGGGGTTGACTTGAGCTGCGGAGAGCCAATGAAGCTGTTCAGTGTGCTGAAACTGCTAGAGCTGTCACTAGGGAGGGGGCTTCCTGTCTGCTGATCTGATGAATTCGAAAGAACACTGTATGAATTTTCAGTAGCGATAGAGATATTCAAAGAGTCACTGGATGGGGTGCTAAATAGGGAGCTCGAAAAGTTTGGCATACCACACTGACAGCAGATCCAGCTGACATCTTTATTCTGTAACCCTATGTAGACAGACAAAGGCATATTCATACACTTAGCATGGAACCACTCCTGACAATCACTTTTGTCACATTGAACACCTCTCTGGTTTGATTTTACAGGTTTTTCACAAATACCACAGGGGAATCTATAAACAGGTTTGGCAGGTCCGGGGTGGGGGTGACAATCTCCGGATAATAGTATTCTGGCCAAAACATGATGTTGGTATGCTTGGGCTGATAAAGTTAGGCAGTTTAATGTCACTAACAAGTTAATATAGAATGATATTGATGGCATGATTGGACAAAATAGTTCGTGTCCGAAAAATTTCTATCCGGATACTACTACACCGGAAGTTCTTTTTTCGTTGTTTACATTTTTACACAACAGTGAAAAACGATTTTTGGGGCAAACAAAGATGCAATCGAGATATTTCTGGTCTGGATGGAAAGTCTAGGACATGTTACACCCTTCTGTTATCTAGGATATCAATGGTTTGAAGAAATATCGAGTAATTTCCTGATTTTCTCCTCCCTGTTCAAGTTTGCGCCTCACATCGACCTTGACGCTAATTCGCGTGATCTAAATTGTTCATTCTTTAAGTTATGATTCAGTATTTCATAGTTGTTGGTTGTACACACAAGCGGGGAAAGGGTTTATGATTTCATGGCACAGAATTCCTTATGAGAAGAATTAAGAGCGAAGGAAACAGTAGCTATCTGCCATTGACAGGAAAAACTGGACCCGTCGACTCATCAACTTATGTAATGTCCGTTCCCTTATGTATAATATTATTAAGTGTGAATAAAAGTCATTTTAGGAAATATTTATGAACATAGACAACTTTTATTTTGTCCAGAAAGAAAGAAAAATCAACTTCATAGTTGATCATCTAACTTAATTATTTTATACTACTGCAACTAAAAATGCAAAGATGTGTCATCTTTTTGATAATATAAGGATATTGTGTCTATTACATGTATAATCATCCAAAAGATTTTATAATATATGTCAAAAATTATTTCTTAAAATTGACAATTACAGTCTTTAAAGCAAATAATTTAGTGTGGGGACGGACATTACAAAATAGGGACAGACAATAATTTACACTTTGAGGATTATTTCCGAAATCTTCAATAAATCCTGCAACACATACTTCTACAAATTCCAGAAATTATACGTATAAGATAACATGATAAAAATCAGAAACAGAGGCAGAAACAAGGCCAGTATTGGGTTGGACAACTTATATGATGTTATGCAATAAACAATAGTGTCCCCGGCGTGCACTATCTAGATATCAATCTTATTCAGCCCCCTTATCAGCATTTCACAGTGTCTGGCCCAGTGGGAGTCCAATATGCATCCAATCAGTTTTTGCTGTCACCATCAGACACATACATGTATATACAAATAAAGTTGAGAAGTGTCAAGTATTTGTATATGCTGATGGACGGAAGTTTACCAATGTGTAACGTCGTGTAAAAACATTCAACTGGCTCCGTTTATGTTATGTTTTTGTTACCCCGGTGGCGAGTGTTAACAAACTCAATTCCACACGTTTATGTTTTAGACATTTTAAAGAACAGAACTGTGAACACAAATATCAGCATACAGCTGTCACAAATATATGTGGGCGAATCTAAAAAACTTGCGATGAATGTGATAATACCTGATGTACAAAGGCAAACGAACACATCCGATTGTTTTGTATTTGCCATCGCATATGTTACAGAACTTGTGCATTGTAACTTTAATTGTGAAATCACGTTCGATTTGATATTCCCGCTATGAGGATGCATCTCATAAAATGACAAATCTGAACCGTTTCAAAAAGTTATGAAAATGCCGAAAATGACTTGTAAAGAAGATAAGTCTCAAACAATAAAATACGTCTGTACATGTAAATTACCGGATGTCATTAAAAATGTTGTAAGATGTGTGAAAACAAATCGAGCAGAATTGAGTGGTATCACGTGAGTTGTACAGGAATTTAGTCTAATTTAAAACGGAGTCTTGGCTTTGTAGACTTTGTCATTGGTAGAGAAGTTGACTGTGCACTGCCGAACAATGATAATATGCTTTATGCATTACGTAAAAATCTAGGATAGCGCTAGCCAAGAATCCATTAGACTCCATTCAAACCAATACATTTCGCAAGATTTATTCCCATACAATTTAATTGTTTATCAAATCTGACTACCAACTCATTCAACCTAGCGCTAGCCAAGACAAAGTTGATTGACAAACTGTTTAACATGTGATATATGTGAATTTATTTATCTACCGCTATGTCTTAATATGTGTGTGTATGAATGACACTCAAATAAATGCTGAATATGTTTTAATGCTAAATGTAAAATTAAGATAAGGTAAATAAACGCACAATTAAACATATCACGTTGTTGTCTTTGTTAGATATGTGTACATGTTAACAATTACTATTGATGCCTTTCACACATAACACATTATTTATGCACATACACATTATTATGTCATACAGAAAGGTTAAAGTCATACTATTTTCGGAAAACTCGCACACTTCAATATTTTACATTGTTAGAAAGCTGGGTGCATTATCTTTCATTTGGTACCAACTTTATGCACATAAATTGATTAATACGAATTATAATACCCACCGCCGTGTTTTTCGAATTGAAAATAATTTGTCGTAAAATGTGCTCATTTTCAAAGTCACATTCTGATTCAGAAAATTCACCGATTTTCAATTTTTTATTTTATTTTTGGAAGCCTTTGATCTGGTATCGATTTGATGCACATATGTAAAAATGAGAATTGAAATACCTACAGCCGTGTTTTTCGAACCAAAACAGTTTGAAATTTATTTCTCGGAAAAATGCCCATCATTTTCAGAGTCTTATTTGAAAACCAAAACAACCTCTGATTTTCATTATTTTTTTGTCGTGGGAAAGCTGGGAGTATTACCTTTCAATTGATGCCAAATTTATTATTGTATGTCAAACATTAAAGAAATTAATGGCTACCGCCGTGTCATACATTCCATTTTAGTTGTATAGTACTACAGGAGTGTTGAAAGGGATTTTCTAAGTTATACAAAGAAAGGATTATTATATTTTTCATGTGGTTTAAAGGTAATACAAATGTAGTTATGTTTTGTTTTTACAATATGGATAATGATTTTTCTAATCGTGTTATTAATTAATAAGTTTAATTATTGGTCAGGATACTTTACTAAAAAAATATAAAATAGATCATGCATTTAACATAGTGGTTTATAATAAAAACTAGTACATGATTACTCTTTAGAAATAGTTGTACAGATGAATGCCAGCTTCTAGTTTGATTTACGATAATAAAATTATACAATTACTTTTACTATGGTACACAATTGTAAGTATAAATAGGATATAAACATTTGTACACTATTATTATACGCAAACATTGTCAAGAGATAATTGTAAAGTAAAGTTAAAAATCAGTTTCTTGTTAAGTTAGCATAGTATATGTACTTTGCTAGATGTAATATTGTATTCTTATTACTATCTGTCAGTAATTGCTCTAACTTTTGTTGTGTGGGCCATTGGCAATAGTACCGTTTTAAGTATTTGATTCGGATTTCTCTATATTTGGGACACATAAGAGTGAAATGCAATTCTGATTATAAGGTCCGCGGTTCGAGCCCAATCATTGATAAGAATCTTCTGTAGTCTTCACGATCATGGAATGAGGTGTGTGTACTGGTTGGTAACCAAGGAAACTGACATCAATAGTGATTAACAGAAGTTTTTAGAACTTGAAACACAATCGATGTAAAATAAATCAGTTTAAACTACTCAGCTTTGTACTATAAGCTTTATCCGATTTCATTTTGTTGGTGAACTATTCCAGATTTCTGCAGATTCTAATTTCGCCTGTTTTACGTTTTCTTTGCACAGCTATTTATAACTGGAGCGCAGCATCTCGGTGCAGACAGTCTGTAGTACGGTAAAGTGCGTGAACAAAGTCAAGTCTTGTTTCACATATTTTGCACAACGACAAACATGGCTACACCGGCTGGTGGGGACTTTTCTATGATGGAACACCGTACGGTGGGGATTTTATATTTTATCTTCGGTAAGTAAAGTTTTATATATATAATCTTAGACATAAACGATTGTCATACACAACATGTGGTAATGATGTACATCATTTTGATATTATTAAATTGTTATCAATATTATTAAATTGTTATCAATTATTAAATTGTTATCGATATTGGCAAATCGATTTAACACCATTTTAACCTTTTGGCTACACAACATTTCAAGGCGGCAACCCCCGGGTATGTCGTTCTGTTTTTGTGTATTGTATTACATTATCTGAGCTGATGTCTGGTGCGGGGCCTCCGTGGTGGAGAAGTGATGGCATAAAACTGAACAGGTACTTGCTACTAACCGCTTTGGGTTCGAATCCAACTTGGGGCATCTAATTTGTAAGTTAGGAGGCCATCCAGGTGGCTTACACAATATCGGTGGTTCTACCCAAGCGTACGCCTGGGAGAGTCCACCACCCTTATAGCTGGAATAGTCAGTACATTACCCTTACTGTTGTGTGACTTATACCTCGACCACAAATCACAATTACAATTCTGTTTGGTGCTTTTTGTATATTTGCCAGTCTGATGAGGAAGATGTAAAAGCATGTGATATTTCATGTAAATGCCGTTGTATTTCTGTTTCTTTAAAAGTCTAAAAAGCCATCATATAAATATCTGATTACAATTCATCTTCAATAATATTGGACGTAATTTTGTATACATAAACAGAAGCGACTGATCTATTTATAAAAATAAGATTTCTTTCAATATTTTGAAAATACAATCTGAGATGAAACAATCACTGACTTAATAAATGTAATCGCAGAATCCACCAATGTAGACAGAGATAGTAATATCTCATCTGTGCTTTCATTTTCCAATTAACATCTGGGAGTACTAATTACTTTTACGATTTAATCAATCCGTTGGCAGTAATGCTCCTTCCACAGATGACGACACAGCACGCAATGTGAAGGTTTAGGTTGAACATTCTACATGTCCTTATATTTAAGGCACGGATTTTACTTTCTCGTATAATGTATATAATATTGACACTATCAAAAATACTATGGTTACATTTATCCGAGTACGGATAAGAAAGTCTTATCCGTCTTCAGTTATCTGCTCTTTGTTAACCTTTAAGACAAATCCCTTCATCATATATCAAGCAGAACTACATGCGTACGTGGTTAACATAATAACTACAATAAATAAACAAGAAATGACGTAACGTCATCTAGAGGTCTCACTAGTTTTACTGACAGTTCCAATGCTGTAAATCGCTGTATGGTTATTATTTCTTTTTGTGTTTTAAATGTATGTTATATTTCCCTTTACCCTGTGTTATTCTCTCACTTTATATAGTGTTCATGTTACTTTCTGCCCAGTTTTGGCCTATTGTTGCCAGCTGTCTTGACTTGTCCTGTGATATTTTCCATCCATTTCCATACCCCCCCCCCACTGATTGTCCTCATTGATTCTCCTAGTTATTCCTTATGGTCGGCCGGGCCATTCCTTGCGCCTATGTTCCTTACGTGTGTACCCTTTAATCTCCTCAAGTGCCTTATGTTTTAAGGATTGTTGTTTTCCCGGAGGTCTGTGTGGGAAGGCATTATCTTATGAATGTGGTGTTCCCTACAGCAATTTTTTCTCTCTCTTTTATTACAGAAAAAAACTCGCAAAAGACGTAACGTCATCGAAATAATAGCAATGAAATCACCAATTGTAACGTCTAAATTACAAGACGTTATCTGCTCTTAAAGTAATTTATAACCGAAGAATTATCAAAATAATTAAAGGATTTTGCTGAACAGTCGAGATGTTCTCGTATGATCGATTGAAAAAAACTAATTGAAGTCACGTGAATGCCATAAAATACATGTAAACAAATACACCAACAGAAACTCCGAAAAAACTACTTAGAATGCACCAGTTATCAAATAAAAAATACTAGATTAAATTGTCACAAGGAGCGCCACATACACAATACTATGTCTCCGTACACAGATCACAGGGAAACATCAATATACAAAACATAAGAAGCTGAGGAGATGTAAGGGCAAGCATATATTGGAATGGGGAATTAAGAACAACATAATTGTTGGGGAATTTAAGGGGACATCAGGGGAGGGGTTGGATGGAAAACACCAGAGGACAAGTACACATTGTAGGGGAAGCGTATCCATTGCATCGTATTTCAAAAGACAGACTTATCAATAAATAATTTACCAATTTTATATACATGTACAATTGTCTCGTACTAGATATGATTATTTTATTGTATGGGGTAGATAATAATTAAACATTTCGATATTTTGATTAAACATGTTCACTCTACACCGATATTTCGGTTTAAAATGCCTTTACCAAAAGGAAATAATAAACACAGTCATATAATAAAAAAATATTTCAAAACGCTTCTAAGACATTACATGTTCAATCATTTACATGTGTTTGATCGCCGTCTTGATGTGGTATTATTTTATGGGTTTATCGTAATATGATTTCAACATTTTATATGTTACTGATTTCAACATAAAGTTTGACGTTTATTCAATCATCCGAAATAAATATCGGGCCCCGATGTTTCTTCTTAGGCAAATCAAATTGAAGTTAACTATTCGAAACCATACATTATTCGAAAAAATATTTCGGACCAGATTTATTCGAATGAACGAGGTCCGACTGTATCTGCCTTGACTAGACCATGAACGAGGTCCGACTGTATCTGCCTTGACTAGACCATGAACGAGGTCCGACTGTATCTGCCTTGACTAGACCATGAACGAGGTCCAACTGTATCTGCCTTGACTAGACCATGAACGAGGTCCGACTGTATCTGCCTTGACTAGACCATGAACGAGGTCCGATTGTATCTGCCTTGACTACACCATGAACGAGGTCCGACTGTATCTGCCTTGACTAGACCATGAACGAGGTCCGACTGTATCTGCCTTGACTAGACCATGAACGAGGTCCGACTGTATCTGCCTTCACTAGACCATGAACGAGGTCCGACTGTATCTGCCTTCACTAGACCATGAACGAGGTCCGACTGTATCTGCCTTGACTAGACCATGAACGAGGTCCGACTGTATCTGCCTTGACTAGACCATGAACGAGGTCCGACTGTATCTGCCTTGACTAGACCATGAACGAGGTCCGACTGTATCTGCATTCACTAGACCATGAACGAGGTCCGACTGTATCTGCCTTGACTAGACCATGAACAAGGTCCGACTGTATCTGCCTTGACTAGACCATGAACGAGGTCCGACTGTATATGCATTCACTAGACCATGAACGAGGTCCGACTGTATCTGCATTGATTAGACCATGAACGAGGTCCGACTGTATCTGCCTTGACTAGACCATGAACGAGGTCCGACTGTATCTGCCTTGACTAGACCATGAACGAGGTCCGACTGTATCTGCCTTGACTAGACCATGAACGAGGTCCGACTGTATCTGCCTTGACTAGACCATGAACGAGGTCCGACTGTATCTGCCTTGACTAGACCATGAACGAGGTCCGACTGTATCTGCCTTCACTAGACCATGAACGAGGTCCGACTGTATCTGCATTCACTAGACCATGAACGAGGTCCGACTGTATCTGCCTTGACTAGACCATGAACGAGGTCCGACTGTATCTGCATTCACTAGACCATGAACGAGGTCCGACTGTATCTGCCTTGACTAGACCATGAACAAGGTCCGACTGTATCTGCCTTGACTAGACCATGAACGAGGTCCGACTGTATATGCATTCACTAGACCATGAACGAGGTCCGACTGTATCTGCATTGATTAGACCATGAACGAGGTCCGACTGTATCTGCCTTGACTAGACCATGAACGAGGTCCGACTGTATCTGCCTTGACTAGACCATGAACGAGGTCCGACTGTATCTGCCTTGACTAGACCATGAACGAGGTCCGACTGTATCTGCCTTGACTAGACCATGAACGAGGTCCGACTGTATCTGCCTTGACTAGACCATGAACGAGGTCCGACTGTATCTGCCTTCACTAGACCATGAACGAGGTCCGACTGTATCTGCATTCACTAGACCATGAACGAGGTCCGACTGTATCTGCCTTGACTAGACCATGAACGAGGTCCGACTGTATCTGCCTTGACTAGACCATGAACGAGGTCCGACTGTATCTGCCTTGACTAGACCATGAACGAGGTCCGACTGTATCTGCCTTGACTAGACCATGAACGAGGTCCGACTGTATCTGCCTTGACTAGACCATGAACGAGGTCCGACTGTATCTGCCTTGACTAGACCATGAACGAGGTCCGACTGTATCTGCCTTCACTAGACCATGAACGAGGTCCGACTGTATCTGCATTCACTAGACCATGAACGAGGTCCGACTGTATCTGCCTTGACTAGACCATGAACGAGGTCCGACTGTATCTGCCTTCACTAGACCATGAACGAGGTCCGACTGTATCTGCCTTCACTAGACCATGAACGAGGTCCGACTGTATCTGCCTTGACTAGACCATGAACGAGGTCCGACTGTATCTGCCTTGACTAGACCATGAACGAGGTCCGACTGTATCTGCCTTCACTAGACCAGCTTTGTTGTTTACACTTATACATCCTTGAACAATGTTTGTTTGCCAACTATTTCATTCCATGTCTTCTTTTTAATTTATTTTGGAATTGATATTTGAGATAAACCTTATCTAACGGAATTTGTTGTGTCTTTAATCTTTTGTTTTGCACGTTATTATTATTTTACAAATATGTTCGTCTATCATGTTACCGTTTTCAAAGCTAGTTCTCAATGGGTTTTTTTCTTGCGCAATTTGCGTGCTGTCAACGACCTTGAGTGCCATATTCAAGGAGAATAAATGACGACAATTTAGTAATTAACATTCCGTTGCCATGGATACGCTCTAAAACTTAATGACAATTAAATCAGTAGTAAGCCTGTCGAGAAACTTATTGCATTAATATCGTAATATTACTTCTATGACATTTATAGGACTGTAAAGTGTAACACTTGATCGTTTTGCTGTTGTCAACTTTACGTTTTACTTAACACGCAACTTTTTTTTTATTATCTTAACTCGATTAGTAAGCGATGTTTTTGTAACAAAAGTTAGTTCATAGTTTTGAAGTATTATGTCAATGAATTGAAAGTATGGAATTTAGAACATATACCATGGAAAGGCCACAGCCACATAACGTGGCCACAACCACACAGACCCCTGGGTTAGAAATGAAGTAAAAAGAAGTGAGAACATACAATACAGCATGCTACTGATGGTAAACGTATTGTCAACAAAAGTTTCCTCACTAAATCTTCAATTCAATAAATTGAAACCGGTAGTTGGCGATTTGCTAACATTTGTCCTCGCAAACTCTGCCGATATTTGAATTCCGTGAACACTCGCGAAGGTTTCTAATTTTACAGCATCACATCATTAATATACTAGACTGAACTTGGTTAACACGAAACACGTATACTGTCACCATGTATAATTGAAAGAAAAAAACTCAAATGCTTTATGGTAATTTCCGAGACATTTCATTCTTGATTCTTTATAGCTCGTCTCTGTTTATTGCTAATGTTTTCTTGGAACATGTTTTTGTAAAAGCATTTTCCCTGGAATTTCATCGATCAGTTTGTCTGAACTTCAGTTATATGATCTCCTGTCTGTTTGTCACTAATTATCCGCTGTAATTTAGACACTATCTTTTCTTCCTGACTAATACAGTCGTGGAAATGTATGTTACAGTTCAGATAGATGACAGCTATGACAACTGTTTATCTAGAGTTCATGTGATGTGGTAGGAAACTTGTAGTTGAGTTTATATTTTGGGTTTTAAAAGTCCAACGAGTACTTGTCTATCTAATGAAGATGACTTCTACTTGTAGGAGGTATGGCGCTACCACATTGTGTTACCACGTGACCTGTACAACATCTCCAGAGTGCCCCCTCGTTAACAACAACCTCTCTTCTACAACAATATACAGTACATCCTGTCCAGAGTGGCCCTCTCATTAACAACAACCTCTCTTCTACAACAATATACAGTACAACCTGTCCAGAGTGGCCCTCTCATTAACAACAACCTGTCTTCTACAACAATATACAGTACAACCTGTCCAGAGTGGCCCTCTCATTAACAACAACCTCTTCTACAACAATATACAGTACAACCTGTCCAGAGTGGCCCTCTCATTAACAACAACCTCTTCTACAACAATATACAGTACAACCTGTCCGGAGTGGCCCTCTCATTAACAACAACCTCTCCTACAACAATATACAGTACAACCTGTCCAGAGTGGCCCTCTCGTTAACAACAACCTGTCCTACAACAGTATACAGTACAACCTGTCCAGAGTGGCCCTCTCGTTAACAACAACCTCTCCTACAACAATATACAGTACAACCTGTCCAGAGTGACCCCCTCGTTAGCAACAACCTCTCCTACAACAATATACAGTACAACCTGTCCAGAGTGGCCCCTTCGTTAGCAACAACCTCTCCTACAACAATATACAGTACAACCTGTCCAGAGTGGCCCTCTCGTTAACAGCAACCTCTTCTACAACAATATACAGTACAACCTGTCCAGAGTGGCCCCCTCGTAAACAACAACCTCTCCTACAACAATATACAGTACAACCTGTCCAGAGTGGCCCCCTTGTTAACAACAACCTCTCTTCTACAACAATATACAGTACAACCTGTCCAGAGTGGCCCCTTCGTTAACAACAACCTCTCCTACAACAATATACAGTACAACCTGTCCAGAGTGGCCCTCTCGTTAGCAACAACCTGTCCTACAACAATATACAGTACAATCTGTCCAGAGTGGCCCCTTCGTTAGCAACAACCTCTCCTACAACAATATACAGTACAACCTGTCCAGAGTGGCCCTCTCATTAACACAACCTCTCCTACAATAATACACAGTACAACCTGTCCAGAGTGGCCCTCTCATTAACAACAACCTCTCCTACAACACTATACAGTACAACCAGTCCAGAGTGGCCCCCTCGTTAACAACAACCTCTCTTCTACAACAATATACAGTACAACCTGTCCAGAGTGGCCCCTTCGTTAACAACAACCTCACCTACAACAATATACAGTACAACCTGTCCAGAGTGGCCCTCTCGTTAGCAACAACCTGTCCTACAACAATATACAGTACAATCTGTCCAGAGTGGCCCTCTCGTTAGCAACAACCTGTCCTACAACTATATCAATTTCTTCCTGCAGTAAGAGTTTAATATCATTTAATTCTCTCTAGAGCATCAACCTCTCAACAAAACTCAACTTTGACTACTCACAAAGGATGTTGCTCTGAGAAGATTGCACTGTAGTGGATATACATGTATGATTGAATGTTCTATCAGATCTGAAGATGATTAGAATTTGAGCCTTTATAGTTATCATCATCGTTGTATGTACAATTATTTCTGCCATTTAGCATAACTATTATTAATGCATGAACAATCGGACCTTGTTTATGCGACAACATTCTATCCGAATATTTGGCATCATCCGAACTAAATATCAGAGCTGGATATACCTTCTTAGGTACGTCGAGTTGAAATGGACTATTCGGAACCACGTATTATTGGAAATAACCCGATGAATTCGAATTAACGAGGTCCGACTGTATCACTTTTCCTAAAATATATTATCGTTATTCATTTACGAACAGGTGTGGTGGGAGTACTTGGGAATTTGCTGACAATTGTATTATTTGCGGGATACAATCCGTTATCTGGTGCCAGAGGAAAGCTACACATCACGCTAGCTCTGGGTAACATGATGGTAGTGGCTGGAACCCCGTTCTCTGGATCTTCCGCATTTGCTGGACAGTAAGTTAACAATAGGGAGGCATAGTGGTCGAGGGTAGAACACCGGACCCCTAATCCGAAGATGGTGTGTTCGGATTCTACCTTTAGACGAAGTTGAACCGCGGACGTCATGATCCTTGAATGTAGCGCTAGTACTGGTTAGTCAGCTAGGAAGCGGCCACACAGAGGGATTTATACGAAGGACCGATGGTGACATTCACATTTCATTATTTCTCTCATAGGAAAGTCACGATTTCAAGATTTCCACTTTACAAATTCATGAATTCACGATTTCATCTCCACGAATCCATAATATTGAAAATACGGAAAACCAATAGAGATGTCTTGGGTGAGACTGTCTGATCGTGGCTTATCGAAGCTCGAACCCACAAACCTCGGATTGAGCGACTGACACCTTATACACAACTACACTCAACATGTAGAGCATGGGTTCGAGTTTTCAGAAGTCACCAATCCTGTTTTTAATAAGGTCAATTATTTTTTATAAATGTTTTGCTGCTTATTATTTTTTATTTAAAAAACTTTGTATGCAGATTGTGTTTTGTACATTCAATTGTGAGTTCCGGGTTTAAACAATAAAGGTGAGGGATATGAACAGCAATGTAGAACACACCATTGCATACTTTATATTTCATTGTTTCTATTTTTAAATATTTGACAACACAAGTTCCTCCTAGTTACCATTTAGTAAAGCAGTTTATTGAATGTTATTATTTGTACAGATGGTTGTATGGGGATCTGGGTTGCCAGCTGTATGGGATAGAGACGTACACTGGAGGTATGGGGGCCGTGGCCTTTGCTATACTTCTCTGTGTACAGAGGTATCTCAGCATGGCGTCTCCCAAATCTTGTAAGTATAATGAAATCCACGTTGTTGACATTACATACAATACGCTTGCTAAAACATCAACGATTTCGCCTTAGAATGTGGGGAGGTATTGTCTTATGTATGTGGCGCTCCCTGTAGCAACTTATTCTCTCTCTTTTAGAAGTCAGAGAGTTCTGTGCGTTTCCACTTTCACCAAACAATTTATTCATTTGATTTATAGACGGTTTGGATTAACATTATGCTATCAATTTCCTGTCATACATTCGACCAGAGTCTTTGACATTCTAAACTTAGTTGCTCTCAAGAGCATCATGTGTTCAGTGTAGCTACAAGATGAGAAAGCCGTTACGTCAAACGCTGACAGAAATCGACTTAAATGAATGTCGCGCAGATTGTGGTGGCTACATATACAGTCTGCAATGCTCGTGTAGAATTATCCTCCAGCATTAAATATATTGTCATTTTTTGTAAACCGCATATACACAAATTGTAGCGACATGTCGGGCAGGTTGAAGAAAGTAAATAGTTACACTCTGTAATTGTTTTTTTCTACATTGACAGATGACAACAGTAGCTGGCCAGTATTTCTGCTGACCATTGGTTGGATATACAGTATTGGTGTTGCTGTAGGACCTGTCTTAGGCTGGAACAGGTAGGCAGTAATAATGTTATTTATTTTATTTACTACACATTCACAGTACAATATAATAGCAGAAAAGAAGCAAATATCAGCAGTTGTTGCTCCAGAGAGCTTAAATTTATGGTAAGATTTTACAGAGGACAATTTATAATAATGTTGCAGAAGAGATGTACGCTGTGGACAGGTGGCGCTATATGTCTGGCTATGTACGCTGTGGACAGGTGGCGCTATATGTCTGGCTATGTACGCTGTGGACAGGTGGCGCTATATGTCTGGCTATGTACGCTGTGGACAGGTGGCGCTATATGTCTTGCTATATGCTGTTGAACTTTTAGATGTTAATTGTTTGTCGCTGTAAGATTGTAAAGCTCTAGTGTATATAAGTTAATCATTTTACACACAATATGATATGGTAACATATAAGATGAAGTGATCTTTGTTATGAACGATTAATGCTTATTTCAATGAATGTTGAAAAATGAGTCTATTTCTCTAAACGGTCACGTTTGTTGCCGTACGTTGGTAAGTATTACATATTTACATATTTATATGAGTAGAACATGAATGCCCATCCCTTGATACACTCATATCTCAGATTCACACTTAAACCTTCACTCTCAGATTCACACTTAAACCTTCACTCTCAGATTCACACTTAAACCTTCACTCTCAGATTCACACTTAAACCTTCACTCTCAGATTCACACTTAAACCTTCACTCTCAGATTCACACTTAAACCTTCACTCTCAGATTCACAGTTAAACCTTCACTCTCAGATTCACACTTAAACATTCACTCTCAGATTCACACTTAAACCTTCACTCTCAGATTCACACTTAAACCTTCTCTCTCAGAAAGTGTGGCATTTTTTTAGTTATGAAATTTATATTTAAAACCTATGTATAACCGATACTCACCACAATGCACTCAACACCGAACACTCAACATTCAACAATCAGCACTCAACACCGAACACTCAACACTCAGCACTCAACACCGAACCCTCAACACTCAGCATTCATCACCCAACAATCAGCACTCAACATTCAGCTGTCAATATTTACTCGCCTGGGTCCGAGTTTGTAGATATGAGAGTCTCATGAAGAAAGCAAAGCTTACTAAATGCGTATATTTGGTTTCTGTTAGTTTAAACGTGTATCTGAGATTTGAGGGTATGACTTCATTATAACCGTAAATACTCAGCACTAACAACGTACACTCAATCTAAGATCCGAGCTCAAATCTCTGAGAAAGTGTATCAGCATCAACATTGAGCGCTTGTCACACACTATGAGATCTGAGTGGTGGGTGCAGTGTGACAGGTATCACACACTATGAGATCTGAGTGGTGGGTGCAGTGTGACAGGTATCACACACTATGAAATCTGAGTGGTGGGTGCAGTGTGGCAGGTATCACACACTATGAGATCTGAGTGGTGGATGCAGTGTGGCAGGTATCACACACTATGAGATCTGAGTGGTGGATGCAGTGTGGCAGGTATCACACACTATGAGATCTGAGTGGTGGGTGCAGTGTGGCAGGTATCACACACTATGAGATCTGAGTGGTGGGTGCAGTGTGGCAGGTATCACACACTATGAGATCTGAGTGGTGGATGCAGTGTGGCAGGTATCACACACTATGAGATCTGAGTGGTGGGTGCGGTGTGGCAGGTATCACACACTATGAGATCTGAGTGGTGGATGCAGTGTGGCAGGTATCACACACTATGTGATCTGAGTGGTGGGTGCAGTGTGGCAGGTATCACACACTATGAGATCTGAGTGGTGGGTGCAGTGTGGCAGGTATCACACACTATGAGATCTGAGTGGTGGGTGCAGTGTGGCAGGTATCACACACTATGAGATCTGAGTGGTGGGTGCAGTGTGACAGGTATCACACACTATGAGATCTGAGTGGTGGGTGCAGTGTGACAGGTATCACACAATATGAGATCTGAGTGGTGGGTGCAGTGTGGCAGGTATCACACACTATGAGATCTGAGTGGTGGATGCAGTGTGACAGGTATCACACACTATGAGATCTGAGTGGTGGATGCGGTGTGGCAGGTATCACACACTATGAGATCTGAGTGGTGGGTGCGGTGTGGCAGGTATCACACACTATGAGATGTGAGTGGTGGGTGCAGTGTGACAGGTATCACACACTATGAGATCTGAGTGGTGGATGCAGTGTGACAGGTATCACACACTATGAGATCTGAGTGGTGGATGCAGTGTGACAGGTATCACACACTATGAGATCTGAGTGGTGGATACAGTGTGACAGGTATCACACACTATGAGATCTGAGTGGTGGATGCAGTGTGACAGGTATCACACACTATGAGATCTGAGTGGTGGATACAGTGTGACAGGTATCACACACTATGAGATCTGAGTGGTGGATGCAGTGTGACAGGTATCACACACTATGAGATCTGAGTGGTGGATGCAGTGTGACAGGTATCACACACTATGAGATCTGAGTGGTGGATGCAGTGTGACAGGTATCACACACTATGAGATCTGAGTGGTGGATGCAGTGTGACAGGTATCACACACTATGAGATCTGAGTGGTGGGTGCAGGGTGACAGGTATCGGTTATAATATCAGGGATGATGTCTCGTTCTCTTGATTATATTACACAATTAATTAAACTTATTTTACAGCTATGTGATTGAATCATCTGGTACTGCATGTGGACTGGACTGGTCTAAAAATGACTTCAGTCATCGTTCCATGTTCATAGCACTTCCGGTTTTTACTGTGATTCAAATGTTGGTTGCCATGGCAGCGATGCGCGGTGCGTTTTCTGCGCATGATACAGAAGAAGTGAACGAAAAAGACTGGTTTACCAATAAGCAATTGAATATGGTAAATATAAAGTCGAGTTTGCATTTTTGATTTCGTTGATGTGCTGTTTCTTACCCTTATCATTTCGGTCTTGTTTTCTGTCGCCTCTCTGTATGTGCCTTCCCCTTTGCTCAGATATGTTTCTGGAAGTAATGTTTAGCTAATGTTTCCCTCTCTGTATGTGCCTTCCCCTTTGCTCAGATATGTTTCTGGAAGCAATGTTTAGCTAATGTTTCCCTCTCTGTATGTGCCTTCCCCTTTGCTCAGATATGTTTCTGGAAGCAATGTTTAGCTAATGTTTCCCTCTCTGTATGTGCCTTCCCCTTTGCTCAGATATTTTTCTGGAAGCAATGTTTAGCTAATGTTTCCCTCTCTGTATGTGCCTTCCCCTTTGCTCAGATATGTTTCTGGAAGCAATGTTTAGCTAATGTTTCCCTCTCTGTATATGCCTTCCCCTTTGCTCAGATATTTTTCTGGAAGCAATGTTTAGCTAATGTTTCCCTCTCTGTATGTGCCTTCCCCTTTGCTCAGATATGTTTCTGGAAGTAATGTTTAGCTAATGTTTCCCTCTCTGTATGTGCCTTCCCCTTTGCTCAGATATGTTTCTGGAAGTAATGTTTAGCTAATGTTTCCCTCTCTGTATGTGCCTTCCCCTTTGCTCAGATATGTTTCTGGAAGTAATGTTTAGCTAATGTTTCCCTCTCTGTATGTGCCTTCCCCTTTGCTCAGATATGTTTCTGGAAGTGATGTTTAGCTAATGTTTCCCTGTCTGCTCCACATTTTCTCACTATTAATTACGAGCTCGCACGGCGCTGTCGCCGAGGCGATACGTGTTGCTCCAATCACGTGCGTGTAGATTTACGTGACACTTAATGTATATCGTGACTAATTACAAATGTAATTAATTAAGTAATCGGATTGCTATGCAATCTACTTTTACTACAATATGACACGTGATCTAATACGCCAAATCAGCAACTGGGAGGATTTGATTTCTTAACACCAATACCGCGTACACGCACGTGGCGTGCCAGGGTACATGATTTGTAGATTGGTTTCCAAGATTTTACAACACGTATTGTCAATGTTTGATTGGTGAATCCCCTGTTCAAACATCTCGTTAGCAAGTCGTGAATACAAGATACAACATTTTATTTAAAGTCGGTTGTACATAAAAAACAAACATTAGCTATGTATAGCTATTGACCGACATGGATAACAAGATATATTAAAATAACAAACAATAGTTTACCTGTGGAAGATAAAAGACATGATTAAGTCAGCGATTTCACCTGGAAATGCATCCGTTAATATAACAAAGCTTTTCATAAAATTTTCTGTTTTTTAGGTAAAAAAAGAATAATCAAATCTTATATAATAGAAGTATATATGACCAAGGGCATATAAAGCTTAGCAAAATATGAAACATACTTTTTAAAACTTCTATATTGACAAAATCTTGGGTTTAAAGGAGGTATTTCTTGTTTAAAATGGGCTCCAATAAAATTATGTACATCACTTAATCCACAGTTAAAATTACATGTACTTGTAATATAGGAACTGGTATTGGTTAAAATAACATCTAAAAGTGTAGGTTTACCATTTGTTGTAAAACAAGTAGCTTTCTTTATCACATGTTCTAGATCAAAGATATCCCAGACATTTGCAAGAGTTTGACATTTCTCAGTTTCCAGCATATTAAAGTTCAAATCCCCTATGATCATTACATTGCCATATTTCATAAACATTCTATCTAGAGTAAAATTGCAATTATCCTGAATTGTATCATTTGAGAGTGAACGTTTATCGTTTCGCTTTGCAAAATACTATCATATTCTAAGCTTCAGTTGGCTGATGAAATCTAGAGATCTCTAGAATCACGATACCGGAAATATAACACGTAGAAGAATGTGACTTGTAATTCCTTTATAAGTCATGGTATTATCACATTATCAGATGAAATGCAATATCGATTGTTTGATCAACACAAGCTGTGTTGGTACACTTGTTGTCTAGCGTTGGTACACTTGTTGTCTAGTGTTGGTAAACTTGTTGTCTAGCGTTGGTACACTTGTTGTCTAGCGTTGGTACACTTGTTGTCTAGTGTTGGTACACTTGTTGTCGAGTGTTGGTACACTTGTTGTCTAGCGTTGGTACACTTGTTGTCTAGCGTTGGTACACTTGTTGTCTAGCGTTGGTACACTTGTTGTCTAGCGTTGGTACACTTGTTGTCTAGCGTTGAGTTTCCATTTTCCGCAAGAAGCTTCACGACACTGTACCATGAGCAAAGAGATAGAGTAAATAAATATCTAGCTATTTGACGTTAATTACGAGGTAATGTCATGATTCAGTATTACTGTAGTTAAATACGGCCACTATCTGAACTGAAGAAAGGATCAACGGTGTACAGAACATCTCGGGATGGGTGAGAATTGTTGCCCGCCAGAATCTGCGTATGGTTATACCAGTCTGCACGATAACGCTAGCCCGAAGCCCGGGGCTAGTAACTTTGTTTTTCAACCCCCCAGAACGGGCAAGTGCTTAATGTTAGTGAATATATCTTTTATCAGAAATAAAGAAAAAAGAAAATCCTTCCAAGATTTTAACTAATTGTACATATACATAATTGTGAGTTAGTGTTAGATAAATTTGGGCAAGTAAGAATGATTTCGGGCCAGTGGTTCGGCTGAGCAACTTGCCCATATAGGCTAGTTCTAACACAGAGCCTGTTATACATTGACTTGTTCGTCTCAGATGATAAAGATAGGATAATAAAACCCGATCTAAACAGTTTGTGTTCGAAACTGAATAGATTGCTGTGGGGCTATGTACATTTGTCATGATCAGCTAATGTAATAGAGAAGACATTAGCTAAAGAACAATAACTTGTTTCAATTTATTCCCGAGTAATTGTACCCGTTTTTTGTATCACAATCATTACATTCCTCTCACAGTTGCCTTACGGTGCACTTTACGCTGATAATGACTTTTATTTCTCGGAAACTTGTTGTTTTTCTGAGGAATGCGAGGAATGTAAGACATGCTACAAGGCAGTACTTTCTCTCGCACATTGTCTCTCATTTAAATGATAAATATGGAATACAGTACATACAAGAGAGATTAAGTGTTACAGTGAACACCACATACACAACACAATGCCTCCCACACACAGATACCAGGTACAGTGAACACCACATATACAACACAATGCATCCACACACCAACCTCCTGGGTACACAACAGTCTACAACTAACATGTACTGAGGAGGTGCAAGGGTTTACATGTATGGGAATAGGGGTGCAAGGGTTTACATGTATGGGAATAGGGGTGCAAGGGTTTACATGTATGGGAATAGGGGTGCAAGGAATGGTCTGGGTGACCATAAAATAACGGCCGGAATACATCACGGAACATGTCAAGAAAGTCAGTAATAATAGGCCGAAAGGTACAGAGAAAAGCACATGACTATTATATCAAGTAAGAGGACTGTACAAGGGGAAAGAGGAAAATGGAGCTTAACATGCATCTATAAACATAAATATAAATAATTACCACATAACGATTTACAGCCTAGGAATTGTCAGTAAAATACTGGGGGTTTAAATCGATTTGACTTTTAATTGTTGAAAAACAAACCACGTAGTGATTTGTATCACATTTTCCAAAATGATAGTAATTGTGAACTTTAGCATTGATAAACAAGGAACGTGGTATGTGGTAGATGCAATCTGTAGCTCTAATTAAATAAGTAGCATTAGGGATATCTATACGTGTTGATCGAAATCATGACATCCAAGACAGACATTTTTTTTTAATTATAGCCTAATGCATTCGCCATTTGCGAGTTGCTTGTAAAAACAAGTTATAGTGGTGGTAAGTAAACATGACTAAAAGTTTCAAATTGTATGATTTATTATTTCAGCGCAAACGTGTTGGTTTTATGTTGAAGCTACTTTGATTTGTAGATCAATTAAACATAACTCTGTTAATTGGTACTACGGACAAGATTACTCTGTTAATTGGTACTACGGACAAGATTACTCTGTTAATTGGTACTACGGACAAGATTACTCTGTTAATTGGTACTACGGACAAGATTACTCTGTTAATTGGTACTACGGACAAGATTACTCTGTTAATTGGTACTACGGACAAGATTACTCTGTTAATTGGTACTACGGACAAGATTACTCTGTTAATTGGTACTACGGACAAGATTACTCTGTTAATTGGTACTACGGACAAGATTACTCTGTTAATTGGTACTACGGACAAGATTACTCTGTTAATTGGTACTACGGACAAGATTACTCTGTTAATTGGTACTACGGACAAGATTACTCTGTTAATTGGTACTACGGACAAGATTACTCTGTTAATTGGTACTACGGACAAGATTACTCTGTTAATTGGTACTACGGACAAGATTACTCTGCTAATTGGTACTACTGACAAGATTACTCTGTTAATTGGTACTACGGACAAGATTACTCTGTTAATTGGTACTACGGACAAGATTACTCTGTTAATTGGTACTACGGACAAGATTACTCTGTTAATTGGTACTACGGACAAGATTAAATCAAAATCATCAAAATAACTTTCAATGATTTTATGAGAAACTACTCGAGGTTTCAATGTTAATATAATAAATTTCACTGCAAGCAAACGGTTATAGATATTTTATTGGAAAGTTTGCACCACAACTCAGCTGATAAGCCACTAAACAAGATATAGCAATTTGTTCTGTTTGATGTTTTGGTTTGAAGGGCGGATGTGGGCTTACATTAAGTGCTTTATTCTTCTTATCACCTCATTAACATTGAGAGTTAGAGTGAGACAAGGAGAGTGAGAGGGGGACGGGGGGGGGGGAGCAGAATAGCGAATGCAACACCCACAAAACAGGGCCTTCCCTGTACAGATCAATATGGTTCTAGAAACAAAGAACGGGAAAGGATAGCATAGGAAACCAAAACAAGACGGGGATTTGTGAATAGAAACACGGTGATAAAAAGTGTATATAAAATAATCGTCCCTTCACTTTTTTATTGTTTTATTCTAAATTCCTTTTCTTTTCATTCTCCATCACATTCCTGATGTCACTGTATTGATGTTTGATCTACCATTAATGCAGCATGATATGCATTCTTTTCACCTTGCGATCAAGCTTCATTTAATTTTTATATTTTATTAAGTTTCAGCTTTTATAACGATTGTACAGTACTGTTAAACATAGAAATGAAACCATTCATCTATAAACACAATGTTATAGCCATCACGGTGAGTACTGGAGGTCTCAGGCGTATGTTCTCTGTAAAACATTGACTGAAAATAATACATCCGAAGTCATTGCTCAAAATTATTCATTTGGAGGTATTTGTAAGTTGCTTGCGTAAGAACTGATTGATAACCTAGGAACACTGATTGGACCAACCGACCCCCGCATCTTACTGCATCACTGAGGAAACACGGCGTACACACACCAGTAACCACGTAGAAAACACGGCGTACACACACCAGTAACCACGTAGAAAACACGGCGTACACACACCAGTAACCACGTAGAAAACACGGCGTACACACCAGTAACCACGTAGAAAACACGGCGTACAGACACCAGTAACCACGTAGAAAACACGGCGTACACACACCAGTAACCACGTAGAAAACACGGCGTACACACACCAGTAACTACGTAGAAAACACGGCGTACACACACCAGTAACCACGTAGAAAACACGGCGTACACACACCAGTAACCACGTAGAAAACACGGCGTACACACACCAGTAACCACGTAGAAAACACGGCGTACACACCAGTAACCACGTAGAAAACACGGCGTACACACACCAGTAACCACGTAGAAAACACGGCGTACACACACCAGTAACCACGTAGAAAACACGGCGTACACACACCAGTAACCACGTAGAAAACACGGCGTACACACACCAGTAACCACGTAGAAAACACGGCGTACACACACCAGTAACCACGTAGAAAACACGGCGTACACACACCAGTAACCACGTAGAAAACACGGCGTACACACCAGTAACCACGTAGAAAACACGGCGTACACACACCAGTAACCACGTAGAAAACACGGCGTACACACACCAGTAACCACGTAGAAAACACGGCGTACACACACCAGTAACCACGTAGAAAACACGGCGTACACACCAGTAACCACGTAGAAAACACGGCGTACACACACCAGTAACCACGTAGAAAACACGGCGTACACACCAGTAACCACGTAGAAAACACGGCGTACACACACCAGTAACCACGTAGAAAACACGGCGTACACACACCAGTAACCACGTAGAAAACACGGCGTACACACACCAGTAACCGCGTAGAAAACACGGCGTACACACACCAGTAACCACGTAGAAAACACGGCGTACACACCAGTAACCACGTAGAAAACACGGCGTACACACACCAGTAACCACGAAGAAAACACGGCGTACACACACCAGTAACCACGTAGAAAACTCGGCGTACACACACCAGTAACCACGTAGAAAACACGGCGTACACACCAGTAACCACGTAGAAAACACGGCGTACACACACCAGTAACCACGTAGAAAACACGGCGTACACACACCAGTAACCACGTAGAAAACACGGCGTACACACACCAGTAACCACGTAGAAAACACGGTGTACACACACCAGTAACCACGTAGAAAACACGGTGTACACACACCAGTAACCACGTAGAAAACACGGCGTACACACACCAGTAACCACGTAGAAAACACGGCGTACACACACCAGTAACCACGTAGAAAACACGGCGTACACACACCAGTAACCACGTAGAAAACACGGCGTACACACCAGTAACCACGTAGAAAACACGGCGTACACACCAGTTACCACGTAGAAAACACGGTGTACACACACCAGTAACCACGTAGAAAACACGGCGTACACACACCAGTAACCACGTAGAAAACACGGCGTACACACACCAGTAACCACGTAGAAAACACGGCGTACACACACCAGTAACCACGTAGAAAACACGGCGTACACACACCAGTAACCACGTAGAAAACACGGCGTACACACACCAGTAACCACGTAGAAAACACGGCGTACACACACCAGTAACCACGTAGAAAACATAACTTTACTTCCGGTAACCTAAGTTTCAATTACTCATTTCAGATCGCTGTTGCGAACCTGGCTATCGTTTCTATTGGTTTTGCACCGTATGGGTTTTTCTCTGTGTGGGCTTTGTTCAATCACGACACCCAGATGACGATGATGGCCTCTGTCGTCCCTCCACTGACGGCCAAAATGTCTACCATGTTCTATCCGCTAGTATATATCATAGCCAGCAAGAAATTCAAAGATGCATTCTTCGCTTATACAATTGGCACATGTCAAGATAAGAAGGCGAAGTAAAAGCTGAATACAGTCGGGCCTCGTGTATTCGACAACCATCTATCCGAATACTCGGTATCATCCAAAATAAATATCATGTCCAAATTATCTTCTTAGGCACGTCGAATTAAAATGGGCCATTCGAAACCATGTACATGTATTCTTCGAAATACAATTTCGGACCCGATGGATTCTAATGAACGACTGATTATTATAAACAAATACATGCACTGTAATGGTGTTGTATCGCGTGCTGCGACTACATTAACACGTCTAAACATACTGTATGTATTCATCATTGTTTCTAACATTCCCTGGTATAACCACGCCTATATGTCCCTGGTATAACGTGCAGTAGTCAGTGTCATTGCGTCAGTCTTCACACATTTAGTGAGTTCAGTGTCTCATAAAACCATTAATTCCACAGCTGGCTCACCTATTTAAACTCCTTAAAGCACTGTCTCTACAGCTCTGGATTAGCAACGCCGGCGTCTTCTCGCTATAATAAATTTGCATTTTAAATTTAAATGTCATTATATATTGTTACGTTGCATTGTCCTCGCTTGCTTGTCCTGTTATCACACCCAACACTGGATATCTGTATAAATCTATATTTGTTGATGCAGTATCGACATTCACATTAGATAATGTAGTACAATAGTGTTGATGCAGTATCGACATTCACATTAGATAATGTAGTACAGTAGTGTTGATACAGTATCGACATTCACATTACATAATGTAGTACAGTAGTGTTGATGCAGTATCGACATTCACATTACATAATGTAGTACAATAGTGTTGATGCAGTATCGACATTCACATTACATAATGTAGTACAGTAGTGTTGATGCAGTATCGACATTCACATTACATAATGTAGTACAGTAGTGTTGATGCAGTATCGACATTCACATTACATAATGTAGTACAGTAGTGTTGATGCAGTATCGACATTCACATTACATAATGTAGTACAGTAGTGTTGATGCAGTATCGACATTCACATTACATAATGTAGTACAATAGTGTTGATGCAGTATCGACATTCACATTACATAATGTAGTACAATAGTGTTGATTCAGTATCGACATTCACATTACATAATGTAGTACAATAGTGTTGATGCAGTATCGACATTCACATTACATAATGTAGTACAGTAGTGTTGATGCAGTATCGACATTCACATTACATAATGTAGTACAATAGTATTGATACAGTATCGACATTCACATTACATAATGTAGTACAATAGTGTTGATGCAGTATCGACATTCACATTACATAATGTAGTACAATAGTGTTGATTCAGTATCGACATTCACATTACATAATGTAGTACAATAGTGTTGATGCAGTATCGACATTCACATTACATAATGTAGTACAGTAGTGTTGATGCAGTATCGACATTCACATTACATAATGTAGTACAATAGTATTGATGCAGTATCGACATTCACATTACATAATGTAGTACAATAGTGTTGATTCAGTATCGACATTCACATTACATAATGTAGTACATTAGTGTTGATGCAGTATCGACATTCACATTACATAATGTAGTACATTAGTGTTGATGCAGTATCGACATTCACATTACATAATGTAGTACAATAGTGTTCATCCCTGTATATACAATGTATGTACTGGTGAAAATAGCAAAGCAAACCCGCCATTTTGTATTTTGAGCATCCTAACTACAGTTATCATCACTTTGATTAATGTCCATCTCTTCCCCCAGAATGTAACTCGTTGAGCTAGTTATGATCATTTTGCGACACTCGCCGTTGTGATTCAATTATTGTTTTGCTGGCCATTGTTTAATATGCACCGTGATTATCAATATATTGTGTTGAAATATATTTGAATTATTCATTTGTGTTGTGATTTGTCATAGCTGTATTTTAAGTATGCATATTTGTAAGCAGGAAACAATATTTACTCCATATGGTCACTTCGTTTTCATATTGCAATATGGGACAAATATTGCTCACTGTCAGTACATGGTGACATAACATGTGACGTTGTTTGTTTGTAAATGGCGTCACTTAAAGAATAGGTCGGAAATCGTACATCGGCAATCATTTCAAACTGTCACATGTATGTGTGAGATGTGAAGATCTAGCTCTATTTTAGCATCAACTGTTTATATGTAGATCTAGCTCTATTTTAGCATCAACTGTTTATATGAGCACATTGTATATATTTACCGCTTGTAAATTCATGAATAGTTTATAAAATTTATAAAGTTTTATTAGAAGTCAAAACTAGTATGTTATAATTATTGTAATCTTTTGACGAAGTTAGAATATTGTGATCAGTACTTTACTGTGTTGTATTTCTAGGCTTTATTCGTGAGTACACGTTTGAGTATATTATGAATACGTGATGTCAATAAAACTTTGAAAAATAGCAACGACGTTATCTTATTCTGTATACATTCGACAAGTCCAAACTAAAGCCCCAGTCACACTGAGTTATTCTGTATACATTCGACAAGTCCAAACTAAAGCCCCAGTCACACTGAGTTATTCTGTATACATTCGACAAGTCCAAACTAAAGCCCCAGTCACACTGTGTTATCCTGTATACATTCGACAAGTCCAAACTTAAGCCCCAGTCACACTGAGTTATTCTGTATACATTCGACAAGTCCAAACTAAAGCCCCAGTCACACTGTGTTATTCTGTATACATTCGACAAGTCCAAACTTAAGCCCCAGTCACACTGTGTTATTCTGTATACATTCGACAAGTCCAAACTTAAGCCCCAGTCACACTGAGTTATTATGTATACATTCGACAAGTCCAAACTTAAGCCCCAGTCACACTGAGTTATTCTGTATACATTCGACAAGTCCAAACTAAAGCCCCAGTCACACTGAGTTATTCTGTATACATTCGACAAGTCCAAACTTAAGCCCCAGTCACACTGTGTTATTCTGTATACATTCGACAAGTCCAAACTTAAGCCCCAGTCACACTGAGTTATTCTGTATACATTCGACAAGTCCAAACTTAAGCCCCAGTTACACTGTGTTATTCTGTATACATTCGACAAGTCCAAACTTAAGCCCTAGTCACACTGTGTTATTCTGTATACATTCGACAAGTCCAAACTTAAGCCCCAGTCACACTGTGTTATTCTGTATACATTCGACAAGTCCAAACTTAAGCCCCAGTCACACTGTGTTATTCTGTATACATTCGACAAGTCCAAACTTAAGCCCCAGTCACACTGTGTTATTCTGTATACATTCGACAAGTCCAAACTTAAGCCCCAGTCACACTGAGTTATTCTGTATACATTCGACAAGTCCAAACTTAAGCCCCAGTCACACTGAGTTATTCTGTATACATTCGACAAGTCCAAACTTAAGCCCCAGTCACACTGTGTTATTCTGTATACATTCGACAAGTCCAAACTTAAGCCCCAGTCACACTGTGTTATTCTGTATACATTCGACAAGTCCAAACTTAAGCCCCAGTCACACTGTGTTATTCTGTATACATTCGACAAGTCCAAACTAAAGCCCCAGTCACACTGAGTTATTCTGTATACATTCGACAAGTCCAAACTTAAGCCCCAGTCACACTGAGTTATTCTGTATACATTCGACAAGTCCAAACTTAAGCCCCAGTCACACTGAGTTATTCTGTATACATTCGACAAGTCCAAACTTAAGCCCCAGTCACACTGTGTTATTCTGTATACATTCGACAAGTCCAAACTTAAGCCCCAGTTACACTGTGTTATTCTGTATACATTCGACAAGTCCAAACTTAAGCCCCAGTCACACTGAGTTATTCTGTATACATTCGACAAGTCCAAACTAAAGCCCCAGTCACACTGAGTTATTCTGTATACATTCGACAAGTCCAAACTAAAGCCCTAGTCACACTGAGTTATTCTGTATACATTCGACAAGTCCAAACTAAAGCCCCAGTCACACTGAGTTATTCTGTATACATTCGACAAGTCCAAACTAAAGCCCCAGTCACACTGAGTCATTCTGTATACATTCGACAAGTCCAAACTAAAGCCCCAGTCACACTGAGTTATTCTGTATACATTCGACAAGTCCAAACTAAAGACCCAGTCACACTGAGTTATTCTGTATACATTCGACAAGTCCAAACTAAAGCCCCAGTCACACTGTGTTATTCTGTATACATTCGACAAGTCCAAACTTAAGCCCCAGTCACACTGTGTTATTCTGTATACATTCGACAAGTCCAAACTTAAGCCCCAGTCACACTGTGTTATTCTGTATACATTCGACAAGTCCAAACTTAAGCCCCAGTCACACTGTGTTATTCTGTATACATTCGACAAGTCCAAACTTAAGCCCCAGTCACACTGTGTTATTCTGTATACATTCGACAAGTCCAAACTTAAGCCCCAGTCACACTGTGTTATTCTGTATACATTCGACAAGTCCAAACTAAAGCCCCAGTCACACTGAGTTATTCTGTATACATTCGACAAGTCCAAACTTAAGCCCCAGTCACACTGAGTTATTCAGTATACATTCGACAAGTCCAAACTAAAGCCCCAGTCACACTGAGACGTACCACTTTGCAGTCGTAGGACTCCTCGGTTTTAGACAGTTTTTCAAGTAGTCGTAGGACTTGCCACGACAAAAGTAGTGATGGGAGAGAGTCTTGCGTTGGTCCAGCGACTGCAGGACCTTGGAAAAGTTCGTCGTACGACAATCTGTGAAGCAACTGTCGTGCGTTGACGTACGTCGTCGTGTGTCAGTCGTGCTTTGACTTGCATCGTCGTGCATCAGTCGTGCGTTGACATGCATCAGTCGTGCGTTGACATGCATCGTCGTGCATCAGTCGTGCGATGACATGCATCGTCGTGCATCAGTCGTGCTTTGACTTGCATCGTCGTGCATCAATCGTGCGTTGACATGCATCGTCGTGCATCAGTCGTGCTTTGACTTGCATCGTCGTGCATCAGTCGTGCGTTGACATGCATCGTCGTGCAGCAGTCGTGCTTTGACTTGCATCGTCGTGCATCAGTCGTGCGTTGACATGCATCGTCGTGCATCAATCGTGCGTTGACATGCATCGTCGTGCATCAGTCGTGCGTTGACATGCATCGTCGTGCATCAGTCGTGCGTTGACATGCATCGTCGTGCATCAGTCGTGCGTTGACATGCATCGTCGTGCATCAGTTGTGCGTTGACATGCATCGTCGTGCATCAGTCGTGCGTTGACATGCGTCGTCGTGCATCAGTCGTGCGTTGACATGCGTCGTCGTGCATCAGTCGTGCGTTGACATGCGTCGTCGTGCATCAGTCGTGCATCAGTCGTGCATCAGTCGTGCTTTGACTTGCATCGTCGTACGTCATGTAGATACGACGACGCTCATCATCGCACGACTGACGCACGACTGACGCACGACTGACGCACGATTGACGCACGACAGACGCACGACGACGTACATAGTCTTGTCTATCAGCACGGACTATATGAACATAAGTGCGCTGCAGGCTTTCCATTTCATATGTACAACTTCGCTTTGTGAACATAATCGCTCTCTATCCAACATAAAGACTGGTCTCAGACCTATGGCATTAGAATTGCTACAGCAGCAGCAGGTCGAAGACATAGTCATCCTAGCCATGATTAGACGCCGTTTAATAATGAGTAGGCGCTGGAAGGTCCGGCCATGGATACAGCGAAGCCACTTTTTGGCACAGACGAGAACCTGTTGAGGGAGCTAGAACGGGAGTCCCAATGTGACTTCCTTCACTGCCCTCCTTGTCCCTTCTTGTTTACTTTGGGTGGCATGTCCGGAATCCCGACATAAAATGACTTGTCAACAGAGAACGCCCGCTATATAGTGGTCGGTCTATCCCTGCATTTGTCGTACTTCAGTCTTGCGTCTTCTTAAGACAGTCTTACGCCAACGCAAGACTGGTAGGACTAGCCGTACTTCGACGCAGGATATCAGTCCTAGACTAGTCCTACGACGACGTACGACAATTAAGCTTTCCGGACTAGTTAAGACAACCTAAGACTTGACATAAGTTGTCGTACGTCAGACGTACGTGAACGCACGACTATAGTATGTAGGACTATAGAGTCGAGTCTTAAGGTTTTTGACGTGTAAAAAAACCCAGCTACGACAGCGTTTTAGTCCTGCGTCGACGTACGACTCTCAAAGACGAAGCTGGACTCCGCCCGTTTTTTCCCAGTCGTAGACCTGACTTATACCTGTCTTAAGTGCAGTGTGACTGGGGCTTTAGTAACGCGTATAGAAGCCACAACTGCAACAAAGGGCGACAACTGTGTCATGTATGTCGGATAATTTAACACAAATGTAAGTGCGAAAAAAGATAAACAGTTAAGACAGTACTTCCAACATATCTAGACACAATAACAGGAAGGAGGGGTCACAGGGAGGGACACAAACCAATACCAAACAGACGAGGATGCAACAAGAAAATTATGGCAAAAAATCGGCCCACGTCCTTGTAAAACTTGCGAGGTTATTTTAGGATACAATTATTGACAAATACATGTACATGGTGTAATTACAGAAATACGGTTGAACTTGCATGTGGTACACATTTAATCTTATGTTTTATGATAAATCATTGTCAGTGTAATACATGTATTCTGAGAGACACCTCACGTAAGATAAAACGAAATTCCAACTATTCCACCACTGACCATCCCAGACTTCTGTCCCATTGTTTATGTTTGTTTATTGTGTCCCCTTTGTTTTATAATTGTTTACACATATGCATATTTCATGTCTCCTGGTGGTTTAGGGGCCACTGTGCCCTTTGTGTTGGCATCTCCTTCCTTCAATTTTAAGAATTGGAGCTATTCTGGCCCTGTTCTGATCCATAAAAATCCTTTCGTATTAAGTTATGTTTGTCTCCCCTTTTCATCTTCTATTTCATTATATACGACAGGGATCTGTGTGGTGATGTCCTGTATTGTACAAGTTGCCTCCACTGAGCTACTCTTTATAAGTTTTTGTATTATTCAAAATTCGCTTTTGGCTTTTAACCCTACACTTTGTCTGTGAAGTAGCGCAATGTGATGACTGCTGTGCAATCATTACCTTGAACTATGGTTTAATTGAACCACATATACAACTTTCTCAAGGTCTGTATGGTAAAATTCTTTTAAGATCGGATTACGAAATAGTTAACTGGTAATGCAAAATAATATGGCAATGTACTTAAAGATGTCCTGGCACGCGAATGAGTATTTGTCATGTAACGGAATACACACAAACAGTATGGAATGATACATTCACACATTCACGCAATAACACTTCTATATCAGTTCCAGTCCAGAAGACAAGTCTACGATGTGTTTATATGCATAACTGAACTCCTAAGCTGATCTCCCCATTCTAAAGAAAAACTCAAAGTACTGATAGTGCTGTTTGCGACAGGCGTTGTCGTTCTGGGAATATGTTGATCGTTTTGTTATTTATAACTGTAGTGTGCCAACCAATTAAACAATTTGAGTAATAAATAAAACAACTGTAAAATATGTCATTGACTGTTACGTGCGTGAAAAACTGCTCAAAATTAGTAAGAGCTAAACTGTGGAGTTTCTGTTATAGTGTATCGTAGATATTTTAATGCAGTATACTGTACTACATTTGCCTGAAACAGGCTTGATTACTTTTCTCTTTTGTGTGAAAGTAAGATCTATGGAGCGGAAATGCGTAAGCAAGCGTTTGTACTGTTTTGACAAAATCTGTCACTTCCGGTCACGTGAATGTGCGTAACAAATAACCTTATGTACGTGTTATGCGATTAAATAGTCCTGCTTATTGTAAGGCGTAATGATACTAGTAACCACGATAGTTTCACTGTTTGTCTAGCTATCCTTCAGAATAAAACAAAGTAAAGAATATGTTGTGTACAGAATATAAACAATATGTTGATCTCCAGTCAGATTTTTGAATACGAGGAACAGTTGTCAAATCTAAGGAGATGAAAGACGTAACTATGCGGCTGTAGCGGTAATGAAACTTTTCGTATGTGAAAATATAGTGACATAACTTGCATGTCACAGTTTTCTAACAAGCTGTCGTTTCTTTTATTGACACAAATCTGAGTTTGTCAAAGTGCGAGTACCACCAGGCCGCAGGTGTTTACATCAAGGTTCATAAGTAGTTCTATAGTTGATATCGTCTAACGCTTTTTACACATAATCTTTTTCTTTCATACGACGCCTACTTTAGGCGCGTCCGTGATTAGTTGACGAAGTATTCCACCGAAATGCATGTGCATCAAAATGTGCACATATTAAAAACCTCATTGATTGGGTCCAACACAAGAAGACCACTTCATAACTTAGCGGCGGCGACCGATCAGAAAAATGTGCGGCTGGCGGGGTAACTCCTCACAGCGCTTATCTCCCCTAGCGGTACATGCTGTACTATGTAAAGGGAGACCACTGCGTTGAAGATTGATTAAAATACGGAACCCGGAAATAAAGAACATTAATTAGATAAAGTACACGAAGACAAGATTGGATTATTCCCTCAAGGAATAGAACTACAGACCTAGCTTGACAAATGTTCAGACATTATTCGATTATAGGAGGTTTATGTTTTGTAAGTGTGTTAAGGAAATGGGATGCGATACCTTACTTTATAAAATTCTGACAGGAAGTATCATCTAGTTGACAGGAAGGTTAAATCTAGCAGACAAGTGAACATTTCTGTATATTCATTTTTCGATATTTTTCTTGACAAATGATACGCGGTCGCCATGGTAACATGAAAAACAAAACTTGTGCAGATGGTATATATCTTTCATTGATTCTATTCATACACAAATCTAGCTTTGGGATTAAAACACGCCTAAGTACTTGGTCCTTTGGTACCATTGTTCTGTAATGTGATTGTATGTATTTAAGTCGGTCTATTTGATCAATGCACAATCAATGTTTACTGTTGCAGATTATGATATTTATACACGTCTACATTATTCATATGGATGTGCAATGGATAAAGGGAGACTAATCGTACATTGTCATCAACTTGTTTTAAAAATTGTCCGATTTACTTCCCTTGGCCAAAAAAAGTTTCCGTCTTACAATCATAATGCAAAATATATTAACAGTATATTAACTGTGAATGAACTGTTGAACTGGAGTATAAATAATTATGAAAATTCTCGATACTCAGGGTACATGTTTTACATAACATAATTGAGAAATTTTAAACCGAATGAAAATATTGCAGAAGATTTTTCGATCATTTGAAAGACGTGGAAGGCAGTGTTGAATCTCTATACAAATTTCCACATTTTTCAGTTATTGAATCAGTGTGAAATATGTGCAGATGTCCCAGTGACCGTCGATAACTGAACGTATTCAGTAAAAGAACCTTCACTCAAGAACCGCCTCGACATTAAGACCACAGTACTCATGATATTGTACACGTGTCAGGAACCAGTTTGTACATTGTATTTGGTGTTCTATAGTTTATCAGACTACCTCACAACGACTACTGTATTTCTTCAAAAAATCAATTGTGGTCATATCATTGAGGTTACGGCATACCACTGTTTACATGTTCTTTGCAATTCACGCGTAAAGCTGCAGGGCAAATTTCGCAGTTTAAATAAATGTCAACAAACAAAGCGTTTACATGTCATATCAAACCTTTTACATTTTCCGTTTAAATGTAGTTTGCTGTAGTTGATTCACAATTAGTTGAGCAAATAATTGTTTGTGAACACGATATCTATTGGTCAATATTATTTACAAATCTTGTTTTCATTGGTTCATCACCACATGGTTTGTTTACAACCTTTCTCAAGTACATAAACAACGGACTATAACTGCTTATATGTTTATTTTATCAGCTATTTTGAAGGACAACATAAATTGCGTCTTGAAGTTTATGCCGTAGGGCAATGGTCCTGATCATCATAGTCCGCATGCTTCCACACCATGAAACATCCATCACAATAGTTCGGACTGAAATATTAAAGCATCGATCAATCATAACTACCAACTGTAAAACTAAAAGATGAAGTAGAACAGGAGATGCCGAAGATGGTACAGCCATCCTTAAATTGGGTGTATATGGCTATCATAATCAACGTTAAATACCGCATCATGAATTGTATACAGGCCGCAGGTTAGATCAGTTGGTTAGGCGCTAAGGCGTCGACCAGGAGGTCCGAGTTCGATTCCAGGGAAGGGAATGTCATGTTCTTCTGTGACATGTTACTACAACCGTTTGTCCCCCATCTCTGATTTATGTTGAGAAAATGCCATTTTTTTCGGATGTCTGATTTAGTACTGGTTGATGATTAAATGCAGGAAAACTGGTTAGATCAACTGACCGCCATATATTGACAATGAAAAATGTTGCTACCCAATCAGAAAAAAACACAGTTTTTTCACAATTGCGTAATATCATAAACAGGCTACTAAAACGGAGACCATACATGATATACAATGGGTGCTGAAGCCAGCCAAAGGAAATCCAGTGACGAGTTGCTTGTTTTTGTCAAATAAGTAAACTTAAGGCTTAAAAAATCGTCATACATACGTGCACTCCCAGCCAGACGGTGGATCTTGACACATGTGACAGGGATTAATCTCACATTCGAAAGTGTTACAGGGTGCAGACTTGTCAACTAAAAGTGAAAAAAAAATATTGCTAAAACGAGCAGGAAATGCCATCCCAAAAAGCAAACGGAGACTGGGAAAACCACAAGAAGACAGGACAAAGCACAATGAGACAGGATAAAGCACAAGGAGACAGGATAAAGCACAAGGAGACAGGATACATCACAAGGAGACAGGATACATCACAAGGAGACAGGATAAAGCACAAGGAGACAGGATTAAGCACAAGGAGACAGGATAAAGCACAAGGAGACAGGATACATCACAAGGAGACAGGATACATCACAAGGAGACAGGATACATCACAAGGAGACAGGATACATCACAAGGAGACAGGATTAAGCACAAGGAGACAGGATACATCACAAGGAGACAGGATACATCACAAGGAGACAGGATAAAGCACAAGGAGACAGGATACATCACAAGGGGACATGACAAAGCACAAGGAGACAGGATACATCACAAGGAGACAGGATAAAGCACAAGGAGACAGGGAAAAGCACAAGGAGACAGGATAAAGCACAAGGAGACAGGATACATCAAAAGGAGACAGGATAAAGCACAAGGAGACAGGATAAAGCACAAGGAGACAGGATACATCACAAGGAGACAGGATTAAGCACAAGGAGACAGGATTAAGCACAAGGAGACAGGACAAAGCACAAGGAGACAGGATAAAGCACAAGGAGACAGGGAAAAGCACAAGGAGACAGGACAAAGCACAAGGAGACAGGATTAAGCACAAGGAGACAGGATGCATCACAAGGAGACAGGATAAAGCACAAGGAGACAGGGAAAAGCACAAGGAGACAGGATTAAGCACAAGGAGACAGGATACATCACAAGGAGACAGGACAAAGCACAAGGAGACAGGATTAAGCACAAGGAGACAGGACAAAGCACAAGGAGACAGGATTAAGCACAAGGAGACAGGATTAATTACAAGGAGACAGGATACATCACAAGGAGACAGGATTAAGCACAAGGAGACAGGATTAAGCACAAGGAGACAGGATTAAGCACAAGGAGACAGGATAAAGCACAAGGAGACAGGATACATCACAAGGAGACAGGATACATCCCAAGGAGACAGGATAAAGCACAAGGAGACAGGATACATCACAAGGAGACAGGATTAAGCACAAGGAGACAGGACAAAGCACAAGGAGACAGGATACATCACAAGGAGACAGGACAAAGCACAAGGAGACAGGATTAAGCACAAGGAGACAGGATTAAGCACAAGGAGACAGGATAAAGCACAAGGAGACAGGATACATCACAAGGAGACAGGATTAAGCACAAGGAGACAGGATACATCACAAGGAGACAGGATACATCACAAGGAGACAGGATAAAGCACAAGGAGACAGGATAAAGCACAAGGAGACAGGATACATCACAAGGAGACAGGATTAAGCACAAGGAGACAGGACAAAGCACAAGGAGACAGGATTAAGCACAAGGAGACAGGACAAAGCACAAGGAGACAGGATTAAGCACAAGGAGACGGGATTAAACACAAGGAGACAGGATAAAGCACAAGGAGACAGGACAAAGCACAAGGAGACAGGACAAAGCACAAGGAGACAGGGAAAAGCACAAGGAGACAGGAAAAAGCACAAGGAGACAGGATACATCACAAGGAGACAGGATACATCACAAGGAGACATGATTAAGCACAAGGAGACAGGATACATCACAAGGAGACAGGATAAAGCACAAGGAGACAGGATTAAGCACAAGGAGACAGGATTAAGCACAAGGAGACAGGATTAAGCACAAGGAGACAGGATTAAGCACAAGGAGACAGGATAAAGCACAAGGAGACAGGATACATCACAAGGAGACAGGATTAAGCACAAGGAGACAGGATACATCACAAGGAGACAGGATAAAGCACAAGGAGACAGGATAAAGCACAAGGAGACAGGATACATCACAAGGAGACAGGATACATCACAAGGAGACAGGATAAAGCACAAGGAGACAGGATACATCACAAGGAGACAGGATACATCACAAGGAGACAGGATAAAGCACAAGGAGACAGGATAAAGCACAAAGAGACAGGATTAAGCACAAGAGGCAGGATACATCACAAGGAGACAGGATACATCACAAGGTGACAGGATTAAGCACAAGGAGACAGGATACATCACAAGGAGACAGGATACATCACAAGGAGACAGGAAAAAGCACAAGGAGACAGGATACATCACAAGGAGACAGGATAAAGCACAAGGAGACAGGATAAAGCACAAGGAGACAGGATACATCACAAGGAGACAGGATACATCACAAGGAGACAGGATAAAGCACAAGGAGACAGGATACATCACAAGGAGACAGGATTAAGCACAAGGAGACAGGACAAAGCACAAGGAGACAGGATACATCACAAGGAGACAGGATACATCACAAGGAGACAGGATTAAGCACAAGGAGACATGATTAAGCACAAGGAGACAGGACAAAGCAAACGGAGACAGGACAAAGTACAAGGAGACAGGATACATCACAAGGAGACAGGATACATCACAAGGAGACAGGACAAAGCACAAGGAGACAGGATTAAGCACAATGAGACAGGACAAAGCACAAGGAGACAGGATTAAGCACAAGGAGACAGGATACATCACAAGGAGACAGGATTAAGCACAAGGAGACAGGATACATCACAAGGAGACAGGATACATCACAAGGAGACAGGATAAAGCACAAGGAGACAGGATACATCACAAGGAGACAGGATACATCACAAGGAGACAGCATTAAGCACAAGGAGACAGGACAAAGCACAAGGAGACAGGATACATCACAAGGAAACAGGATACATCACAAGGAGACAGAATTAAGCACACGGAGACAGGATTAAGCACACGGAGACAGGATACATCACAAGGAGACATGATACATCACAAGGAGACAGGACAAAGCACAAGGAGACAGGATTAAGCACAAGGAGACAGGACAAAGCACAAGGAGACAGGATACATCACAAGGAGACAGGATAAAGCACAAGGAGACAGGATTAAGCACAAGGAGACAGGATTAAGCACAAGGAGACAGGATTAAGCACAAGGAGACAGGATTAAGCACAAGGAGACAGGATTAAGCACAAGGATACAGGATTAAGCACAAGGAGACAGGATACATCACAAGGAGACAGGATAAAGCACAAGGAGACAGGATAAAGCACAAGGAGACAGGATACATCACAAGGAGACAGGATTAAGCACAAGGAGACAGGACAAAGCACAAGGAGACAGGATACATCACAAGGAGACAGGATTAAGCACAAGGAGACAGGATTAAGCACAAGGAGACAGGACAAAGCAAACGGAGACAGGACAAAGTACAAGGAGACAGGATACATCACAAGGAGACAGGATTAAGCACAAGGAGACAGGATTAAGCACAAGGAGACAGGATAAAGCACAAGGAGACATGATACATCACAAGGAGACAGGATACATCACAAGGAGACAGGATAAAGCACAAGGAGACAGGGAAAAGCACAAGGAGACAGGATACATCACAAGGAGACAGGATACATCACAAGGAGACAGGATAAAGCACAAGGAGACAGGATACATCACAAGGAGACAGGATACATCACAAGGAGACAGGATAAAGCACAAGGAGACAGGGAAAAGCACAAGGAGACAGGATAAAGCACAAGGAGACAGGATAAAGCACAAGGAGACAGGATACATCACAAGGAGACAGGATTAAGCACAAGGAGACAGGATAAAGCACAAGGAGACAGGATACATCACAAGGAGACAGGATTAAGCACAAGGAGACAGGATACATCACAAGGAGACAGGATACATCACAAGGAGACAGGATAAAGCACAAGGAGACAGGATAAAGCACAAGGAGACAGGATACATCACAAGGAGACAGGACAATGCACAAGGAGACAGGATTAAGCACAAGGAGACAGGACAAAGCACAAGGAGACAGGATTAAGCACAAGGAGACAGGATTAAACACAAGGAGACAGGATAAAGCACAAGGAGACAGGACAAAGCACAAGGAGACAGGACAAAGCACAAGGAGACAGGGAAAAGCACAAGGAGACAGGAAAAAGCACAAGGAGACAGGATAAAGCACAAGGATAGAGGAAAAAGCACAAGGTGACAGGAAAAAGCACAAAGAGACATGATAAAGCACAAGGAGACAGGATTAAGCACAAGGAGACAGGATTAAGCACAAGGAGACAGGATTAAGCACAAGGAGACAGGATTAAGCACAAGGAGACAGGATTAATCACAAGGATACAGGATTAAGCACAAGGAGACAGGATACATCACAAGGAGACAGGATTAAGCACAAGGAGACAGGATTAAGCACAAGGATACAGGATTAAGCACAAGGAGACAGGATACATCACAAGGAGACAGGATAAAACACAAGGAGACAGTATACATCACAAGGAGACAGGATACATCACAAGGAGACAGGATTAAGCACACGGAGACAGGATTAAGCACAAGGAGACAGGACAAAGCACAAGGAGACAGGATACATCACAAGGAGACAGGATACATCACAAGGAGACAGGATAAAGCACAAGGAGACAGGATTAAGCACAAGGAGACAGGACAAAGCACAAGCAGACAGGACAAAGCACAAGGAGACAGGATACATCACAAGGAGACAGGATACATCACAAGGAGACAGGATAAAGCACAAGGAGACAGGATACATCACAAGGAGACAGGATACATCACAAGGAGACATGATTAAGCACAAGGAGACAGGATACATCACAAGGAGACAGGATAAAGCACAAGGAGACAGGATTAAGCACAAGGAGACAGGATTAAGCACAAGGAGACAGGATTAAGCACAAGGAGACAGGATTAAGCACAAGGAGACAGGATAAAGCACAAGGAGACACGATTAAGCACAAGGAGACAGGATTAAGCACAATGAGACAGGATACATCACAAGGAGACAGGATAAAGCACAAGGAGACAGGATAAAGCACAAGGAGACAGGATACATCACAAGGAGACAGGATACATCACAAGGAGACAGGATAAAGCACAAGGAGACAGGATACATCACAAGGAGACAGGATACATCACAAGGAGACAGGATAAAGCACAAGGAGACAGGATAAAGCACAAAGAGACATGATTAAGCACAAGAGGCAGGATACATCACAAGGAGACAGGATACATCACAAGGTGACAGGATTAAGCACAAGGAGACAGGATACATCACAAGGAGACAGGATACATCACAAGGAGACAGGATAAAGCACAAGGAGACAGGATACATCACAAGGAGACAGGAAAAAGCACAAGGAGACAGGATACATCACAAGGAGACAGGATAAAGCACAAGGAGACAGGATAAAGCACAAGGAGACAGGATACATCACAAGGAGACAGGATACATCACAAGGAGACAGGATAAAGCACAAGGAGACAGGATACATCAAAAGGAGACAGGATTAAGCACAAGGAGACAGGATAAAGCACAAGGAGACAGGATACATCACAAGGAGACAGGATTAAGCACAAGGAGACAGGACAAAGCACAAGGAGACAGGATACATCACAAGGAGACAGGATACATCACAAGGAGACAGGATTAAGCACAAGGAGACATGATTAAGCACAAGGAGACAGGACAAAGCAAACGGAGACAGGACAAAGTACAAGGAGACAGGATACATCACAAGGAGACAGGATTAAGCACAAGGAGACAGGATAAAGCACAAGGAGACAGGATACATCACAAGGAGACAGGATTAAGCACAAGGAGACAGGATAAAGCACAAGGAGACAGGATTAAGCACAAGGAGACAGGATTAAGCACAAGGAGACAGGATTAAGCACAAGGAGACAGGATACATCACAAGGAGACAGGATACATCACAAGGGGACAGGATTAAGCACAAGGAGACAGGATACATCACAAGGAGACAGGATTAAGCACAAGGAGACAGGACAAAGCACAAGGAGACAGGATAAAGCACAAGGAGACAGGATACATCACAAGGAGACAGGAAAAAGCACAAGGAGACAGGATACATCACAAGGAGACAGGATAAAGCACAAGGAGACAGGATACATCACAAGGAGACAGGATACATCACAAGGAGACAGGATAAAGCACAAGGAGACAGGAAAAGCACAAGGAGACAGGATACATCACAAGGAGACAGGATACATCACAAGGGGACAGGATAAAGCACAAGGAGACAGGGAAAAGCACAAGGAGACAGGATAAAGCACAAGGAGACAGGATAAAGCACAAGGAGACAGGATACATCACAAGGAGACAGTATAAAGCACAAGGAGACAGGATTAAGCACAAGGAGACATGATTAGGCACAAGGAGACAGGATAAAGCACAAGGAGACAGGATAAAGCACAAGGAGACAGGATTAAGCACAAAGAGACAGGATTAAGTACAAGGAGACAGGATTAAGCACAAGGAGACAGGATACATCACAAGGAGACAGGATAAAGCACAAGGAGACAGGATACATCACAAGGTGACAGGATAAAGCACAAGGAGACAGGGAAAAACACAAGGAGACAGGATACATCACAAGGAGACAGGATACATCACAAGGAGACAGGATAAAGCACAAGGAGACAGGGAAAAGCACAAGGAGACAGGATAAAGCACAAGGAGACAGGATAAAGCACAAGGAGACAGGATACATCACAAGGAGACAGGATAAAGCACAAAGAGACAGGGAAAATCACAAGGAGACAGGATAAAGCACAAGGAGACAGGATTAAGCACAAGGATACAGGATACATCACAAGGAGACAGGATACATCACAAGGAGACAGGATTAAGCACAAGGAGACATGATTAAGCTCAAGGAGACATGATACATCACAAGGAGACAGTATAAAGCACAAGGAGACAGGATTAAGCACAAGGAGACATGATTAGGCACAAGGAGACAGGATAAAGCACAAGGAGACAGGATAAAGCACAAGGAGACAGGATTAAGCACAAAGAGACAGGATTAAGTACAAGGAGACAGGATTAAGCACAAGGAGACAGGATACATCACAAGGAGACAGGATAAAGCACAAGGAGACAGGATACATCACAAGGTGACAGGATAAAGCACAAGGAGACAGGGAAAAACACAAGGAGACAGGATACATCACAAGGAGACAGGATACATCACAAGGAGACAGGATAAAGCACAAGGAGACAGGGAAAAGCACAAGGAGACAGGATAAAGCACAAGGAGACAGGATAAAGCACAAGGAGACAGGATACATCACAAGGAGACAGGATAAAGCACAAAGAGACAGGGAAAAGCACAAGGAGACAGGATAAAGCACAAGGAGACAGGATTAAGCACAAGGATACAGGATACATCACAAGGAGACAGGATACATCACAAGGAGACAGGATTAAGCACAAGGAGACATGATTAAGCTCAAGGAGACATGATTAAGCTCAAGGAGACAGGATACATCACAAGGAGACAGGATTAAGCACAAGGAGACATGATTAAGCACAAGGAGACAGGATACATCACAAGGAGACAGGATACATCACAAGGAGACAGGATAAAGCAAAAGGAGACAGGGAAAAGCACAAGGAGACAGGATAAAGCACAATTAGACAGGATAAAGCACAATGAGACAGGATAAAGCACAAGGAGACAGGATAAAGCACAATGAGACAGGATACATCACAAGGAGACAGGATAAAGCACAAGGAGACAGGATAAAGCACAAGGAGACAGGATAAAGCACAATGAGACAGGATAAAGCACAAGGAGACTAGATAAATCACAATGAGACAGGATACATCACAAGGAGACAGGATTAAGCACAAGGAGACATGATTAAGCACAAGGAGACAGGATACATCACAAGGAGACAGGATACATCACAAGGAGACAGGATAAAGCAAAAGGAGACAGGGAAAAGCACAAGGAGACAGGATAAAGCACAATTAGACAGGATAAAGCACAATGAGACAGGATAAAGCACAAGGAGACAGGATAAAGCACAATGAGACAGGATACATCACAAGGAGACAGGATAAAGCACAAGGAGACAGGATAAAGCACAAGGAGACAGGATAAAGCACAATGAGACAGGATAAAGCACAAGGAGACTAGATAAATCACAATGAGACAGGATAAAGCACAAGGAGACAGGATAAAGCACAATGAGACAGGATAAAGCACAAGGAGACAGGATAAAGCAAAAGGATACAGGATAAAGCACAATGAGACAGGATAAAGCACAAGGGGACAGGAAAAGCACATGGAGACAGGAAAAAGCATACATAGACAGGAAAAAGCAAACGGAGACAGAAAAAGCACCCATACGTGTAAAAAAATACAAAATCATACGGTACGACAAGACGGATATGCATGGTGGGTGTAGTGAGGAGTTCCACTTTGGAACAGTCAGTGGGTTTAATGTCACTGGGGTGTGTGGAACGGTCAGCGGCTGCAATGTCACTTGGTGATTGGAACGGTAAGCGGCTTCAATGTCACTGGGATGAATGGAACGGTAAGTGGCTTCAATGTCACTGGGGTGTGTGGAACGGTCAGCGGCTTCAATGTCACTGGCTGAATGGAACGGTAAGTGGCTTCAATGTCACTGGGGTGTGTGGAACGGTCAGCGGCTTCAATGTCACTGGGGTGTGTGGAACGGTCAGTGGCTTCAATGTCACTGGGGTGTGTGGAACGGTCAGTGGCTTCAATGTCACTGGGGTGTGTGGAACGGTCAGTGGCTTCAATGTCACTGGGGTGTGTGGAACGGTCAGTGGCTTCAATGTCACTGGGGTGTGTGGAACGGTCAGTGGCTTCAATGTCACCTTGTGGGTGTGTGGACCGGTCAGTGGCTTCAATGTCACTGGGGTGTGTGGACCGGTCAGTGGCTTCAATGTCACTGGGGTGTGTGGAACGGTCAGCGGCTTCAATGTCACTGGGGTGTGTGGAACGGTCAGCGGGTTCAATGTCACTGGGGTGTGTGGAACGGTCAGCGGGTTCAATGTCACTGGGGTGTGTGGAACGGTCAGCGGGTTCAATGTCACTGGGATGTAAGAACTGCGCATATACATTATTGATGAAAATAAAAAAACATACGGCAAAAATATCAATTTCCTTGGAAAAATATTGTTAACATAATGAACACGAATACATTGTATATAAGATCAAAGACAAACAGGCCTTTGTTGCTGTTCAAAATGTCAAGAAGAATTACACAAGATACTAAAACCTGTGACGTAATCTATTTTCGGAGAGATGTTTGAATTCGTGGTCTGAATTGACATTTTTATTTATGATGGTACACATCATTTTAAAATTAAACCTTGCACAATCCATTCTTATTGTTATATTTAACAATTGCGATAGAATTATTTTCGTTTTTAACATCAGTCATTTTCTTTTAAACGGGTAAGTACGTTTCCTAATCATGACGGTTTAATACATTTTCCGTGATGATAACACCACGAACAAACCTCCGCGCAGATAATGACTCGGTTCGAGTATACCTCAAATCATAATTAAACTTCTAAAAGAAACTGCTACTTGACGTTTGCATGGTTCCGACCGACACGGCTTTTAGTAGATCTGTACAGAGGTTTGCATGGTTCCGACCGACACGGCTTTTAGTAGATCTGTACAGAGGTTTGCATGGTTCCGACCGACACGGCTTTTAGTAGATCTGTACAGAGGTTTTAAATCAACAGAACGATTACATAAAAGTTACATTTTCAAGCTGAAAGTGAATGCATAATAAGTTCGGTTGTTTTTATTCTGTAAAAGTTCACTTTTATAATACTGTAACATCACTTATACAATAACTGATAACAATTCGACCTTACTCGCAATTCAGGTTAGGTAACTCTTTGTTTCACTCACTTCGGGTATTAACTTTGTACAGAGTCGAAACTGTTAACAGGTCCCCGATCTCTCGAAGCAGCTCAAATATTGTCTCAAATCGTTGAGATTTTCCTCATCTGAGTCAAAAACGGTATTACAAAACGAAAAGAGATGAGATTAGTTTTTTATATTTTCTGACAAATATGCTAAGTGATAATTTTGAGACAATGGCACGTTAATGGCTTCGTACAGACGAACTCTGAAATATTGCATTATAACTTTTCTTAAAAGTTTCATTGAACTGCAAAACACGAGTCAGATACAGGTATTCCTACGCTGGGGCTAACTCTGTGTGTAGGTCAGGACAGAACAAACGGTATCTGACTCATGTATTTGTGGTTTTGTGGAAAATATAAAACAGTAACAATACAGTGTTGTAGAGTATATCTGTATCAAGGCAATTACCACCGATACTTCGCATATTTATGACTAAGGATATTTTTAAAAATAAATGAGACTGCATTTGAAAGTATTTGCGATAGAAGTTATCTTTAATATAAGGATATATATAAGGATCTTGCTGAATGACCCCGAACTATGATTTATTATACCTAGTGTGTTTTATAGCGCTGCTGAAGTGCTTTAGTCCTACTATATAGCAATTTTCGTCGTGTAATCTTTATAAGAAATGAGCACTACCTGTATATGTTTCGAAATTTAATTACAGAATAACATTTGTATGTAATTTATGTACAGGGTCAAAGTGTCATCTCAAGGCCCCATGTTCAAAAAGGATCATCTTGATCCATAATTGTTTTTGCCATTTTCATTAAGCAATCGAACATTTTTTCCAGTACTTCTCACAAACGTACACAAAATTACCTAAACTCATCTAATTAACATCATGAAAACCTACTAAACTTCACCATGATGTTGAGAAATTGATTTGTTATAATGTTTATTTCTCAATACATTAGACTTTACAGTCTATGAGTATACAAAATTAACTTTAGAACAATTACAATATATACTGACACCAAAAAGAAACTGTGCACTTATATATTTAGCGACACGTTTTAGACAAGATTTCTTATAATAGTTTTGTTATTTGAATTGATCAAGTCAATAAATTTAATGATATTTGCATTTTTCAATAATATTTTTAAATATGAACTTGACGAATTTCTTGATATAACGGACATTCTAATACAAAATGAAACTCATCTTCAAGCACATTACATAATCTACGTTTTCTTTCGTTATATGGTATTTGTACAGGCTTATGCCATCTTCCGGCTTCTACTTCTAATATATGAGCAGATGTTTGTAGACGACAAATGCAAAGCGAAACTTTTCAATGTTAATAAAATCTTAATAAGGTTGAAAACCAAAAGCACTTTATAGTTTATAAATTCTAGCTCTAGATGAATATTCTACATCGCTATTCCAAGTGTGTAAATAATTCTCATAAAGTCGTTGTCTGAATATTGATAAAAAAACGTCTATATTACCAATTCCTTGATTCAGCCAAACATCAGCAAAACCATTTGTTTCTAATATAGTGTGAACATATTTTACCCAACACTGACTGTTTGGGTTTTGCTCTAAAGCATTTAACATCATATTATATGTAATGTCAGTATACGTTTCTTTAGGACATCGACTAATTTTAGTTAATTATACTTATGACTGAAACTGATCTAGATCAAATCAGGATCAATTTTCCAAAATCGGTCATAACTTATTTATTTCCATCTTTTACTTAATAAGCATGACATTTGAATTTAATGTCTACAAAGTTTTGCAGGATGTTCATAATTGTAATATTAAGTAAAACGATTTAGCTTTGAATAACAATTTTTACAAAGTTTGAAATATCCTATATTTGATCTTGATCCTGAAAACTGATTCTTTGTGAACACGGAGCAAGAGTGCTTAACTTTCTCTCTTAGTCTCGGCATAAGATATAACACCTGTAGATATAACTTCAAGTGTAACTTGTCATTCAATTCAATCATTACCAGACCATTAACATGTTGTACTCTAGCTTTTAGCTTTCATATATTAATTTTTTGTTTATTTTTATCGAAATAAAATTCAGTATTTGAATATTCAAATGTAAATCTATAATTCAAATGTTCGAATATTCGTGGACACCTTAGTGAGACACTCTGTAGTTAGTGAAAACATCCATGTACAAGAAATGCATTGATGTAAAGCATCCAAGGGCGCTGCAAAACTGGTGCACAATGTTTTGGAATAGCGTAATGGCGGAAACATGTTTTGGAATAGTCCATTTTCATACTATCATTGGCGTGAATTTCCTTTTAAACACCGTAACTTGCATGAATATCCACGTTACAAGTACCACTGTGTTAATATTGATTTAAGTAAAGTGATTTTTTTTTTATTATTTTATCTTCGACACCTAACACACTTGCTGTTTATGTAGAATCGTCCTATTTTTCGGGGATCAGCAAGTATTATCGTTTTAACTTTGTAAAAGACATTTATTCGACAATACAAATGCATTAAACATATTTTATTTCTAAATCATAAAAATACAAAAAGTAACGTATTATTTACTGCAGTTTAACCCTTAATAAAAAAATAGATTCAGTTATAAATAGATGCTCCTACCATAGTCTCAAAATTTTGTGATTCCATTAAGGGTTAGGCGCCAATAAATTATTGAATGTGACGCTTTTGAAACGAAACACGTAAAAAAAGTTTCATTTCGAAATTTTGCGAAATCTAAACGATAATTGAAATAATCTTTTCGGCTTTGTAAGAATTTTTAATTAAGATCTCTGAAAACCAAGATTTCTGCGTGTTTTTCATTCCAATACAATCTAAAATTTCGATTACATATTTATGCTGACTTTGTTGAGATGCCAGTAAAGTAACTTAAAAATAAACAAATAAACTCACTGAAGACAGCACTCCACAGTAACATCACTAATATTCCTGTTGCTAACATATTGCTCTCCAGATTTTCACGTTGCAGAAAGGGTTACTCAATCAGTAGTGTAAGATTGAATGTAGTTATTTTCCCTATTGACACAGCATAGATTTAAACAAAACCAGGAGTCCACGCCCCCAGGGTCCGGACGGAAGGTTATTCAACGTTGCGATAAAATGTCATCTGTACAATAACAACATTTTTGCGGTATGGACTACGTTTTGATTTATGTCGTTTAAAACGTGCACATGATAAAATCTTATACAAGTATATTATACAAACTACAATATATTTACGGAGTCCTTTACGTCATGCAATTCAGTCGTTTATATTCCATTATTACAAACGTTATTATACACACACAATATACTGTATCTATTTGCTATAACAAAATACAGGTACAGTAAAAGATAGACTAAGTTGTCACCGAGAACACCATATACACAATACAATACCTCACCACGCAGATCCCCGGGAAAACAACACTCCACAAAACAGTAGGTACTGTGGAGGTGCACGGGTAAACATGTATGGGAACAGGGAGGTAGGTACTGTGGAGGTGCACGGGGAAACAGGAAGGTAGGGAATGGTCCGGCACGGGTAAACATGTATGGGAACAGGGAGGTAGGGAATGGTCCGGCACGGGTAAACATGTATGGGAACAGGGAGGTAGGGAATGGTCCGGCACGGGTAAACATGTATGGGAACAGGGAGGTAGGGAATGGTCCGGCACGGGTAAACATGTATGGGAACAGGGAGGTAGGGAATGGTCCGGCACGGGTAAACATGTATGGGAACAGGGAGGTAGGGAATGGTCCGGCACGGGTAAACATGTATGGGAACAGGGAGGTAGGGAATGGTCCGGCACGGGTAAACATGTATGGGAACAGGGAGGTAGGGAATGGTCCGGCACGGGTAAACATGTATGGGAACAGGGAGGTAGGGAATGGTCCGGCACGGGTAAACATGTATGGGAACAGGGAGGTAGGGAATGGTCCGGCACGGGTAAACATGTATGGGAACAGGGAGGTAGGGAATGGTCCGGCACGGGTAAACATGTATGGGAACAGGGAGGTAGGGAATGGTCCGGCACGGGTAAACATGTATGGGAACAGGGAGGTAGGGAATGGTCCGGCACGGGTAAACATGTATGGGAACAGGGAGGTAGGGAATGGTCCGGCACGGGTAAACATGTATGGGAACAGGGAGGTAGGGAATGGTCCGGCACGGGTAAACATGTATGGGAACAGGGAGGTAGGGAATGGTCCGGCACGGGTAAACATGTATGGAAACAGGGAGGTAGGGAATGGTCCGGCACGGGTAAACATGTATGGGAACAGGGAGGTAGGGAATGGTCCGGCACGGGTAAACATGTATGGGAACAGGGAGGTAGGGAATGGTCCGGCACGGGTAAACATGTATGGGAACAGGGAGGTAGGGAATGGTCCGGCCGAGCATATAGAACAACTAAGGACGATTTATGGGGACAACCAGGGGGAATATTTAAATGATGGAATACATCAAGGAACAAAAAATGAAGGTCATTGATAGTATATAATACACATACATTGACTAAATAGACTGTAATTAATCATTAAAAGCAATTAATTTTGAAGCATACAGTTACAAATACGCTGTATATAACCCAGAACAAACAAACAGGCCTTGATCTCAGTAACTCAATTATTTACATTAGAATGCAAAATAATCACTCAATAGTAAATAAATAACTTTGATGTAAAGGCAACCGGAAAATTTAGTTATTAATTAGACATAATCTTAAATACTGGTGGCAAGGAGAGGGAATTTTAAATTAAGACACTTAAAGCCCGACACCTTAACATCAGCAATATATGCCATGCCCCATGGTACGGCCCATGTCGAGCATCGTAATATAACAGTCATTCACCAATTTGGGGAAACGTAACAAAAATATAATACTTTTGTGTCTGTTTATTCGGACCTTGTTTATTCGAATTCGTCCTGTCCGAATTTTAATTCGAAATATACATTGGTACGAATAACCCATTTTAGATAATCAAACCAAGTCATCTATAGCGAATTTGTTACTTCAGTTTAAACTGAAACTCATGCAAAAAATCTTCTTTGAATTCTGCATTAAATTGTAAATACAGTAAAACCTCAATAATGAGACACTTGAAAACTGGTCTTAATACTAAAGTGGTCTTAGTACTGAAGTGGTCTTAGTACTGAAGTGGTCTAAGTACTGAAGTGGTCTAAGTACTGAAGTGGTCTTAGTACTGAATTGGTCTTAGTACTGAAGTGGTCTTAGTACTGAAGTGGTCTTAATACTGAAGTGGTCTTAATACTGAAGTGGTCTTAATACTGAAGTGGTCTTAATATTGAAGTTGAATATACAGCAATGCAGAGAAAATGGACTTGAAAAATGTGTTCGTAATTTTGAGGTGGTCTTATTATTGAGGTGGATTTTAAGTGAGGTGTTACTGTATGTTGTCACATATCCTATGCATTGCATTTTGTTTACTAGTATATGGATTGAATATTTGAGATTTGATAATTTTCCTACAAGTATACTGTACGACAACCTGACTTATTTAACCACTATATGTCATCTCGTCATTGAACGCCGAAAGGATGTTCGATTTCGTTTTTGACATGAGACATTAATGGCGGTTTGACTATTTTGATTTGGACTTACATGTAATTTAATGGGACAAATATCGGCTGTACCGTACATCACGATGTGTGGCTTTGAGTTCAATAAAGACTCAAACTCTATGTCAACGGTAGCTTGGTATTTTAACCAAAGTACGAGCCTTGGTTTGTTGTTTATTTAGTTTATGTTAACTTGAAATTCATTCATTTTACATCAAATATTGAAAATCACTCTCGATGTCAGCTCCCTGGATTACTGAACAGTACTCTAACCTAATTTAGGGATGTTAAAGTCAGCGGTTCAACCCCCTCCTTGTCGGAATTCGAACCCCTGACCTCCGTAGCCGGAGTGAGGCTAATATTAGAATCATTCCCTAGCTGTCCCTAAATGGACCTTAATTTGTGACTATTAGAATGGCTTATAGCGTAAAGTTGATTTGGTTGAGTCTTAATGGGCCGTGATTGTGAAATTGAACTCCCAGAAATTTAACCAATATCATAAAATACACGAAGCATACATCGTGATTGTTAACCCTATGACGGTAAGATATTGATACGAAATGTCGCTTTTTGTTCTTACTGCGGTAACTAACTGTTCAACAGATCTAATACTGTAAGTTAATGCATACTGTCCTTCGACAACATATCTAATACTGTAAGTTAGTGCATACTGTCCTTCGACAACAGATCTAATACTGTAAGTTAATGCATACTGTCCTTCGACAACAGATCTAATACTGTAAGTTAATGCATACTGTCCTTCGACAACAGATCTAATACTGTAAGTTAATGCATACTGTCCTTCGACAACAGATCTAATACTGTAAGTTAATGCATACTGTCCTTCGACAACAGATCTAATACTGTAAGTTAATGCATACTGTCCTTCGACAACAGATCTAATACTGTAAGTTAATGCATACTGTCCTTCGACAACAGATCTAATACTGTAAGTTAATGCATACTGTCCTTCGACAACAGATCTAATACTGTAAGTTAATGCATACTGTCCTTCGACAACATATCTAATACTGTAAGTTAATGCACACTGTCCTTCGACAACAGATCTAATACTGTAAGTTAATGCATACTGTCCTTCGACAACATATCTAATACTGTAAGTTAATGCATACTGTCCTTCGACAACAGATCTAATACTGTAAGTTAATGCATACTGTCCTTCGACAACAGATCTAATACTGTAAGTTAATGCATACTGTCCTTCGACAACAGATCTAATACTGTAAGTTAATGCATACTGTCCTTCGACAACAGATCTAATACTGTAAGTTAATGCATACTGTCCTTCGACAACAGATCTAATACTGTAAGTTAATGCATACTGTCCTTCGACAACAGATCTAATACTGTAATTTAATGCATACTGTCCTTCGACAACAGATCTAATACTGTAAGTTAATGCATACTGTCCTTCGACAATTAAGTCCCTCCCCTTCACTCAACTTTGTCTTTAGCTCCACCTCTCCTGATGTAGTACTACATGTTGCACTACAAACTACCAAAACTAGGATACAATTATATATTTACAACATTTAATATCAAACATGAAACAGACGTTCCACTAACTGACCAATCAACAAAACAGCACGTGACGAACACAAATATACATACAGCAAACACTATAGACGTAAACATGAAACAGACGTTCCACTAACTGACCAATCAACAAAACAGCACGTGACGAACACAAATATACATACAGCAAACACTATAGACGTAAACATTTGAAATTCTTCACAAAAGCATTATAATCAATTTTATCAGATTTTTCATCAAACGACCCCGGACTCTGATACTAAATATGTTTTCATTGTAATTATCTAGAACTTCACCTCAGCTAATTAGCATTTTGTTCGTCATGCCGTTTAGTTCTCTCATGAATACGAAACATTTCAGCACTGCAAAAAATCACGTGACCGGAAGGGTCGAATTACGTCAAAACCGAACGACCGCGGACTTACGCATTTACGCTCAATAGATCTTACTTTGACAATTGTGCTTCGAATTAAACAAAAAATGATTGGTGATATATGGAACGCCGGCACTGTCGTCTGTAGTCATGGAAATCTCTTATTATGTTGTTTTTGGTCCCAGACATATTACATTATTTATAGCTTAACGGTTAATAGCTTTCATTCCGACACTATAGAATTAATGCGCGGATGGAATGTTGTTGTTACTACGATTTCATTCATAAAATATTCCGCTCGCATGCAAGCTATTTATAGTAACATGATTAGATTCTGAAAGAGGCGCCAATTTTGTAACTAAAATACATCGTAATAGGCCTTATAAGCGAAATGTCATTGAAATGTTATATTTTTTAAATGTTAATTAAATTGCGATTTTACGGTTCGTATTTCTTAATTAAATTACGATTTTATAAAGATTATTATTCGTATTTCGGAATCCATTGATGCATCTTGGTATTTAATTGTCATAACTTGATAACCGCATTTCGATCAATATTAAACCTCGATAAATGTAGATATCATAACTGGGACCAATATATACATGTATATATTGGTCCCAGATCATAAGGATACTAATAACCATGCCGGATTTCGTATAAGCATGGATTAATTGCTTCGAAGAGGAACTAATATTCGATTGAATGCTAGTTTAATTACGTAACGTTTGACTATTGACTTGTGATATACATCAGGCCAGCAACAAACTTCATGTGTTGTCGCTAGCTATAACTTCGATATTGGAGGGAGGGACCCGGGATCATAGTAGGAATAAGGAATCGTATGGAGTCGTAGAATCATTACTTCTATTTCTGGACGCCCGAGTCCATTCATGCTAAAGTAGTATGTCAGTGTTGACCCACTAACTGTCACATTATTGATTTGCATTTTATATCGATGGGATTGTACGGAAATACATATCTTGATCGGCTAAACCCATGATCGCGGTCTTTTGAATGTTTCCGGGTTGTCTCCCTTGCATGTATTGGTGAACAAAGACGATCATCTTTGGGGTAAATTCAATGCAAAGTCATGTAATGACCTGGTACCAGGGATGTAAATTCATGTAACAGCCTGGAACCAGTACATTTACACGTAAGCACTATCACCTTGATACTTTTCTAATATGAAAGATCATAATTAAGTTTAGTAGCCCAAGTCCCAAACCCTACTATTGTTTTTTCCCTGTTACCTCAAGGATCAGTGACACCCATGTGCTACGGATTTTTACACACCAGGTATCATACCGTACCAGGTCAATAGATGACTTTATATAACTTCAAAACTAAACAACGTCGGGCAAGCTTTAGTCAAACGACAGGGCCATGAACGGGCTATCACACTACGAGGATAGTTTAAAAGTGCTAGTAGTTTTAAATTAATCGTGAGTATTGAGAGGACACATTGGGTTATATGACAAGAAGAGAGGTTATATTACGCAATACAGGCCCACTACAAGCAGTATAACAAAAATATAATACCATGTGATATCATGTGACCTAATCGTGACTATGACTATATATGATGTCATGTGACATGGAGATGTGACGTTATATAAGTCATGTAACCTTATTTCATGTTCGCTCCTTGTGACAATATGCTCGTAATATCCAAAAGGTGATTACATTCGATTTCTAGTTAGGAGATGTCGTTACACCCTTGTAATATAGCACATCACTACATGTTGTTACACCCTTGTAATATAGCACATCACTGCATGTTGTTACTGCCTTGTAATATAGCACATCACTACAGGTTGTTACACCCTTGTAATATAGCACATCACTACATGTTGTTACACCCTTGTAATATAGCACATCACTACAGGTTGTTACACCCTTGTAATATAGCACATCACTACAGGTCGTTACACCCTTGTAATATAGCACATCACTACAGGTTGTTACACCCTTGTAATATAGCACATCACTACAGGTTGTTACACCCTCGTAATATAGCACATCATTACAGGTTGTTACACCCTCGTAATATAGCAAATTACTACAGGTTGTTACACCCTCGTTATATAGCACATTACTACAGGTTGTTACACTCTCGTAATATAGCACATCACTACATGTTGTTACACCCTTAGAATATAGCACATCTCTACAGGTTGTTACACCCTCGTAATATAGCACATCACATTAGGTTGTTACACCCTCGTAATATAGCACATCACTACAGGTTGTTACACCCTCGTAATATAGCACATCACTACAGGTTGTTACATCCTCGTAATATAGCACACACAGTACTACATGTTGTTACCCGGTAGTAGTATAGCACATCACTACATGTTGTTACACGGTAGTAATATAGCACACCACTAAAGGTTGTTACATCCGTGTAATATAGCACAGTAATACAGGTTGTTACGGACTAGTTATACAGCACAGCACTTCATGTTGTTACGTTCTAGTAATATAGCACAGTACTACATGTTGTTACACGGTAGTAACATAGCACAGCACTACATGTTGTTACACGGTAGTAATATAGCACAGCACTACAGTTTGTTACTTCTAAACAATACACGTTGATTTGATTTACCCATGAATTTATTCATAGTCTGTACTCCAAAATGTCATAACCGACCTATGCAATGATTCAGTAGACTGTACTAACCGCAAAATAGTTGTAAAGATAACGGTAAGGGAGCATCAAAACGATCCTAATTATAATTTCATTGTAGCAAAAATTCGGCGCCACATTTCTGTGGGATAAGAATCCGCACAGCACACGGTGCATCCGAAATTGTAAGCCTATATCATGACTATGTTGATAATAATTGCATGATATGCACTCGAAACAGGTGCAAGATTTTCCACTAATCTGCGATGTTTGGTTTTCAAAATGTTTCACTGTTATAAGTGCAAGAATGAATGTGTGGGTGAAACGGTTTGTGTTTTTATCACGTTCCCGACACTTCTACGCTCAAGTTGCAGTCTTTTTATTGTTCTCTATGATATAACTCGCAATCGTGAACAGCTATTGATCAGTACGCGTTTATTTGTTATCAGACAAAGTCCATCAAAATGCTAGATCGCTCTCCTGTATATTTGGATTGAAATGTGTTCCCCCTGATGTAATGCATTCTGTTAAAATCGATTTTTACGCTGGGACGTGACTGTCTCTATGTGAACAGTGTAAAATATGGATTTAACAAGATCGTGACAATAGATATGGAATATATCTGGTAAATAGGGTTAGTTCAGTTTTATTATACAAAAAAACAACATCCGTGGGTAGTATCATCTTTACTCATCTGAAGGACTCTATATATTCATATACATGTATTTATATTTTAACGAAAAATATTTCCACTATATTGACAAGGAATTTCTTTTGTAGAAATAGTTATATATACACTCGGCAAATTTTCTAATTGGTCACTTCGATTTTTGTTGAAAAGACAATACCATATATTACTGATTCGGTTTTAATTATATGGTTGTTGTTGTTGTTGTTCGGTTGTAAATTTCATATGAAGGCCAAAGTGGATTAATTAATTTAGAAAAGTTAAACGAAGAAATTACTTATATACGACGGTGTTTGCATTTTTGAATTATCATTTACTGTTTGAAAAATATCAATACAAACCATGTGACCAATTAGAAAGTTTGTTCAGTATATACATGTATACTCGTATAATTATAATAGTTTATTTCTTTTTTTTAACATATATACGTAACATATAAGAGATAAAGTATATACATGCAAACTATAATTATGTGGCAGTTGTTTAAATATACATGTATACTATTTGTTTCTATATCTATTATATTGCTAGCTGTTAATATATACAAACACAGTGAAAAAAGGTGACTATGACAAAAATGTTTGTATGTGAAAAAGATGACACATCTTTGATATAATCTAGTCTAGTGTACTATTACAGTACGAAATAGTCATGTGTTTATAACTAAGATGTTCGAATCCCACCCGGAATATATAATTTGTAAATGAGAACGCTCCCCGTCTGGCTTCCGGTAGGTCGGTGGTTCTGTCCACCTGTAGTGTTCCCCCACCCTGTTACCTGGGGTAGTCACCACGTGACCCTGCCTGACACGTGACTTATAGTCCCATTACAACACGTGATGTTTATTTATTATTTTGTAATTGAACTCAGTACATCCATTAACTTATCATTGCACCGAGACAGCATTATGGAGACACGGAAGACACATTTGAATGTTTTATTTGTGTTATTTGAATCATGTTCAGAGAAGAATGACTGATTTTACTGATACTATTCATACAATGTCTCTTTGGATTGACAGCCCTATTCAGTTCTGACGTTGATGCGTTTCAAGACAAAAATCGATTCATAACTTTTTTGGCAATTTCCGACGAGTTTGCTCACATCACGCCTGGCGTGTACGACATCTAAGATACAGATGATAAGAGAAAAAAGGAATAAGTGTCGGGAAAAGGGTTTCACATTTCAGAAATAACTTTCATTGTGTGTATTATCTGGTCTCATTCCTTCTTGTTTAGGTTCACTAATGCTCTCCCAATAGCAGGGGCGTAGCGTCGCTGACATTGTGTGTATTATCTGGTCTCATTCCTTCTTGTTTAGGTTCACTAATGCTCTCCCAATAGCAGGGGCGTAGCGTCGCTGACATTGTGTGTATTATCTGGTCTCATTCCTTCTTGTTTAGGTTCACTAATGCTCTCCAAATAGCAGGGGCGTAGCGTCGCTGACATTGTGTGTATTATCTGGTCTCATTCCTTCTTGTTTAGGTTCACTAATGCTCTCCAAATAGCAGGCGCGTAGCGTCGCTGACATTGTGTGTATTATCTGGTCTCATTCCTTCTTGTTTAGGTTCACTAATGCTCTCCAAATAGCAGGGGCGTAGCGTCGCTGACATTGTGTGTATTATCTGGTCTCATTCCTTCTTGTTTAGGTTCACTAATGCTCTCCCAATAGCAGGGGCGTAGCGTCGCTGACATTGTGTGTATTATCTGGTCTCATTCCTTCTTGTTTAGGTTCACTAATGCTCTCCCAATAGCAGGGGCGTAGCGTCGCTGACATTGTGTGTATTATCTGGTCTCATTCCTTCTTGTTTAGGTTCACTAATGCTCTCCCAATAGCAGGGGCGTAGCGTCGCTGACATTGTGTGTATTATCTGGTCTCATTCCTTCTTGTTTAGGTTCACTAATGCTCTCCCAATAGCAGGGGCGTAGCGTCGCTGACATTGTGTGTATTATCTGGTCTCATTCCTTCTTGTTTAGGTTCACTAATGCTCTCCCAATAGCAGGGGCGTAGCGTCGCTGACATTGTGTGTATTATCTGGTCTCATTCCTTCTTGTTTAGGTTCACTTATGCTCTCCCAATAGCAGGGGCGTAGCGTCGCTGACATTGTGTGTATTATCTGGTCTCATTCCTTCTTGTTTATAACGCAATCTTACATCTCGGCTCCTGTAGTACAATACAAATAATACAAATGATACAAACATTGTTCAGGTTCATACAATACTCTGAGTTTGTATAAGGCAAAGACATTCTCAAAGAAAAGTTTTATTCTTCTCTACGCGGACAATACAACTAAAATCAGTTGAACATGTGAATTAATTCCCTGCAACTTCATAAAAAAGTGGAATAAATTATCAAATGTACTGTGCTTTGTGTACCGGATGTAAGCAAAGTAAGAATACAACGTCGCATACAAATATACGTTAATGTACGTTAAGATAGCAATAACAAGTCGTTCAGTGTACTCGGTGGAACACGCAGACACAATTCTTGTACCACTTGATAAAAAATGGCTGGTATAAGAAGTTTGGTAAACTGCAGAAATACTGACAAGTTTGTGTTTTGTCGCAGTCTCCATTATCTATGAGAGATAAGTCATGTAGTACAATGCTATCAGCAGACGCACAAGTAATCAACCCCTAGAACGGTATCACCACACAGTTGTAGGCACATGCCTTCGCTCACAACGACTCAAATAGCGTGACGTCATATAGTGGAGTAACATCAATTATCAATGTCAACAAAATCTCATCCTAATTATCTCGAAAACCCGATAACTACGTGAATTTTTAAATCGTATAAAACTCCTTATTCTGTTTCAGAAAGTCTAAAGGACCATTTTGTCAAAATGGGAAGAATTTCAATCGCTTGCGCATTGTCAGTTCGCGTGATGTTTGCATCACATGGCGTGGTGTCAATATGGCGACTTACTGACGTCACAAATGACGGAAGATATTGGTACTTGGCAGGAACACTTATGCTGCTTGTTATTGAAACTATGATTGCAATATTCAAACGACAGGGAAAAGAATGGAAGTGGTAAGTACTATATGCATATTTCAGCATGCAACAAATGTTAAACTTAATTTTCGGTCTCACTGAATGTGAAATAAGACAATGATCTCCTCATTGTCTTCGAAGACATATTGCTGCCACTGATTGGCTGCTTTCGGTTGAGAAACTGGTCAATATCAGACTATCAGAGTAGTTTTGTTTAAATGAAATGTTGGTGGTTTGAATCTATCATATATATGTACGTATATTCTATAGTCAATAAAGAAGAGAAAAAATAATTTAAGATATCATGCTGCTTTAATACATTGAAATGAAATTGTCTAATTTCAGGTTTTGTCCTAGTGTGTTTATATATTTGTTAACATCGGTACCAGCTATCTGGTTCCTGGAGCTGCATGAGTTTGAGAAACGTGCGGCTTTCCAAAAGAGCTTTGAACAACGTGCTAGAATGTATAATAGAACACTACAAGTCACTGCATACCCACAATCCTTGCAGGAAGATCTCAGTGCTTACATTGGCTCCGTGCTTGGGGTGAGTGACTCATTAACTGACTGGTATAAGAAGTTTGGTAAACTGCAGAAATACTTATAAGTTTGTGTTTTGTCGATGTCTCCATTATTCATGAGAAATAAGCCATGTAGTACAATGCTATCAGTAGCCACACACGAAGTCAACCACTAGGAATGTATAAACAAAATATCATCTTAATTATCGCGAAGTCCCGATAATTGCGTGACTAATTGACTGGGTCTAATTAAAGTTATATTATGCTCATTTTTGTGGTCGTTTGTTTACCTACACAAACAGGAAACATGTATCTCATACAGTTAATATATCAATAAATATACATCATCAAAGAAGGAACTCTTAGTGTAACAAACAGGAAACATGTATCTCATACAGTTAATATATCAATAAATATACACCATCACAGAAGGAACTCTTACTGTAACAAACAGGAAACATGTATCTCATACAGTTAATATATCAATAAATATACATCATCAAAGAAGGAACTCTTAGTGTAACAAACAAGAAACATGTATCTCATACAGTTAATATATCAATAAATATACGTCATCAAAGAAAGAACTCTTAGTGTAACAATCAGGAAACATGATTGTATTTCATACAGTTAATATATCAATAAATATACATCATCAAAGAAGGAACTCTTAGTGTAATCATCTGGATTTGTTGAAAAAAGAAGTCGATATTATAACAAATTAAAAAATCTTCCTATTTCAAACAAGCGGGGTATTTTTCTAGTTTTGTCTGTTAGTAATATGATAATACAAGATATTTTCAAATGGTTATACACTGCAATGGGTCTTACTAGTAATATGATAATACAAGATATTTTCAAATGGTTATACACTGCAATGGGTCTTACTAGTAATATGATAATACAAGATATTTTCAAATGGTTATACACTGCAATGGGTCTTACTAGTAATATGATAATACAAGATATTTTCAAATGGTTATACACTGCAATGGGTCTTACTAATGATGCTTTAGCCGATGTAACAACGATACTAGATCAACCTTATTAAAACATTTTACCTTAATATGAAGAAGATACATATTTAAAGTGGTAGAACGTTTTTATGTAATAAACGTAAAACATACACTTCTACATATTAGATAAGGAATGTCATCATTGCCGACGAAAATACTTTTTCATCTCGCTGTTTTGTATAATTTTTGCAAGCAATTAGACATTAAACTAACAACTGTCTTCGAAGGCACTTTGTCACTAAGGAACACTGGGCATGAACTACAGATTGTGATGCTTTCTCACACAAACACGTAGGAAAATCGTTTGTATGTATGTTTGAAGACCTCTAATGTATTTTCCTGTTCGAAATCAAAGCGATTGATTAGAAAATCCTCTCCGATTGGTAAGAATTTGTAATTAAGGTCACTGAAAACCCTTATTTTCATTTTGGTGTCTTCTGACAGTTCCGATGTCTTAGGCTGTCGTATTGTTTAACCCCTGTCGAGCGTTCCTGTGACGCTCTATTTACATGTTTATGAGATTGTTGGTGACGCTGTGTCGTTTGGTTTTCTTGGCATTATCAGTTCGGCCCTGTTTGAATGTGTCCCCTCACTGTGTTTGTCGCCTGGTCCGTATGTTGTTTTTTGTGTCCCCTCCCTGTATGTGCCGCCTGGCCCGTATGATGGTTTTTGTGTCCCGTCCCAGTGTGTGCCGCCTGGTCCGTATGTTTGTTTTTGTGTCCCCTCCCTGTATGTGCCGCCTGGTCCGTATGTTGGTTTTTGTGTCCCCTCCCTGTGTTTGCCGCCTGGTCCGTATTATGGTTTTTATGTCCCCTTCCTGTGTTTGCCGCCTGGTCCGTATGTTGGTTTTTGTGTCCCCTTCCTGTGTTTGCCGCCTGGTCCGTATTATGGTTTTTATGTCCCATCCCTGTGTTTGCCGCGAGGTCCGATGTTTTGGTTTTTATGTCCACTCCCTGTGTTTGCCGCGAGGTCCGATGTTTTGGTTCTGGTGTCCCCTCCCTGTGTTTGCCGCCTTGTCCGTATGTTGTTTTTTGTGTCCCCTCCCTGTGTTTGCCACCTGGTCCGTATTATGGTTTTTGTGTCCCCTCCCTGTGTTTGCCGCCTGGTCCGTATGTTGGTTATTGTGTCCCCTCCCTGTTTTTTTCCGCCTGGTCCGTATGTTGGTTGTTGTGTCCCCTCCCTGTGTTTGCTGCCAGGTCCGTTGTTCTGGTTTTTGTGTCCCCTCCCTGTGTTTGCCACCAGGTCCGTTGTTCTGGTTTTTGTGTACCCTCCCTGTGTTTGCCGCCAGGTCCGATGTTTTGGTTTTTGTGTCCCCTCCCTGTGTTTGCCGCCTTGTCCGTATGTTGGTTTTTGTGTCCCCTCCCTGTGTTTGCCACCTGGTCCGTATTATGGTTTTTGTGTCCCCTCCCTGTGTTTGCCGCCTGGTCCGTATGTTGGTTATTGTGTCCCCTCCCTGTGTTTGCTGCCTGGTCCGTATGTTTGTTTTTGTGTCCCCTCCCTGTGTTTGCCGCCTGGTCCGTATGTTTGTTTTTGTGTCCCCTCCCGGTGTTTGCTGCCTGGTCCGTATGTTTGTTTTTGTGTCCCCTCCCTGTGTTTGCTGACTGGTCCGTATGTTTGTTTTTGTGTCCCCTCCCTGTGTTTGCCGCCTGGTCCGTATGTTTGTTTTTGTGTCCCCTCCCTGTGTTTGCCGCCTGGTCCGTATGTTGGTTTTTGTGTCCCCTCCCTGTGTTTGCCGCCTGGTCCGTATGTTTGTTTTTGTGTCCCCTCCCTGGGTTTGCCGCCTGGTCCGTATGTTGGTTGTTGAGTCCCCTTCCTGTGTTTGCCGCCTGGTCCGTATGTTGGTTATTGTGTCCCCTCCCTGTTTTTTCCGCCTGGTCCGTATGTTGGTTGTTGTGTCCCCTCCCTGTGTTTGCTGCCAGGTCCGTTGTTCTGGTTTTTGTGTCCCCTCCCTGTGTTTGCCACCAGGTCCGTTGTTCTGGTTTTGTGTCCCCTCCCTGTGTTTGCCGCCAGGTCCGATGTTTTGGTTTTTGTGTCCCCTCCCTGTGTTTGCCGCCTGGTCCGTATTATGGTTTTTGTGTCCCCTCCCTGTGTTTGCCACCTGGTCCGTATTATGGTTATTGTGTCCCCTCCCTGTTTTTTTCCGCCTGGTCCGTATGTTGGTTGTTGTGTCCCCTCCCTGTGTTTGCCGCCAGGTCCGTTGTTCTGGTTTTTGTGTCCCCTCCCTGTGTTTGCCGCCTGGTCCGTATTATGGTTTTTATGTCCCCTCCCTGTGTTTGCTGCCAGGTCCGTTGTTCTGGTTTTTGTGTCCCCTCCCTGTGTTTGCCGCCAGGTCCGTTGTTCTGGTTTTTGTGTACCCTCCCTGTGTTTGCCGCCAGGTCCGTTGTTCTGGTTTTTGTGTCCCCTCCCTGTGTTTGCCGCCAGGTCCGTTGTTCTGGTTTTTGTGTCCCCTCCCTGTGTTTTCCGCCAGGTCCGTTGTTCTGGTTTTTGTGTCCCCTCCCTGTGTTTGCCGCCAGGTCCGTTGTTCTGGTTTTGTGTCCCCTCCCTGTGTTTGCCGCCAGGTCAGTTGTTCTGGTTTTTGTGTCCCCTCCCTGTGTTTGCTACCAGGTCCGTTGTTCTGGTTTTTGTGTCCTCTCCCTGTGTTTGCCGCCAGGTCCGTTGTTCTGGTTTTTGTGTCCCCTCCCTGTGTTTGCCGCCAGGTCCGATGTTTTGGTTTTTGTGTCCCCTCCCTGTGTTTGCCGCCTTGTCCGTATGTTGGTTGTTGTGTCCCCTCCCTGTGTTTGCTGCCAGGTCCGTTGTTCTGGTTTTTGTGTCCCCTCCCTGTGTTTGCCACCAGGTCCGTTGTTCTGGTTTTTGTGTACCCTCCCTGTGTTTGCCGCCAGGTCCGATGTTTTGGTTTTTGTGTCCCCTCCCTGTGTTTGCCGCCTTGTCCGTATGTTGGTTTTTGTGTCCCCTCCCTGTGTTTGCCATCTGGTCCGTATTATGGTTTTTGTGTCCCCTCCCTGTGTTTGCCGCCTGGTCCGTATGTTGGTTATTGTGTCCCCTCCCTGTGTTTGCTGCCTGGTCCGTATGTTTGTTTTTGTGTCCCCTCCCTGTGTTTGCCGCCTGGTCCGTATGTTTGTTTTTGTGTCCCCACCCTGTGTTTGCTGTCTGGTCCGTATGTTTGTTTTTGTGTCCCCTCCCTGTGTTTGCTGCCTGGTCCGTATGTTTGTTTTTGTGTCCCCTCCCTGTGTTTGCTGCCTGGTCCGTATGTTTGTTTTTGTGTCCCCTCCCTGTGTTTGCTGACTGGTCCGTATGTTTGTTTTTGTGTCCCCTCCCTGTGTTTGCCGCCTGGTCCGTATGTTTGTTTTTGTGTCCCCTCCCTGTGTTTGCCGCCTGGTCCGTATGTTGGTTTTTGTGTCCCCTCCCTGTGTTTGCCGCCTGGTCCGTATGTTTGTTTTTGTGTCCCCTCCCTGGGTTTGCCGCCTGGTCCGTATGTTGGTTGTTGTGTCCCCTCCCTGTGTTTGCCGCCTGGTCCGTATGTTGGTTATTGTGTCCCCTCCCTGTTTTTTCCGCCTGGTCCGTATGTTGGTTGTTGTGTCCCCTCCCTGTGTTTGCTGCCAGGTCCGTTGTTCTGGTTTTTGTGTCCCCTCCATGTGTTTGCCACCAGGTCCGTTGTTCTGGTTTTGTGTCCCCTCCCTGTGTTTGACGCCAGGTCCGATGTTTTGGTTTTTGTGTCCCCTCCCTGTGTTTGCCGCCTGGTCCGTATTATGGTTTTTGTGTCCCCTCCCTGTGCTTGCCACCTGGTCCGTATTATGGTTATTGTGTCCCCTCCCTGTTTTTTTCCGCCTGGTCCGTATGTTGGTTGTTGTGTCCCCTCCCTGTGTTTGCCGCCAGGTCCGTTGTTCTGGTTTTTGTGTCCACTCCCTGTGTTTGCCGCCTGGTCCGTATTATGGTTTTTATGTCCCCTCCCTGTGTTTGCTGCCAGGTCCGTTGTTCTGGTTTTTGTGTCCCCTCCCTGTGTTTGCCGCCAGGTCCGTTGTTCTGGTTTTTGTGTCCCCTCCCTGTGTTTGCCGCCAGGTCCGTTGTTCTGGTTTTGTGTCCCCTCCCTGTGTTTGCCGCCAGGTCCGTTGTTCTGGTTTTTGTGTCCCCTCCCTGTGTTTTCCGCCAGGTCCGTTGTTCTGGTTTTTGTGTCCCCTCCCTGTGTTTGCCGCCAGGTCCGTTGTTCTGGTTTTGTGTCCCCTCCCTGTGTTTGCCGCCAGGTCAGTTGTTCTGGTTTTTGTGTCCCCTCCCTGTGTTTGCCACCAGGTCCGTTGTTCTGGTTTTTGTGTCCTCTCCCTGTGTTTGCCGCCATGTCCGTTGTTCTGGTTTTTGTGTCCCCTCCCTGTGTTTGCCGCCAGGTCCGATGTTTTGGTTTTTGTGTCCCTATGTGTCTCCTCCCTTTGCCTTTGTCTGTCTGGGGAAGCTCTGATTTGAGAACATGGCATTTACTGGGGAAGTTCAGATTTGAGAACATGGCACTTACTAGGGAAGTTCTGATTTGAGAACATGGCACTAACTGGGGAAGTTCTGATTTGAGAACATGGCACTTACTGGGGAAGTTCTGATTTGAGAACATGGCACTAACTGGGGAAGTTCTGATTTGAGAACATGGCACTAACTGGGGAAGTTCTGATTTGAGAACATGGCACTAACTGGGGAAGTTCTGATTTGAGAACATGGCACTTACTGGGGAAGTTCTGATTTGAGAACATGGCACTTACTGGGGAAGCTCTGATTTGAGAACATGGCACTTACTGGGGAAGTTCTGATTTGAGAACATGGCACTTACTGGGGAAGCTCTGATTTGAGAACATGGCACTTACTGGGGAAGCTCTGATTTGAGAACATGGCACTAACTGGGGAAGTTCTGAGAACATGGCACTTACTGCATCCTGTACTTTTACACAACAGTATTCAATATTTTTGGCGTGAGTAAAATGTTACATAACAAAAAAGCGCATCCTGTATTTGAAGACAAGTAGAAGATTTAATTCTGTCTTTTATTTACATATTCTTATTTAGATACTTAGGACGGAACCAAATATTTATATATAAAACAACAGGTGTACGATATGCGCAATAATATGTTAATTCCTTGCAATTAGTTTGTGGAATTTCGCTTTGCAGGTGTTGGTTCCAACTACCGTTGTAGTTTTATTCTCGCCTCACGCGAGACAACGCGATTTCCTAAGCCAATTATATTTGTTAGTTATGACAGTTGCATAATTACGACACAACAGCTGTCATGACGCTGAAATCTGACAGCAAAAACAAACAAAACAAAGCAAAACAACTGTAATTGCAGCATTGTGCCACGTGGAGTGTACGAACAATGATACAAGAATGCAACAATGAATTATCTTGTAAATCTGTTAACAGAATCTGGCGGCGAGATATAATTGACATAATTATATCAATTAATGAGAAAAAATATTTTGATTAATTCATTATTTTTTATAGAATTGATCATTACGTAATATCATGTTTTATGAGATTTTTATCCGTCTAGAATTTTTATAGCAATGCGAATTTGAGAGAATATAAAATATTACGTAAACATAAGTTGCTGGTTAACCAAGTTGCTGCTCAGTCCAATATCTATCAGAAAATTAGATACATTAGCCCCATCACAATTTTCTTTTTACAGGACTGGCAAAACCAAGCCCCCATTCCTTTAAGAATATATGGACTAGCCATTACTTCATCGCTTTTAATTTGTCTTACCTTAGACAAAAGTATTACCTTACTTGAGTACTTTGGAAATCGCTTAATTTAAAAAAAAACCACATAGATCTAATATATTAGTAATTTTATTTTACATACGCTGGAGATTTAATAAATTTTGAAAATAAATCGCACTAGAATGGTCTGTAATGCGTGAACATATCTTCATAGAGTAAGTATTCTATGTAGGTAATACGTTCTGTGCAACAAAGAAGTTTGACTTTTTCATCTTAAGAAAACATCAAGAAATTAATAACTGAAGCATTAGCGCACATATTTACCTATACAACTATCTATAACAAGGAGATCACCACGAGATTCTCCGAGTATAAAATACACTTTGATGTTATCTTAAAACAACATAATAATAAATGAAAGTACTGAACAAAAGGCGAAGTGCAGGGGTAAAAGTTTACAGTACTTAATAACATATACAACCACGAGGTGGATAGTTCAATTCTTGTAGACTTTTCTAGAAAGTTCTGTAATCCTGTCTGGCTGTCACGTGCTGGTCCGGAATGCCGCGGAATTCAAACCATCAATATAATATTAGAAATCTTGTAAAAAGCATTAAATATCTGCCGATATCAAAAACGTATATTTAAATATACTGTTTGCTGCTATTTTCGCGTTACTTCCGGTTTCGCAGTAATTAGTTTTTTTACAACAACACATACATTGAAACAATGCGGCATAATAGGAAAAAGTACGAGAACGAAATGTAAATATCTTACTTACAGATTGTACGTATACTTCAAATCATTCTCCACGTAATGAACTAACAAAAGTTAATGTTTTGAATGTGTAAATCAACTGTTTGCTTGTATTCTCATGGAACTAACGAAATTACGCAACGTTCATTGTCTTCTTTCAAATATATCACTGACAGCTAATGTAAGGATGTCATCGATAGAAACGATATCGATACATTATCAATTAAAAAAAACCGATTTGATATCGATATGGATTACGAAATATCGATACAACTGAACACTGAGCATAATTGGGACCGTTGTCATCGATGATTCTCTGTGCAGTGCTCATGTTTTAGTCATGTGATTAACCTCAGTAACACATTGTTCCAGCGGCACCCCGAGTGATAATGGGGAGAATTTGGGTGTGTTTGTTTCATCGGGTTTTACGCTGTTTCTCAACAGTCTTTCAGTCATATAGACGTCGCCCTGTTGACCTAACACGTCTTTCAGTCATATAGACGTCGCCCTGTTGACCTAACACGTCTTTCAGTCATATAGACGTCGCCCTGTTGACCTAACACGTCTTTCAGTCATATAGACGTCGCCCTGTTGACCTAACACGTCTTTCAGTCATATAGACGTCGCCCTGTTGACCTAACACGTCTTTCAGTCATATAGACGTCGCCCTGTTGATCTAACACGTCTTTCAGTCATATAGACGTCGCCCTGTTGACCTAACACGTCTTTCAGTCATATAGACGTCGCCCTGTTGACCTAACACGTCTTTCATTCATATAGACGTCGCCCTGTTGACCTAACACGTCTTTCAGTCATATAGACGTCGCTCTGTTGACCTAACACGTCTTTCAGTCATATAGACGTCGCCCTGTTGACCTAACACGTCTTTCAGTCATATAGACGTCGCCCTGTTGACCTAACACGTCTTTCAGTCATATAGACGTCGCCCTGTTGACCTAACACGTTTTTCTGGAATATTTATTAACTAGTAGTATCTTGCTCTACCGCAAGTAACTGACAGCTTCACCACATGTAGAAGACATGACCGTAGCCAATGTCAGGGCGGAACGTAAACTGTCCAACCCGGGTATCGAACCTGGGTGACTCTCTAGTAGCGCTCTATCAACTGAGCTAGCCGGGTGGGTTCAAGAAGCAGTTTAGGTTGTTCAATCAATGTTTGTGCAACATCACTGGAATAAACGCTAGTTAAGATCTTAAAGGTCTATATTTTCTATACTTGTACAATTTCGATACAAATATCGACGAATCGATATATCGTCGATATATTTGACTCGATAAATCGATAGAGACTTGACCTCTCGCATACTTAAATTTGTATTGACACGAGAATATACTTTTATGACGATCGACTCTATACCGACTTTGATAAGTATTAACCAGGTCCTAAAAAACAACGTCGATTCAAATTAATCATTGCAACATTCATAGGACATTTAACATATCGATAGAAATGTACGATGCACCATTGAAGCAATATTTAACATGATTGCAAACATACTGGGAAACTTTTCAGTTATTGAAGTGTAACAAATTAATAAACTACAGCACATTCACACACCAATAAATCACACAATGGAACATGGCTTCGTATTGTAAACATTGCTTGAATCATTAAATGGAAATACACGAGACTTGTTCAGGTTCGTCCGATTCCAGTGAATTACTACATATTGATCGTGCATGTTTCTGTTTGATTCAATGAAAGAAATAAATTGGTTTGGCGTAAAACAACACAACGTGCCTCTACTTTCCGAACATGAGCACACTTTGTTAGTCGACATGTTCAATAGAATTTAAGCGGCTTCCATGATATGTACTTGGAATTTATGTCGCATAAACAGCCAGTGTCATGTAGTGACTTTTTCAGCTACCAAACAATTTGGTCATGTCATGAGTTATTGTAGCCATGACGTCATTTTCCCTCGCATATCAAATACATTGAAACGTCAACTATACTGGCTAAAATGTTTATCTCTCAGTTTTATTTCACATAGTTGATACACAGCTACTGTATACATCTTCTGTTAACGTTTTGCAGTAAACTTTATGCATCAAATGATTTGAACTATCGAAAACGACGATGTAATCCTGTCAAAGTTAGTGTTTTAATTTTTCAGAGCACGCACTTTGAAGTGAATATTCAAACTGGCCGGGTAGCTCTTGACACCAGTATATGTACGCTGTATCGATATTATAAATGATAAATATTCTGATTATGTTTGATCGCCATTCGGAAATGAAACCATACACACTTTATCATTGGCCTTACTGTGAATGTTGTTATCATTATTCGTCAGAATGTTATGTCATTAGCGGTGATTGATTGGTATGTCACGTGATTATATTTGTCATGCAAGGAAGCGTGAAAATTGACGCCTCAGTTGGAACACTTCCGTTTTTATCGTAGACAGCTTCAATTTGATAATTTTGTCCTAGTTCCTTTGTGAAATAACAAAACAAACTGGGTCGTGTCGCTGAACTGTTTATCTTATTTTTTGTTTCGAGAAGACTTTTCGTATGGTTCGTATGTAATATTAGTTTTAATAAAAACATAATGTGTAATTGTATTGCTATTAGTTAGAGTTAATCAGTTGTTTTATTTAAAATTTGAAATCAGTATTGAGATTTTTATCAAGGGGTACAAAAGTGCAAAATGTACTATAGGGACGGGGGGGGGGGGGTTCACATTCATAACACAGGATATCCTGTAAAGAATGGACAAGGGTTAAAACAATAAAATAGGGGATAGGGGATTAGCCATAGGTCTGTGCAAAACGTCGTAGGAAACTGAGTAATTGAGCGACCTCGCACCCACAAAGTTTGAATAGTCTACAGCCCCTTTTTTTGGGCAAAGTTGCGGCCGATATTTGGCCCAATTCCCAAAAGAGTAAAGTATATATTTGCCCCCAGATTTTGTCAAAATTCCGCCATCGGTAAACATTTTTTTACGAGTTATTTCCCAGCAGTGGTCGGATTTTCCTCGTTTAAATGTAGATATGGGCGACGTGTTACAAACACTCAAGATAATCTATAAACTCGAAAGTTCATCGAATTTTGGTTACTTTATCTTGCATCCAAACGATAGATCTGGTAATATGAAGTCCTGTAAATTTCCAAAGTTGGCAATTTACGAGGCAATTTCCACCTTTCAAAAGGCCCCGCCATACTTCCCTTAAATCTGAAGAAAGGGCCGGTATACATGCGCACGTCTGGCTAGATTGTGTACTGTCCTCAAACTACTCCCTTGCGCGTTAACTTCACGTGTTATGTTACCCAATTACACCAAACTCAATATCTCCTAGACGTCTTAAAATAGAGATAATTCACAACACATTTCGGGGATTGCCGCAGCAAATGAAGCTCTATTCGTAAACAAACTTAGAATAAAACGGTTTATAGTTAAAATAATTATTGGAAAAGTAAATTGAAATACAAAAATGTTGTACAACAGAATTGTTGGCGTGATTAAAATACCTGTAAGTCTTATACACACAGCTAAAAGATTGAATCTATATCCAACAGAATGTGGAAAATGTGAATTGTTCGTTATGACGTTTTATACTCGTACGAAGTGGAGATATGCATGTTATCAATTAAATATTAAGAAGAAGTCTATTAATAAATATGTACTGCACAGTGTTCATAATTCAAATACCAGCGATAAAAGTGAATGGCTCAAACAATTATTTTTAATAGTGCCCTATTTCGATGCATACACAATTTAGTTTAAATTTAAAAAAACTGCAACTTTCCCTTCAGCAATTAAATGAATTTTATCGTAAGTGCAAACAAATGGAACGAATAATAAATATAAATGAAGCACAACTACACAGACACTTATCCTCTAAATGAGGCTACTTCACTGTAATATAGCATCAATCACTATCGCTAGTAGTTACGCAGGTGCTGATAAAGTTAGAATTTAGGGCGAGGAAGCTATCCAGCTGCGGCAAACAGAAGGTCGATGACTCAATGGTTCTATTCATGTGTCTGCCCGGGGGTCTTCGTGCACCCTGATAGATGGATAAGTAACAACATGACCCGGGTTGTTTATGTTACTGAAAACCTCTTTACCTAGGGCCAAACCAAAACACAAAGTCTGTCGACCCTTGTTCCATACTTTCTACAGTAGGATATTTCAACATATGACCTTAATGGTGAAATACGTATGCGTGTCGTGGACATAATTACATTAAAGCGCCAAATTAGGATCAGTTTGGAATTCAAGAAAGCTACGAAAGACCACGTGACATGTGTTATTCATTCAGTATCCCTAACACATGGACTCATTTACAGAGTGCTTGAACATTTTAGTTCACGTATGACGTTTTTTGTTTTTCTGGTTTTTTCCCCCTTAGTTGTCCTTCATGGTCGACCAAGCCCTTCCTTGCGCACCTGTTCCCTAGCGTATTTGCCCTTGCACCTCCTCAAATGCCTGATGTTCTATGGACTGTTGTTTTTCGGGAGGTAGGTGTGGGGAGGCATTATGTATGCGGGGTTCACTGTAGCAACGCATTCTCTCTTTTATTTTTCAGATTCGGTTTGAGGTACGCATCCCCATCAAATTAACGCCCGACCAATGGATCACAATGCTAGAGCAACTATTGTTGCTGATTTTAATAGTTGGAAGATGGCTGCTACCAAAAGGAACGCTGACACACAACCAGTTATCACAATTATTGTTGGTATATATCGGTACAGCAGCGGATATTGTAGAATTCTTTGAAGCTTTTAAAGAGCACGAGGTAAATATGAGAACGTTTTAAATCACCAAGTGCACCGTGGAAAGGTACGGTATTTACGGTTTATAATTTGCCTCCTTAACGGGAAAAGTACGGTATTTACGACATACAATTGGCTTCCTTACCGGAAAAGTACGGTACTTACGGCACATCAGTGGCCTCCATTACGGGAAAAGTACGGTATTTACGGCATATAATTGGCCAACTTAACGGGAAAAGTACGGTATTTACGGCATATCATTGGCCGCCTTAACCGAAAAAATACGGCATTTTATTTAGATAATGTTTTAAACACAAGATGTAGTGTGTTAAGAAAACTTTGTATTGAAATTATACATATCGTGTCCTGTAGCATTACCCGGATTCTCCAATCATTCGAAAATAATAATCAGACTGTATCAATCGGTTTTTGAATGTTTGAAGAAACTGTAGTATTCTTAGCCACAATCACGTGACCTCCAACGTCAGGTGGGCGTTTGGCTATGTCACTGATTTCAACTCATATAATTTCAATAAAAATTAACGGGCATTCCTACCACACTGTGCCGGATCATGATGAATGTCTTTCCTAAATGCCATATTTTTCTTGAAGGGGTTGTTACTATGAAGTGGGAGAAAATCGCGTCTTATCTTTAAGAGCTTTTAACCGACTTAAATGTGTTTTTAATTTTGTTTAAACGTCTGGTTTACATCGAATGTGAAACAAGTTGTTACAGCTTATACTAATCTCTCGATGACTGCTTCCTGAGTTCCTAACCAGCAACCAGACTCAAACTCACGACCGTCGGATCGGAAGTGAGGCTATCTACCCCTCGACTTCCACGAGTAAACTCTCCGTAAAATAGAATCGATTTCTCAAGACACATTTCCTCTAGAAAGAGGTGTCCGTTTTAAAACCGTGAATGAAAACAATATGACATTGTCAAAGTTTAAAATAAAAATAGCAACTTATGTCTAGTCTTTAGACAAGCAAATTATTATTATCGGCGAAATCGAAGTCAGATAAGCGGACGAGGCACTAGTTATCAATAATATCGTATTGCAAGAAATGTGTTTGAAGTAAATTTTCACCTACCTCTAATGATAAGTTTTCAGATATTTATTTAACTATTAACTTGATATTATCATTAAATACTGTAATGTGCAATGAACGCCGTATGTACCCGAAGGCGATGCTAAAACAGCGAGTACATGTATAACCAGTTTGTGCATCTCTGGAATACTTTAGTACGCTCAAGAAACGTCGGCGAAAGATGTTAAATGTAATTGTTGACTTTTTACGATTGCTATACAACACATTCATATATTGTTTTCTAGCAATCTGACAGTTTAACACATCAAGCTGTTTTGCTCTTAAAACAATTTAAATCAGTATGCAAACAATTACTGCCAATGTTTGTGTTTTGAAATAAATTTATTTTTTGTAACATGTCTTGTCTTTTCAGGTGCGCTATCGGAAAATGCTGTGCATCATTATTCTAGGAATATGGTCCTTAAGTCTCGTTCAGTTCACGTTAGTTCTTACAGCATCTCGTGCTCGGCGAGACCAAACGGGAATATATCTAACCAATCAAAACAAGGGAGGTAATGAAGGCTGTTGTAATGGAGATGTATTCGGGATTCTTATATCAATATTACTGCAAGATTTACCGTTCCTGATCCTGCGAATGCTGTTGATATTTAGATACAACGTTTTAAGCTATACAAACATGTTTTTCACGTCAAAGAATTCACTTGTTATAGCTTTACTAGCGTACAGACTTGTTGTTTTATTCATAAATCGAAACGAAACAGTCAAAGAGGTTTCCATAGAAACAATTTATTCGGAAGTCTCAGAGATTCCGGAAAAATCCGTTTTCCGGCGGACGTCGGAAATTCGTCGCAAACTTTTATCCTACCATGAAATCGACATGTACTGTCATCGCCAGTCGTGTGTGCTGCCACGTGACCTGTATGCTAAATACGGTGATATCCAATGGAATCGGCGATGTGAATCGATGCATGCGTAGATGTAGTGATTGTAGCTAAACTTGTTTTTAAAACTCTCGGGATATGAGACAACTTTGAACTACATAACTATTAATGTTTAAGCAATACACTATACATAATTTGTGTCGAGTTCACTTTCGTGCAAATACATCTATGCTAATTTTTACAAATCAAGTTTTATGTCCCACAAACAGCTTAGGTCAATTCGATGTTAAAGATAATTAACCTATCGACCTTAAATGTTTTTTTCTCATATGCTAAGTAAAAGTGTTTATTAATAATAGTGTCAACCCTATACTTAAAGGGCCAGCCATTTCTTATGAGACACCTGCCTACTTAGCATATTTACTTCACGATTCCTGTCCTATAATACCAGATACCAGGCAGGTAGACACACGGTAACCATTATTTAACTAGCTGATGGCTCACCAACGGGCCATGTCAGTGCGGACCCCTACCGGGATTCGAACCTTCGACCCCCGCTCCAATGGCGGATGCCTTAGCCACTCGGTCACGAGAGACTGTATGTCACTTTTACCAAGACAAACGAAATAAGTAAATTGAAGTTTCCTGCTGACGCTAAAATCCTATTCAGCATAAATCTCACAAGACGATTTCTGTTCGCCGCGGAGTGTCGGAAATAAGTATACCATTTCTTGATATCTTGGCGTATACGTAAACAATGTATTGTTTGGACATATGCGTTTGCTATTCTGCAAACAAATGAATCGGACATGAAGTATTAAGTAACATAATTATATGAGTGTAAGTTAATACATACTACAAATACGCTGTATATATAACAGCTTTCGTACAATCAAAGTGAGCACTGTCAAATGTATAAGCGTAGTGCGCATGTACCTTATCTCATACTAATAGTGCTGCATTGCTGGTTATATTTTCAAACATTATCATTACCATTCACAGATTTTGGGCGAGTCAATACAAAACAAGAAAGAGAGTGCAAAGTACCTTTAATAATGTAAATGACCGCTGCCATGACAACCCCCGTATATGTGACGTTGGTTATGACGTCGAGTATTTCCAATGAAAGTTTTGACGTCAAACATCACAAACCAAACAACAAACCATATGTGGGAAGTGTTTGATGGCTTGATTGTAATTTATACACGTGCGTGAACGTGACAATGTTTGTACGTGAGGTGTTTGTGTTATCCATTCGAAAATTAGAATTAATAAGAATTAAGATTTAATAAACATTTTAGTGAAGAATTTCTGACGAAACGTCTTCCTTGTGTAGTTTACTTTTGTATTTCATTCTTAATATTGGAATTTCTATACAAAGAAAAGCAGACGTCCGATTTTGACTGTTTGGTTTTTATTGTCGAAGCATTGTACGTGATAAAAGTTTGGATAATAACCGAATTTACAAATGTTGTAACTTGACCGATTTGACTTTTATAAAACGCAGGATCACTGTAACATTTCTATATATACTTTCCTCTGACGATTTCTAAGTAAAAATAATATGTGTACATGAAAATACTATATTTCATCCAATTATCAGTTTACGAATAAATGTAATACAACATGCGGTTATGCACGCTTTAAATACATTCATAAAACTATTTTGTAATGAAATATAACATCGTGAATCATCCATTCTGGTTAACGCCTTCATATAAACTATTCAAACCTCAGCTTCATTAGATATGAATGTTTCCATTGTGTCTAAAACAATAAAGCATTGTAAATATCTGAGTGAAGTTGGCACAGCAATCGTACATACATTGTTTGGTATTATTATATATATATAACAGCAGTACATCGTACATCAACTTTGAATAACGACCCAGGTTGAATACAGAGTCGGCACTGTCGTCATTGTTTGGTATAATTATATATATATAACAGCAGTACATCGTACATCAACTTTGAATAACGACCCAGGTTGAATATAGAGCCGGCACTGTCGTCATTGTTATATATAATCATATATATAACAGCAGTACATCGTACATCAACTTTGAATAACGACCCAGGTTGAATACAGAGCCGGCACTGTCGTCATTGTTATATATAATCATATATATAACAGCAGTACATCGTACATCAACTTTGAATAACGACCCAGGTTGAATACAGAGCCGGCACTGTCGTCATTGTTATATATAATCATATATATAACAGCAGTACATCATACATCAACTTTGAATAACGACCCAGGTTGAATACAGAGCCGGCACTGTCGTCATTGTTATATATAATCATATATATAACAGCAGTACATCGTACATCAACTTTGAATAACGACCCAGGTTGAATACAGAGCCAGCACTGTCGTCCTTGTTTAATATAATTATATATATAACAGCAGTACATCGTACATCAACTTTGAATAACGACCCAGGTTGAATACAGAGCCAGCACTGTCGTCATTGTTATATATAATCATATATATAACAGCAGTACATCGTACATCAACTTTGAATAACGATCCAGGTTGAATACAGAGCCGGCACTGTCGTCATTGTTATATATAATCATATATATAACAGCAGTACATCGTACATCAACTTTGAATAACGACCCAGGTTGAATACAGAGCCAGCACTGTCGTCCTTGTTATATATAATCATATATATAACTGTGACGGGGTAGGTCTTAGGACCTTTACATCTTTAGATGTGATAATATAGATTAGACAAGGGAAGTAACTCAGTAATTAGTAGAGCAGTATAATGTATGTGTGTGTGACCTAACTGGACAGACTTTGACTGAATTAACCTATGACCTCGAATTGTTGTGTAAGCTGAGGACTTCTTTTTAATTGGTTGGTGTTAGTGAAAATCACTACTCAGCGGGAAACCTGTTTTGTACTTGGCAGTTTACCTTCTATAGCCAAGGTGTGAAGTTGACCTTTTTGAGACAGATAATTTAATACATTATATTTAATAGATATAATTATAATTGAATTGGTTTGTTGGTATGTATTATTTAATATCTGAGGTTGTATGGTTGGCTTGTGTATTATCTATTCTAGCTGTTTCTTTTAGTGTTGTCCAGATTGTATTTGTAAGATATGATACTTTCAGTAATTCTCCCATTTCTCAGTAAATACCCTTTGTTATCTGAACTATTCAAAATGGCAGTATGGCGTAATTTATTATAATCTACACACCTTCAAATCTCTATTGCACTTGTTATATTTTAATATTGCAGTGTAACACCTGAGCACTTCACCTGAGAGGCAGAGTATTGTTGTGTGAGTGAGCGGTACCATATACCGGTGAGTTATGTAATCTATATATTGTGTGAACTGTTTTACCTTGTATTATGTAATATTGTTATAATAGACTTATTGGTACGTTCTATTGTTTAATCGGCTACTATTCACTATTGAGAATAATAATTACAGTTTACCAGGAATACACATTTATTGTATGTTATTATATGTATTGTAGGTTGCCATAGCAACATAATCATATTTACTAAGACATTGTTGTTATTATGTACTTTCAGGTCACTGTGAATCATTGTGTATCAATGTGTATCAATGTGTATCAATGTACATCATTGTGCATCATTAGTATTTACCATCATCAATAATCATCGTTATAATATCTAATCGATTGATTCAGACCTACTGGAATAAAGATTTATGAACCCATAGCGTGTTATTTGACATATAGTCTAAAGCCTAGACTTGTGACCCAAACGCACCCTACAACATAACAGCAGTACATCGTACATCAACTTTGAATAACGACCCAGGTTGAATACAGAGCCGGCACTGTCGTCATTGTTATATATAATCATATATATAACAGCAGTACATCGTACATCAACTTTGAATAACGACCCAGGTTGAATACAGAGCCAGCACTGTCGTCCTTGTTATATATAATCATATATATAACAGCAGTACATCGTACATCAACTTTGAATAACGACCCAGGTTGAATACAGAGCCGGCACTGTCGTCCTTGTTATATATAATCATATATATAACAGCAGTACATCGTACATCAACTTTGAATAACGACCCAGGTTGAATACAGAGCCGGCACTGTCGTCCTTGTTATATATAATCATATATATAACAGCAGTACATCGTACATCAACTTTGAATAACGACCCAGGTTGAATACAGAGCCGGCACTGTCGTCCTTGTTATATATAATCATATATATAACAGCAGTACATCGTACATCAACTTTGAATAACGACCCAGGTTGAATACAGAGCCGGCACTGTCGTCATTGTTATATATAATCATATATATAACAGCAGTACATCGTACATCAACTTTGAATAACGACCCAGGTTGAATACAGAGCCGGCACTGTCGTCATTGTTATATATAATCATATATATAACAGCAGTACATCATACATCAACTTTGAATAACGACCTAGGTTGAATACAGAGCCGGCACTGTCGTCATTGTTATATATAATCATATATATAACAGCAGTACATCGTACATCAACTTTGAATAACGACCCAGGTTGAATACAGAGCCAGCACTGTCGTCATTGTTATATATAATCATATATATAACAGCACAGCACTGTCGTCCTTGTTATATATAATCATATATATAACAGCAGTACATCGTACATCAACTTTGAATAACGACCCAGGTTGAATACAGAGCCGGCACTGTCGTCCTTGTTATATATAATCATATATATAACAGCAGTACATCGTACATCAACTTTGAATAACGACCCAGGTTGAATACAGAGCCGGCACTGTCGTCATTGTTATATATAATCATATATATAACAGCAGTACATCGTACATCAACTTTGAATAACGACCCAGGTTGAATACAGAGCCAGCACTGTCGTCCTTGTTATATATAATCATATATATAACAGCAGTACATCATACATCAACTTTGAATAACGACCCAGGTTGAATACAGAGCCGGCACTGTCGTCCTTGTTATATATAATCATATATATAACAGCAGTACATCGTACATCAACTTTGAATAACGACCCAGGTTGAATACAGAGCCAGCACTGTCGTCCTTGTTATATATAATCATATATATAACAGCAGTACATCGTACATCAACTTTGAATAACGACCCAGGTTGAATACAGAGCCGGCACTGTCGTCATTGTTATATATAATCATATATATAACAGCAGTACATCGTACATCAACTTTGAATAACGACCCAGGTTGAATACAGAGCCGGCACTGTCGTCATTGTTATATATAATCATATATATAACAGCAGTACATCATACATCAACTTTGAATAACGACCCAGGTTGAATACAGAGCCAGCACTGTCGTCCTTGTTATATATAATCATATATATAACAGCAGTACATCGTACATCAACTTTGAATAACGACCCAGGTTGAATACAGAGCCAGCACTGTCGTCCTTGTTATATATAATCATATATATAACAGCAGTACATCGTACATCAACTTTGAATAACGACCCAGGTTGAATACAGAGCCGGCACTGTCGTCATTGTTATATATAATCATATATATAACAGCAGTACATCGTACATCAACTTTGAATAACGACCCAGGTTGAATACAGAGCCAGCACTGTCGTCCTTGTTTAATATAATTATATATATAACAGCAGTACATCGTACATCAACTTTGAATAACGACCCAGGTTGAATACAGAGCCGGCACTGTCGTCATTGTTATATATAATCATATATATAACAGCAGTACATCGTACATCAACTTTGAATAACGACCCAGGTTGAATACAGAGCCGGCACTGTCGTCATTGTTATATATAATCATATATATAACAGCAGTACATCGTACATCAACTTTGAATAACGACCCAGGTTGAATACAGAGCCGGCACTGTCGTCATTGTTATATATAATCATATATATAACAGCAGTACATCGTACATCAACTTTGAATAACGACCCAGGTTGAATACAGAGCCAGCACTGTCGTCATTGTTATATATAATCATATATATAACAGCAGTACATCGTACATCAACTTTGAATAACGACCCAGGTTGAATACAGAGCCGGCACTGTCGTCATTGTTATATATAATCATATATATAACAGCAGTACATCGTACATCAACTTTGAATAACGACCCAGGTTGAATACAGAGCCGACACTGTCGTCATTGTTATATATAATCATATATATAACAGCAGTACATCGTACATCAACTTTGAATAACGACCCAGGTTGAATACAGAGCCGGCACTGTCGTCATTGTTATATATAATCATATATATAACAGCAGTACATCATACATCAACTTTGAATAACGACCCAGGTTGAATACAGAGCCAGCACTGTCGTCCTTGTTTAATATAATTATATATATAACAGCAGTACTTTCGTGCAAATGGAGCGCGTCTATATATTTTTTATTTTAATGTTCATAAATACAATACAGTCGGACCTCGTTTATTCGACAACCTTCTATCCGAATAATTGTTATCATCCGAAATAAATATCAGGTTCCGATGTATATTCTTATGCACGAAGAATTAAAATGGGCTTTTCGAAACCATGTAGTATTCGAAAAAAAATTCGGACCTGGTGAATTCGAACAAACGAGGTCCGTCTGTATTCTTAGTTGTTTTAAATAGAAAGTTTAACATACTTACAAACGACTGAAATCCTTTTGACCACTATCTTACATAGTTACCGTGGCATTCGGGGATATAACTCTGTAATATCGGATGGTCGGTGTAAATAGTTCAAGTTATTTATTTCATATAACCCCGAAATAAACTGTTTCTCTTTCTTCTATTTGATGTACTGAATATAAGACCTTAGTACGTCAATGATAAACGTATGTTTTTGTATGAAAGAAGAAAATATAACATGTCAGCAGTTACCATATTATTACATGAGTTAAAGCGCCGTTTAGATTTGCAGATAACATACCTGTGTGATAGGTAGTATTAATGGTGTTGAAACAATATAGCAAAAGAAACAAACATAATAAATTACTACCGAAAACAACGATACAAAAACAAAACTTGCATTATTTGACGAATCAACGATACAACAACAAAACTTACATTATTTGACGCATCAACGATACAATAAAATCTTTCAACTGACGTGGAAATACTCGGAGGAAAAGGTCAATAAGATAGGTGAGCTTATCGTTTGTTAAGCAATTCCTGTACTGTATATCTCTTTTCATCCCTTTAAATTATACGTAAAAATAACATTTTACTTATTTTAGGTTAAGTTTTTACTTAAACAAACATGAACAATATATAATGTACTGTTAAAACATCAATAAATATGCATCATCACAAAATACACTAACAATGTATTCCACTGTATTTGTCGAAAAAAGAAGTTTGTTACATCTTTAAATTAAAAAAAATCCAGACTTTTTACAAGGGCTTTTTTACAAGTGTTGTCCGTGTGTATAAGATGATAAACCATACTATTTAAATCGGTAATACATTGCAATTGTTCGTATTTAAGACGGTTTAGCAACACCACTGGATGGAGCGCTTTCAAATATACTCAAGTTTCATGGACTTACTTACAATACACACTATCCTTTCATGTTAACGCTATAGATCGTACGCTATACAATCAACAAGTATTTTCATTTAAAATTACTTTCAAAATGCAATAAATGACGCTTTACAAATATCTCGCTAATCTGTGTGTTTATAAATGTACTGAGTATATTATTTACTTTCAAGTTCATACGGACTAGACATGTATATTTGTTGTTAAACCAATTCAGTTATATACTTAATAGTGATATGCAACCGATTGCGGCTTGTATATTTACAAATCTTTAAGCAACGTGCTCCGTCAATTAATTGAAGTAAATCTAATTGTCTGATATGGCCAGTCAATGTGAGATTTTGATAATCCTTATTTTTCAATTACATTTTAAACTATAATGAAATTTAAATCTGTAAACGTTGATAGAAATAACAGTTGAAACCAAAGTAATGTAAGCCTGTCTTTGTAATTATACGTAATTAGCGTTAACATTTCACGCTGCCATAATCATCAGCTTGATTCTTTCGTATTTATATCTAAAACAATTTTCATTCAACGTATATAAAAACATGCATATTAATTGGATTAATTTGCAAAATGTCTTGTACTAAGACAGAGACAGCACCTCCACAAAATATATATACACCTACCATAACCCCTCCATAAAGTATATATAAACCCTCAATATCCCCTCCATAAACTATCTATTAACCCTCAATATCCCCTCCATAAACTATATAAAAACCCTCAATAGCCCCTCCATAATCTATATATAAACCCTCAATAGCCCCTCCATAAACTATATATAAACCCTCAATAGCCCCTCCATAAACTATCTATAAACCCTCCATAGCCCCTCCATAAACTATCTATAAACCCTCCATAGCCCCCCCATAAACTATCTATAAACCCTCCATAGCCCCTCCGTAATATATCTATAAACCATCCAGAGTCCCTCCATAGCCCCTCCATAAACTATCTATAAACCCTCCATAGCCCCTCCATAAACTATATATAAACCCTCCATAGCCCCTCCATAATATATCTATAAACCCTTCTCCATAGCCCCTCCATAAACTGTCTATAAACCCTCCATAGCCCCTCCATAATATATCTATAAACCCTTTTCCATAGCCCCTCCATAAACTATCTATAAACCCTCCATAGCCCCTCCATAAACAATCTATAAACCCTCCATAGCCCCTCCATAAACTATCTATAAACCCTCCATAGCCCCTCCATAATATATCTATAAACCCTTCTCCATAGCCCCTCCATAAACTATCTATAAACCCTCCATAGCCCCTCCATAAACTATATATAAACCCTCCATAGCCCCTCCATAAACTATCTATAAACCCTTCTCCATAGCCCCTCCATAAACTATCTATAAACCCTCCATAGCCCCTCCATAAACTATCTATAAACCCTCCATAGCCCCTCCATAATATATCTATAAACCCTTCTCCATAGCCCCTCCATAAACTATCTATAAACCCTCCATAAACTTTAAGACTGTTAGACATGACACATTTAACTAACATCCTTCTATCGATGACCATTTTTGATAAAAGGAATACAGAAGACAGAAACGGAAGAAACGGAACACGAATAGTGACAATAACCTTTATCGCAGACCGGATCAACATGTAAGTCCACCTTACCTATAATATTGATGAGTAACATACTAATTGCTCATTATAGAAATACAAACTTCAAATATATCAAACAGGATTCATTTATCAGTACACATCAACATAAATGACGACAAGATATTAAATGATATACTATAACATAACATATGACTGGCAAAAATAATAAATATTGCACGAGGCAATATCCATTTTCATGTGGTGATTTAGAACATGCGTGGGACGTGCACTTTATAGCATGCAAAACAAATTGGTTACATACTATGGAGATGGTCTGACTTACCTGATATCATGTGCTTGATTTCATTGGTCAGCCATCAAGTCAAGTAAGCTACAATACACTTCATAACGTCAAACCATCTCAGCAACTGCCTACCAGGGCGCCATCTTTGGTAGGTCAATGGCACTGTTACAAGGTGCTAGCTGTGCCTACCAGGGCGCCATCTTCGGTAGGTCAATGGTACTGTTACAATGTGCTAGCTGTGCCTACCAGGGCGCCATATTTGGTAGGTCAATGGCACTGTTACAATGTGCTAGCTGTGCCTACCAGGGCGCCATCTTTGGTAGGTCAATGGCACTGTTACAATGTGCTAGCTGTGCCTACCAGGGCGCCATATTTGGTAGGTCAATGGCACTGTTACAATGTGCTAGCTGTGCCTACCAGGGCGCCATCTTTGGTAGGTCAATGGCACTGTTACAATGTGCTAGCTGTGCCTACCAGGGCGCCATCTTTGGTAGGTCAATGGCACTGTTACAATGTGCTAGCTGTGCCTACCAGGGCGCCATCTTTGGTAGGTCAATGGCACTGTTACAATGTGCTAGCTGTGCCTACCAGGGCGCCATCTTTGGTAGGTCAATGGCACTGTTACAATGTGCTAGCTGTGCCTACCAGGGCGCCATCTTTGGTAGGTCAATGGCACTGTTACAATGTGCTAGCTGTGCCTACCAGGGCGCCATCTTTGGTAGGTCAATGGCACTGTTACAATGTGCTAGCTGTGCCTACCAGGGCGCCATCTTTGGTAGGTCAATGGCACTGTTACAATGTGCTAGCTGTGCCTACCAGGGCGCCATCTTTGGTAGGTCAATGGCACTGTTACAATGTGCTAGCTGTGCCTACCAGGGCGCCATCTTTGGTAGGTCAATGGCACTGTTACAATGTGCTAGCTGTGCCTACCAGGGCGCCATCTTTGGTAGGTCAATGGCACTGTTACAATGTGCTAGCTGTGCCTACCAGGGCGCCATCTTTGGTAGGTCAATGGCACTGTTACAATGTGCTAGCTGTGCCTACCAGGGCGCCATCTTTGGTAGGTCAATGGCACTGTTACAATGTGCTAGCTGTGCCTACCAGGGCGCCATCTTTGGTAGGTCAATGGCACTGTTACAATGTGCTAGCTGTGCCTACCAGGGCGCCATCTTTGGTAGGTCAATGGCACTGTTACAATGTGCTAGCTGTGCCTACCAGGGCGCCATCTTTGGTAGGTCAATGGCACTGTTACAATGTGCTAGCTGTGCCTACCAGGGCGCCATCTTTGGTAGGTCAATGGCACTGTTACAATGTGCTAGCTGTGCCTACCAGGGCGCCATCTTTGGTAGGTCAATGGCACTGTTACAATGTGCTAGCTGTGCCTACCAGGGCGCCATCTTTGGTAGGTCAATGGCACTGTTACAATGTGCTAGCTGTGCCTACCATGGCGCCATCTTTGGTAGGTCAATGGCACTGTTACAATGTGCTAGCTGTGCCTACCAGGGCGCCATCTTTGGTAGGTCAATGGCACTGTTACAATGTGCTAGCTGTGCCTACCAGGGCGCCATCTTTGGTAGGTCAATGGCACTGTTACAATGTGCTAGCTGTGCCTACCAGGGCGCCATCTTTGGTAGGTCAATGGCACTGTTACAATGTGCTAGCTGTGCCTACCAGGGCGCCATCTTTGGTAGGTCAATGGCAATGTTACAAGGTGCTAGCTGTGCCTACCAGGGCGCCATCTTTGGTAGGTCAATGGCACTGTTACAAGGTGCTAGCTGGCGCCATCGTTGGTAGGTCAATGGCACTGTTACAAGGTGCTAACTGGCGCCATCTTTGGTAGGTCAATGGCACTGATACAAGGTGCTAGCTGCGAAAACAACTTCTTAATCCAACATTCCGAAAGCTATACCTAATTAAGTCAGTTGGCTAAAGGGCATTTATAAAGAAACTTACCATCATAATGAACGCCAGCTTACTTTATGATATAAATATAATATTATACTCTTGTTGCAAGTACGAGCATTTAAATAATGTGCTCGACGAAATGTTGATATGTATATTTTCCTGCACAACAACGATACTTACACTACCCCAGATAATCTAAAATTCATAGAACATTTGTTAAGTTGATCAGTGCATCTTCAGTTCTAGGTTACATCAGTCATAAATGAATCGCTTTAAGTAATAAATATAATTTCGTCATAAATGGACATTAATATTTATCTTGGCTACTTTTGGGATAATCGAATCAAATGTGTGCTAATTTCTCAAACTGTCACATTTAGACATTGCTGGCTATTCAATGCTAGGACACTGAACCTACCATAATGTACTAAGGTTTATTTGTCAAGAATTGTAAGAATATTACAACTATGAATCATTTGGTCATTCCTAGTTTAGTTACCAAATTAAATCAATAGGAGAGAAAAGGGGACACAACTACATAGGAGGGGTTCAGGAGACAATAATAATAAGAACTCCCAACATTTACATAGCAACTATGCTGCATAATCAATGAATATGTCTGTTTATGCTTAGTTCTTGGTCGGCGAAAATACACACTGATTGCCTCGTAATTGTGACATGAGACTGCTTGAACATGGTGACATGCTTGGTGACATGCTTGGTGACATGCTTGGTGACATGCTCGGTGACATGCTTGGTGACATGCTGGGTGACATGCTGGGTGACATGCTTGGTGACATGCTCGGTGACATGCTGGGTGACATGCTTGGTGACATGCTTGGTGACATGCTTGGTGACATGCTCGGTGACATGCTTGGTGACATGCTTGGTGACATGCTCGGTGACATGCTTGGTGACATGCTTGGTGACATGCTTGGTGACATGCTTGGTGACATGCTCGGTGACATGCTTGGTGACATGCTTGGTGACATGCTCGGTGACATGCTTGGTGACATGCTTGGTGACATGCTTGGTGACATGCTTGGTGACATGCTCGGTGACATGCTTGGTGACATGCTTGGTGACATGTTCGGTGACATGCTCGGTGACATGCTCGGTGACATGCTTGGTGACATGCTCGGTGACATGCTTGGTGACATGCTTGGTGACATGCTTGGTGACATGCTTGGTGACATGCTTGGTGACATGCTCGGTGACATGCTTGGTGACATGCTTGGTGACATGCTTGGTGACATGCTGGGTGACATGCTGGGTGACATGCTTGGACGGAGTGTGATCTAGAACATGCAGAAACGGTTAACTGCAGTGTCAATACTGAAATCTGACTCAACGATCTGAAGATTTAAATCCAATTATACGAATTAAAATCAAGTTATAAAACTGTTTTACACAGAATGAATGTATAAGAGCACATTTTTCAAAAGTACACTTTTAAATGAGTTTAACATAATTTTCCAAACATGAGCTCAATTCCCTGTGTGGTGGCTGCAGTTCTAATGTTAAACCTCGTCATTCAACAATGCAACGTAGGTTACGAAATAGCGAACGAGGTGACTTGACGTCAGCCATCATGACCACCTAAGGTGTTAGATGCCAGCGATGCCTGTTTCATCTATGTTTAATTTGATTTGATATATATATCACACAATTTTGGAACGTTTTCTGAACGTAAGGCTAAATACTTAAAGGTTTGCATCAAACATTGTTGACTTTTAGTGTTTCTTATAACTTACAGAAAGCGCATCCGTCCGATTTTATATTAGCACCACATGTGTGGTGACTTGGCGACGTCATATTCCTCAGTATTACGTCACGATCCTCAGAATAACGTCACGATCCTCAGTATCACGTCATATTCCTCAGTATTACGTGACAATCCTCAGAATAACGTCTCGATCCTCAGAATAACGTCATGATCCTCAGAATAACGTCACGATCATCAGTATCACGTCATATTCGTCAGTATTACGTGACGATCCTCAGAATAACGTCACGATCCTCAGATAAAAGGTCATGATCCTCAGAATAACGTCATGATCCTCAGAATAACGTCACGATCCTCAGAATAACGTCATGATCCTCAGAATAACGTCACGATCCTTAGAATAACGTCAGGATCCTCAGAATAACGTCACGATCCTCAGAATAACGTCAGGATCCTCAGAATAACGTCACGATCCTCAGTATTCCGTCACAATTCTCAAAATTACGTAAATTGCTCCAAAGTCATACCTGGGGTCGTGAAATATGATCACGTATTTGCCATCTAGCATAATATATATTTCAATTATTATTCCATCCGAATTTACGTACACTGTGCAAATGTCAATAAAACACCACACAAGTCTCAGATATAAAATAAGTCAACATCTCAGAAAAAGAGAGAATCCTACTCCATAAAATGTCCCCCAAAACCTGCACGTGTATACTGTCCACTATCAATAAATGTAAATGTTTATTCCTTGAGTGAACACATTTGCGTGTTCGTGTGCTTTTTTATGCAATTAAACTACTATTCTTCACGTATTTTATCATTACGTGCTGTTGGGGTCAGACAAATGCGTGAATATCGTGTCACGCTAAGTTTTCGCTACCCTCAGTGCACACGGATTAAAAAAAACTGGCATGGAATCCGTGTTGGTCGCTTTGTGTTTACTATAAAGTATACCACGATAAGTTGAGAGTGACGTCATGCAATGTTTACATGGTTTGACCACCTGTATTGATCAAAATAGGTAAATCAAATAACAAGCAAAACGATTTATTGTGATATCGATTTCTTTAAACTAACAGCCGTGATAGCTCAGATCGTAGCGAGTCCTCGCCTTACAATGCTAATTAAGCTTTTAAGTTTTGGGTCCGAGTTCGAGACCATCCGGAGGTAGTTGTTTTTTTCCATTACAATATTATATATTTTGTTGGTCATCCATAGTTGTACTTACACGACTTATACTAATTAATGTTCGCTCGAATATCATTAATTAAAAACATTGTACATATAGCATGTGTATTTATCAGCTATTAACTAAAAACGATATGGTTTCATGATTTTTGAAGTGCACACTATCATCGTGCAGTTCATATACATGTACATTTATCGCTACACACTCACAGTATATGGAACCACGTTGATATGGCTACTTCAAAAAACGTAAGGGGCTCAAATGAACATTTTAGCAACGACGCTATAGCCATCTAAACACGTTTGATTTAACGACAAAGCAATTAGACGATAACAAAAAAACAAAAATAAACAGACAGACCCGACAAACAACAAGTAATTGACAAGTAGTGAGTAAGGGATAAAAAATCATATTGTCCATAAAAAATGAGAGCCAGGAATGTGTCTCGAACTCACACCCTATCTATTGGTCGAAGTTACTAGTCAGAAGTGCTACCAATTGAGCTATCGCTACTGTCTACTTCGAGCGATATTTCATCAACATTTAATACTAATCCTGAAGATAATAGGTCTGATAATGACCGTAAGCTGCTTTACATGTATTGGAAAGTGGGTATGGTCGTTTTTACTATCGACTTATCTTAACTTAGTTATATAGTTGGATATTTTCTATATGTTTTGTTAGTTGAGCGAAACTCACGACGAGCCTGTTCACATTCACGCGTAAACCAGGGACTTGTAAATGTACGTACATTGTTAGGTTTATTTGAGCGTTTTCTTTTACCGAAAACTTTAAAAGCAGATTAATATAAAATATTTGAGAACTGATTTAAACCCTCGTCAATACTCATATTTTCCAACATAATATTAGAAACAATAGATTGCATATTGATTAATTTTGCATCTATCAAAGAAATATAATATTCATCGTTTCTTTGAGAATCCCACCTGATTTTATCAACGAACGTGTCACGATTGATCGACGAGCTAACATTTTGCTTTACAATATTTATACTGAGCTGTATTGGAGTATGAGGGGAACATGAATACAAATCATGAACAATGAAATTGTTTATACAATCAAAAAAGTCACCTGACATCAGCACATAATCTATGAGACTATTACCGTTACCAGATAAAAATGTATAACTACCAGTACCAGCATCATCCCCTAAACGACCATTTACTATCTTAAGGTCACTGCTTTTGCATAACTCGAGTAATTTTAACCCGGAAGAGTTAACTGTTTTATCCATAGTAAAGCGAACTGGTAAAATAATTGTACCAAAATCATGAAAACTGTTATCTATAGATGGAATGTATTGTGAAAATAAATCAGATTTTCTAATACATCAGACCTTTCACCGCACCTGGAGTTAAGATCGGCTATAACTGAAACTTTACCTTTATGCATGTATTTACTAACATTTTCTTCAAGAACAGAATAAAATCCTTGTTCATGTGACAAATAATAAACAGAATTAGAAGGGGGTATATATGCAAAACAAATATATAAATCTTCATTTAGGCCAAAAAAATGTTTATTCAAATTTATCCAAATGAATCCATTCGAATCAGTTTCAAGCACGGAAATATATACATCTCAACGAAGCAATACATATCTCATCCAGAAGAATCAATAAAGTTGCAAAAGATTGCGTTTTAATTAGTTGATTTTACATTTTGTCTTCGCTATAACAAATCATTAATTTGCAAATGACACCCAATGTGTAGTGAGTCACGTGATCATCCGAGGCATGATAAACTACGGTGCACCGTCTGATTCATAACCCGGTATGTACTAGCCCTGCCCAGCTGATTTGAGTGTGACAGAATACCTAAAATGAGATTTTTGAAATATAAATTTTCACTCAAATATTTTAGATAGGTCAGATGCACACTTAGTACTTTTGAATGCTTTGTGAATACATAATTGTTCTAAAACACAATTGAGTGAAATTCCAACTGATAAGAGTTTGAGAGAATACTCAAAATGAGTTGTTTTTAATATATAATATGAAGCCTGTCTTATTAACAATAGTTTATTTCCCAACGGTGGTTTTATTGATTCTTCGTTACTGCCATAAACGCTGGGATAGACAAATCGATTTCAAACAAATGGCTTTAAATTTCTGATTCAACAAAGACTGCTGGTATCGCAATGTTAACTTCACACTGAATGGTACCAGCTTAGTGTTTGAATAATTTATATATGATCGCAAGCTCTGAACAATATAGTATAATTATGATAGATTCAAATCAAACAATCCACGCTTAACGGCGGAAATATTGAATTTCGAACGTTGTAATGTCATCTCTCCTTCTCACAGGGACACGTGGATGAAATCTTTTATTTTTTGTTTCTGTGACCAAGAAGCCCGCCTTGTTAGGTCAAAGCTCCAAGACCGGAAACCAGGTAGGCATATTACTCGCCGTGATAGTTTGACGGAAGATAATGCGTCATTTGTCCTCCGTCTCTGACTCCGGTGAGGGATTACGGGTTACCTATATGAAAACCACGTACACTCACCCACTTAGGAGCTATTTTTGAAGAAGGAAACCCCATCTACGTCATAAATGTTGGCAGGGACGGGGAAGTTGTCAGTTGCTTACGGAAGAACATGGAAGTGCCGGTTGGTAACCCAGCAACACTGTTTAAGTCAGATCTCCGCCCTATGTAAAATATTTAATGTTGTCGAAACTATGGCGTTAAGCTTCCACGACAACACAAACATGATGTAAAACAATGATAACAATTCTGTGTTACATAAAAGGAAAAGATAACGACTATAATGATCTCATACATAAAGGAATGATCAAGTTTTGTTCAGCAACCCTGTTATATTGAGCCATTGTATTGTTTGTTTATGTAAAATCATCGGCAGTATGCCTAATATTTCGACATAAACTATATATCTATAAGTTCAGGGGCATATTATCCACAAACAGGTAACACGGTAGGGAAATGTAGAAAAAGTAGGGCCCACTTGACAACCTGTAACTGTTTCATTTGGCTTAGTAAACTAAGTGAAAATAGTTGACTTGTGAAGCGACATAGTGCATAATGCGAAAACGGAAGCTGTACACAAGATATGGAGGAAAAAGTAACCATCGGCCTTTAAATTGGCAAACATTATATTTACCAGCATTTTGTTTCATAAAATCAAAATGAATGCAATTTTGTCTAAAAAAACGTTGTTGCTATCTAAATACCAATTTGCCAATTGTTATTAAAATCTATAATGTTTTAAAAGTATGAGCACTAAGAACATGTAACATCTTAAAGTCTAAGTTTGAGTTTCATACTTATGTTGCTTAAGAAGAAGATCAAAGATGATAAATTCCGGTTATAAACTTCATAAGGAGAACAGTAGGAGTGTATGATTGCGACCATATGTCAGCTGGTAGGATTGTATGATTGCGACCATATGTCAGCTGGTAGGATTGTATGATTACCACCATATGTCAGCTGGTAGGATTGTATGATTGCCACCATATGTCAGCTGGTAGGATTGTATGATTACCACCATATGTCAGCTGGTAGGATTGTATGATTACCACCATATGTCAGCTGGTAGGATTGTATGATTACCACCATATGTCAGCTGGTAGGATTGTATGATTGCCACCATATGTCAGCTGGTAGGATTGTATGATTACCACCATATGTCAGCTGGTAGGATTGTATGATTACCACCATATGTCAGCTGGTAGGATTGTATGATTGCGACCATATGTCAGCTGGTAGGATTGTATGATTGCGACCATATGTCAGCTGGTAGGATTGTATGATTGCGACCATATGTCAGCTGGTAGGATTGTATGATTACGACCATATGTCAGCTGGTAGGATTGTATGATTACGACCATATGTCAGCTGGTAGGATTGTATGATTACGACCATATGTCAGCTGGTAGGATTGTATGATTGCGACCATATGTCAGCTGGTAGGATTGTATGATTACGACCATATGTCAGCTGGTAGGATTGTATGATTACCACCATATGTCAGCTGGTAGGATTGTATGATTACGACCATATGTCAGCTGGTAGGATTGTATGATTACGACCATATGTCAGCTGGTAGGATTGTATGATTACCACCATATGTCAGCTGGTAGGATTGTATGATTGCGACCATATGTCAGCTGGTAGGATTGTATGATTACCACCATATGTCAGCTGGTAGGATTGTATGATTGCGACCATATGTCAGCTGGTAGGATTGTATGATTACCACCATATGTCAGCTGGTAGGATTGTATGATTACCACCATATGTCAGCTGGTAGGATTGTATGATTGCGACCATATGTCAGCTGGTAGGATTGTATGATTACGACTATATGTCAGCTGGTGGGATTGTATGATTGCGACCATATGTCAGCTGGTAGGATTGTATGATTACGACTATATGTCAGCTGGTGGGATTGTATGATTGCGACCATATGTCAGCTGGTAGGATTGTATGAGTGCGACCATATGTCAGCTGGTAGGATTGTATGATTACGACCATATGTCAGCTGGTAGGATTGTATGATTACGACCATATGTCAGCTGGTAGGATTGTATGATTACGACCATATGTCAGCTGGTAGGATTGTATGATTACGACCATATGTCAGCTGGTAGGATTGTATGATTACGACCATATGTCAGCTGGTAGGATTGTATGATTGCCACCATATGTCAGCTGGTAGGATTGTATGAGTGCGACCATATGTCAGCTGGTAGGATTGTATGAGTGCGACCATATGTCAGCTGGTAGGATTGTATGATTACGACCATATGTCAGCTGGTAGGATTGTATGATTACGACCATATGTCAGCTGGTAGGATTGTATGATTGCGACCATATGTCAGCTGGTAGGATTGTATGATTGCGACCATATGTCAGCTGATAGGATTGTATGATTGCGACCATATGTCAGCTGGTAGGATTGTATGATTACGACCATATGTCAGCTGGTAGGATTGTATGATTGCGACCATATGTCAGCTGGTAAGTTTAAGTTTTGCAATTTTAAAGTCCATATCTTAGTTTCTGACTTAAAGCGTTTATGACTAAAACCTCTGGGTCTATGTTTGTAACTGACACTTATACTCAGCACTCACATCACAAAACTTACTATGATTTATCTTATAATGGAACTTTGAGTGGGGAAATTGTATGATAATGTAAAATTAGTGCTGAATATGTTTGTGATCCATTGTTTTTACAGATTTGAGTGTAATGTAAGATCTTGAAGTAATTATGAGATCTGAGTGTGAAATGTGGCAATAAAACCCAGTAAGTTCCTCCATTTCTCAAATTTACACTCAAATCGGATAGAAAATCTACCTCATAGAATATCCAGCACTCATTTGATATTTGCATGCATTTTGCACACTCAAATTCTCAATGTCAAAAAAAAACCATTTCTTGTTATTTTGGTGTTGAATTGTTGAGGTGCTCCTTGTGTGTAATGTTCGCGTCTCCACTTCTTTATTATTTTTATAAAGTTCTTATCGCGTAAAAAAGTAGTTCACGTACAACATTTATCTGGTGTAATTATGTGTACTACTGCAAGAGCCTATCAAAATATACAGATCCCTGTGAGATACGGAATCAATATTTCAAAGAATTCCTATTATTATTTCATAAATGTTCGAACTATGTCCTCGATTTTGAAAAGCACGTAAACATTAATCACGTATTTTCTGTTGAAGTTCAGTCGTGATCTGAAAGCCATTTCACAACCAGAAATTACGATTTCTGCTTCAAACAAAAATGGAATTTTTAAGCAAGAAGAACGCAGGATTGACCATTCTGACCTGTATGGTGACAGTTTCCGTGACCATAGTGACTGTACAAGCTGTGTGCACTACCATGCCGTTTGGCAATGTACCAGCCGAATTAGGACAAGTGAACACCGCTGTCAATGTACCGATCTTCAACGGCACCACCAGAAGCATCGCTCACTGTTTGGAAGTTTGCTCCCGAGTTGCGCTGTAAGTATTATGTAGTTTTGCATAGATTTCTTATTTGATAACTTTATGACTAAAAAGTCACGTATCAATACACCCGTACTATTGTTTAGTGTTCAGTAGAAATCAAAATCTCAATTGGATTTTAATTTCATGTTAATTGGTTGTGACGTCAAATACTTTAGTGACGTCACATGCGTTTGTTCATTGTAATGATTGTAATAATTATAATGCAGGTGAAGAGTTGGAATGTACTACGATAATAATAATCAGCATTACTCCCCAATAACTTTTTAAACTCAGATATTTTCTCGTACCATCGGGAGATACTGTTTCCTTAAGATGGATTTGCATATTGTTCTTGTGTACATTTCCTAGTGCACATCCTTCTTACTTTCTCTAAAGTTGGTGAAGAAACGGTTAAGTTATGAGCAATGATATAGTAGAGACTTGCTGCAGCTGTTATAAACACCAGGGTGGATAAGTCTGCATTTCTTTATATCTATCAGGTGCAGCTTCATCAACGTCGAGCCAACTATGCACACATGTCTGTTATTCGAGGGGAACGTAGACGATATTGAAAGTGCCACATCTGAAACCTGGCTTGCAATACCTTTTCAACAGTCGGTAAAATGTTTTGCTTTTCAATAGGGTTGTCATCGCCAAAAATGATATATATTATCTGTAGAAACAAATGGCTCAGCCCCTCTGTTACGAGGGGCTTCAAAAAGGGATTTTGGCAGAATTCTGGGTAGTTAAACATGTTTGTGTAACGTCACTGAGATAAAACCCCTATAAATCATTTAAAATTTAATCATCTATTTCAATATATAAATATTGATACATCGTCGAAATCGTCAAGGATATATCGAAAATTAACAAAGTCGAAGATCTTTAGACTGAAACCCAATGTTGAATCTCGTTTAACATGAATGAGCAGGAAATGCCACAAACAATGAACAAAGGCAACCCGAAGGCACATGGCAACCCAACGGCAAATGGAGACATGAACATGTATATACAAGTAAACAATTACAGAGGTAATAGGGGCAAGACAAACTAAACTATGGGGGACTGGTAGTACTGCACTGGAACGGCCAGTGGTAAAACATCCTTTGGGGTTTTAAGAGCGCATCATATCTCATACTTCATAAACACTAATTGTGTAAGGATGAAAATCCTCACAACTACCAAGTCGATATTTTGAATAAAATGAGCATTCGTTTTAAACCACATAATAAGCGTTTCGCTTATGAATTAAGTGGTCCAGAATCAAAATGAAATAATATTAAATACGCATGCATTCTAATGAAGACTAACGTATATTTTTAGGAAAAACCAAGATATGGATGCATTACCAACGATTGTGAGGCCGGAACACAGTGCGTTCATACCGAAACTGGACCCATCTGTGCAACATTGCCTGTTTAACACATCGTTCATATTCGAAGTTTGATATGCGCATCCGCAGAAGGATCATCGCTTTCACCCGAAGATGGAACATTTCTTACATCCACAGTTGGTACACCGCTTTCACCCGCAGTTGGAACATTCCTTACACCCGCAGTTAGAACTTCGTTTACACCCACAGTTGGAACTTCGCTTACACCCGCAGTTAGAACATCGCTTACACCTGCAGTTGGAACTTCGCTGACACTCATATTAGGAACACCGCTCTCACTCATAATTGGTTCATCGCTTAGGATCGCACATGTCACCTCGCATTTTGCTATGTAAATAACACTATGGAAACATTGAATTAATAACTTTTCGTCCCTTAATTTTATTGTTATTGACATGTGCTCTTCGCACGCAACCGCATATCTTGTGAGGTAAACTAAAGTGACGTTTTAAACTTCATGGCAATACTTTTTGTTGTTAAATACAAGTAATTATTATTATATGGTATGCACATTTTGCTTTATTTATTGTGTTTTCTTAAGACATTAAATCATTTAAAATACATTTTGGTTTGGTTTGTCATCCTTTGACTTCGCCGTATACAAATGTAGAACACACTGGTACTAATAATCTGTTTATACTTTTGTATGCTTACAAGAAGATTCAATGATTGGTTATTGTTTGTTTCTAATTTCGTAACCAAAATTGATGAAAAAAGCAAAAGTTATTTAGCATATCGAAAACAATTCCGCAGGCAGTTGTCAGTACGTGTATGCAACTAAAAGTAAAATAAAACTTTGGAATAATTCTTAAATGGCATATACAAAGGATGGACTGTGATACAGGGAACAACACACATTCACTAGACAATGCCTCCAACACATACCCTGGGAAAACACCAGCTTACAAAATACTTAGAGTTGAGAAGGTGTAAGGGCATACTAGAGTTGTCAACGATATTGATGTATCTATGGTATCTGTCCGTTGATCGATTATCGATATATATATTTGAAAACTCGATACTTATAAATTATATATACATGCGTGAAAACGACAAAAATTGACCCCCCCCAAAAATGGAAATTGGTGCGCTGTCAAAAAACTATGTATAAAACTTTGCCGTCTGAAGATACGCTGACTCAGAAGTGTAAAGTTTGACAGCTGGGTGCTGAATATTGAGTGCTGAGTTTTGAGTACTAAGTGTCGAGTTCTGAGTGTTGGATGCTTGGTATTGAGTGCTGAGTGTCGTTCACTGAGTGTTGGATGCTTTGTAATGAGTGATGAGTGTCGAGTACTGAGCGTTGGGTGCTTGGTATTGAGTGATGAGGGTCGAGCACTGAGTGTTGGGTGCTTGGTACTGAGTGTCAAGTACTGAGTGTTTGGTGCTTGATACTGAGTGCTGAGCTTTGAGTACCAAGTGTCGAGTACTGAGTGTTGGGTGCTTGGTATTGAGTGCTGAGTGTCAAGTACCGCGTGTTGGGTGCTTGATATTGAGTGCCGAGTTTTGAGTACTGAGTGATGGGTGCTTGATATTGAGTGCTGAGTGTTAAGTTCTGAGTGTTGGGTGCTTGGTATTGAGTGCTGAGTGTCGAGTACTGAGTGTTGGGTGCTTGATATTGAGAGCTGAGTGTCGAGTACTGAGTGTTGGGTGCTTGGTATTGAGTACTGAGTGTTGGGTGCTTGGTACTGAGTGCTGAGTTTTGAGTAATAAGTGTCGAGTACTGAGTGTTGGGTTTTTGGTACTTGGAATTGAGTGCTGCGTGTTGAGTACTGAGTGTTGGGTACTTGGAATTGAGTGATGCGTGTTGCGTACTGAGTGTTGGGTACTGATTGTTGGGTACTTGGAATTGAGTGCTGCGTGTTGAGTACTGAGTGTTGGGTACTTGGAATTGAGTGCTGAATGTCGAGTACTGAGTGTTGGGTGCTTGGTATTGACTGCTTAGTGTCGAATACTGGGTGTTGGGTGCTTGATATTTTCTGCTGGTTGTCGTGTACTGAGTGTTGGGTGCTTGGTATTGAGTGCTGAGTGTTAAGTATTGAGTGTTGGGTGCTTGGTATTGATTGCTGAGTGTCGTGTTCTGTGTGTTGGGTGCTTGGTATAGGGTGCTGAGTATCGAGTACTGAGTGTTGGGTGCTTGGTATTGACAGCTGAGTGTCGAGTACTGAGTGTTGGGTGCATGGTATTGACTGCTGAGTGTCGAGTACTGAGTGTTGGGTGCTTGGTATTGACTGCTGAGTGTCGAGTACTGAGTGTTTGGTGCTTGGTATTGACAGCTGAGTGTCGAGTACTAAGTGTTGAGTACTGAGTGTTGGGTGCTTGGTATTGACAGCTGAGTGTCGAGTACTGAGTGTTGGGTGCTTGGTATTGACTGCTGAGTGTCGAGTACTGAGTGTTGGGTGCTTGGTATTGAGTGCTGAGTGTCGAGTACTGAGTGTTTGGTGCTTGGTATTGAGTGCTGCGTGTTGAGTACTGAGTGTTGGGTACTGAGTGTTGGGTACTTGGAATTGAGTGCTGAGTGCTGAGTGTCGAGTACTGTGTGTTGGGTACTGAGTGTTGGGTACTTGGAATTGAGTGCTGCGTGTTGAGTACTGAGTGTTGGGTACTTGGAATTGAGTGATGCGTGTTGCGTACTGAGTGTTGGGTACTGAGTGTTGGGTACTTGGAATTGAGTGCTGCGTGTTGAGTACTGAGTGTTGGGTACTTTGAATTGAGTGCTGAATGTCGAGTACTGAGTGTTGGGTGTTTGGTATTGACTGCTTAGTGTCGAATACTGGGTGTTGGGTGCTTGATATTTACTGCTGGTTGTCGTGTACTGAGTGTTGGGTGCTTGGTTTTAAGTGCTGAATGTTAAGTATTGAGTGTTGGGTGCTTGGTATTGATTGCTGAGTGTCGTGTTCTGTGTGTTGGGTGCTTGGTTTTGGGTGCTGAGTATCGAGTACTGAGTGTTGGGTGCTTGGTATTGACAGCTGAGTGTCGAGTACTGAGTGTTGGGTGCATGGTATTGACTGCTGAGTGTCGAGTGCTGAGTGTTGGGTGCTTGGTATTGACTGCTGAGTGTCGTGTACTGAGTGCTTGGTGCTTGGTATTGACAGCTGAGTGTCGAGTACTAAGTGTTGAGTACTGAGTGTTGGGTGCTTGGTATTGACAGCTGAGTGTCGAGTACTGAGTGGTGGGTGCTTGGTATTGACTGCTGAGTGTCGAGTACTGAGTGTTGGGTGCTTGGTATTGAGTGCTGAGTGTCGAGCACTGAGTGTTGGGTGCATGATATTGAGTGCTGAGTGTCGAGTACTGAGTGTTTGGTGCTTGGTATTGAGTGCTGCGTGTTGAGTACTGAGTGTTGGGTACTGAGTGTTGGGTACTTGGAATTGAGTGCTGAGTGTCGAGTACTGTGTGTTGGGTACTGAGTGTTGGGTACTTGGAATTGAGTGCTGCGTGTTGAGTACTGAGTGTTGGGTACTTGGAATTGAGTGCTGAGTGTCGAGTACTGTGTGTTGGGTACTGAGTGTTGGGTACTTGGAATTGAGTGCTGCGTGTTGAGTACTGAGTGTTGGGTACTTGGAATTGAGTGCTGAGTGTCGAGTACTGTGTGTTGGGTACTGAGTGTTGGGTACTTGGAATTGAGTGCTGCGTGTTGAGTACTGAGTGTTGGGTACTTGGAATTGAGTGATGCGTGTTGCGTACTGAGTGTTGGGTACTGAGTGTTGGGTACTTGGAATTGAGTGCTGCGTGTTGAGTACTGAGCGTTGGGTACTTGGAATTGAGTGCTGAATGTCGAGTACTGAGTGTTGGGTGCTTGGTATTGACTGCTTAGTGTCGAATACTGGATGTTGGGTGCTTGATATTTACTGCTGGTTGTCGTGTACTGAGTGTTGGGTGCTTGGTATTAAGTGCTGAGTGTTAAGTATTGAGTGTTGGGTGCTTGGTATTGATTGCTGAGTGTCGTGTTTTGTGTGTGTTGGGTGCTTGGTTTTGGGTGCTGAGTATCGAGTACTGAGTGTTTGGTGCTTGGTATTGACAGCTGAGTGTCGAGTACTGAGTGTTGGGTGCTTGGTATTGACTGCTGAGTGTCGCGTACTGAGTCTTGGGTGCTTGGTATTGACAGCTGAGTGTCGAGTACTGAGTGTTGGGTGCTTGGTATTGACAGCTGAGTGTCGAGTACTAAGTGTTGAGTACTGAGTGATGGGTGCTTGGTATTGAGTGCTGAGTGTCGAGTACTGAGTGTTGGGTGCTTGGTATTGAGTGCTGAGTGTCGAGTACTGAGTGTTGGGTGCATGATATTGAGTGCTGAGTGTCGAATACTGAGTGTTGGGTGCTTGGTAATGAATGCTGAGTGTCGAGTACTGAGTGTTAAATGCTTGATATTGAGTGATGTGTGTCGTGTACTGAGTGTTGGGTGCTTGGTATTGAGTGGTGTGTGTCGTGTACTGAGTGGTTGGTGCTTGGTATTGAGTGATGAGGGTTGAGTACTGAGTGTTGGATGCTTGGTATTGAGTGCTGAGTGCCGTGTAATAAGTGTTGGGTGCTTGGTACTGAATGCGGAGTCTTGTGCATTGAAGTGTTGTGCATCGATTGTTGTGCATTGGTGATAATTCCGTGCCCTGGTATATTGGTAATTTAATCGTTTTGTGCTCTTAAATCGTTAAATGTCATTATTGTTCATTACATTAAATAAGACAATTCTATAGCTTTCATGGATGGTAAAAACAACGAGTTACTTCCCATTATATGTATTTAAATTAGTAGACGTGGAACTATTTAATTAATAAATAATGTACGAATACATTGCAATCTCTCCAGAGGTAGTCCCTCTCTAGAGCACCAACCTCACTTCAACTGCCGATATTTGCATCCTCACAGGGTGGGGGGGTTATTTTGTTTCTCATGTTTTCGTTATTAATTTTGAAAAGAAATGAGTTACTTGTATAATAAAAAGATAAATGAAGAAGTCGAGTTGGAAATGTTACATCATAAAAAGTCCAAAGCCATCCCAAAAGCACAAGAAGTGAGAATAAGTTGTTAGTGGAAACGCCACATACATAAGGCAAAACCTCCCCACACAGATCTCCGGGAAAACAACAGTTCATAAAACACCAGGCATTTTAGGAGGTGCAAGGGTAAATACGCAAGGGAACAGGGGCGCAAGGAAAGGCCTGGCAGACCATAAAGGTCAACTAAGGAGCATAAATGAGGACAAACAGGGGGTAATACATCACAGGACAAGTCAAGACAGCTGACATCAGTAGGATGAATGGGGGGGGGGGGAGAAATACCATGAACACTATATTTAATGTATATCTAAAACAATAGTAGAAAAATAACCTTACAGCGATTTACAGAATACATAAAAAGACACGGAAAACCTAATAGTTCAACCGATTGTATATGTGCGTTTGCAGTGCTGCATGCTAGATGTCTGTTATTTAGTATTTATATGTAAATATGATACATAATTTTCATATATACATGTACATATAAGTATAAAAAATATGTCTTCAAATAATCAATCGGCTTCATTAATGAAATCGTCTCCTTATTTTTTTCAATACCCTCTCTTTTTCAATATTTTCTGTTCCTCATTACTGATTTCTTTCGTTATATACCCCCTCCCTCTTTATTCTTTATTTTTGTCGTACCACAGGGTACTAGTAGATATGGAGAGGCCATAATTCTAAAATCCTGTTGTGTTGTGACATGCAGTCCAGTGTAGCCCCATATTCATGTATTTGAAGGCGGGGAATATGATGATGCTTGATGCCCATTTCCTCGTCACTTCGGTCTTGTTATGCCTCATTTGTGCTTTTGTCTTCATCTGTCGAGAGAAGAAATGACTTATGAATGAAGCCTACCAATCTCTCTTTTGTATATTACATTCTCAACCCGTTTCTATATCAGAGTGCAACACTTATATTTTATAGTTTAATACGAACTTCTTTGCATGTTTTGTTTAATTTAAAAATTACGCATACATAATAAATACTGGATTTCAAGGACATGTTTACCGGATTTTTGAAGAAAGTCAATCTAGAGCAGGTCAAGGTGGAGAGACACAAAACCAGGTAAGCACATGACGTGTTGGTAAACTTAAACTTCCTTATTGACGACACGTGTTGTGTAAGGTTTGTCACAATTGTATCATATTTCTTTTGATAGTGACATACTGGTCTAGAAAAAAGAGCTCGGAATGCAGCACTGTTCGCATTAAAGTGGCGCATTCCCTTTCGGACGAAAATTTGTCAATGACGTGTTTCCTGCAAATTGCTGACACTCTGAGATCATCTTTACTTTAAGGTAATGTGTAACATAATCATTGAGCTGACTAAACTGCACATGTTTATTACTAAAGCAACAGTGCAGCTGCGACAATATTGTTTTCCAAAAATCAAGTCCTTCGCCAATTCTAGCGGCACAGCAAGAACACAGCAATCCCAGAACCACAACCAGAACATGTTCGAAAACTGCGATGTTGTTATAGATAACATCGTTACCCGAATCTATGAGCTTTGTTTGAAATATATTTCTATGTCAACCACTAAGTCGATTGTCTGTTTCTTATTTAGGCAAATTGTTATCGCAGTATAGTAATAAAAAAACATCAAAATATATAACTACGCCTCTTTTTGTCTGTCGTGCAACCTATAAAGTCTCATCATGGAAGGTTTTTTCCAATTAGGACGGACTCCTGTTCCTAGAAGTACTTTTATTTATCATTAAAGATTTCGGCGAAGTCCCTATCAGGCATTATGCATCAATACGATTAAGACATCCCCGTCCTTGTATTTTGTGTAGACATGTTTTATCTGGTCCCGAAACTCTTCCTTGTACGTATGTTCTATTTAAAGTATTGAGATCAACGCTAAATAACCTTGTAGTCTTACTGTGTTAACACTGCACTATTATAATGCTAATTCATTCAAGTGTACTTAGACATTTCAATGATTGAATTCATACAACAGTTCGTCGGGTTCAAAATTCCGACCAATACAGGGTTTCGCTTATCCCTTTTCAATTCGACGTGCGTAAAAATATACATTGGGACCTGATATTTATCTCGGATGTTATCAAGTATTCGGATAGAGGGTTGTCGAATAAACGAGATCTGCAAGTTTATGAAAGATTATTGTAGTTTTACTTGTAAGAAGTTGAATTCAGAATTGATTTGTGCTGTTTAATGGTGCTTTGGTTTTGTTGCAGAGTTTACGACGTGATGTGCGTATATTATTGAGAAATTCATAATACACTGTAAAAGCTTTAAACGTCAATCGATATGTACAAACGTTGGGAAAACAGCGCACTTCTACAATCGGTTAGATCACCTGCTAGTTTATATAAATAGATGCACTGTACCGATTGACTGTAAATATCAGGTAACCAAACCATACAAGTTGATAATAAACACATTTGAATAGAGTTTGCAATTGTATGACCTTGCCATTCATTGCTTCAAACTAGGACGATTTACAAACATAAACATTACATTGCTGTTTTATAACGCTCTTATGTCATGGTGGAAAATCTAGGGGAAATTTAAATTTTAAAGCAGCATTATTCTGGATTTCTAAATTTTACACAAATCGGTAAAGTGTTAGTGTGTGGTTGACTGCCTTCAAACCCGTTTAATCCCCAGTATACATGTTGTAAGCTCCTCGGTTGAGAATCCACTGTTTGTCTTAGTGTCTTGTTTTGCAGTCACATAGCCCTGCTTTTTAGGTTTTGATCCCTTCCTCATTTATATGTTGTTTTGTCACTTATGGAGCCGCCATGTTGTGTATTTCACATATTCAGTGGGAGAAATTTCCCTTAAGTCTTTTCCGATCAGGAATTACTTTGCTGTATTTAGTTTTCCAATTACCGTTTCAATTCGTTCATTTTCATAGTTCTAGAAAGTGGTCTTGGTGGAACTTTCTTGACAAGCTAGAATCATTTAGACATTCCGTTCAGACTTTTTTTTCAAGTTGTCTAGTTTTTAATTTATTCTGGAGGTAAAGTTGTAAAAATCAGAAACTTCCACTGACTTTTAACATTGAAGTTTGTAAAGGAATGCAATGTTAGTTATTGACATTTTGCAATTTAAACAAACTAACTGTCGTATTTAAAAATATTTATTGTAAATAATTTCGAAGAATAATAAAAATATTTTCTACGTCAGTCTATAATTTTATTTAATACACGTCGGAGACTGACTCGGTTTGCCGCTGTAAGATGTTGATATATATTTTAGATTGTTTCTCTTAATCTGCGAGCTCGACCATTTACCACATATCTCATTACAAATAAACCCAGATATAAGTCTCGTTTATATATTGCATGATACAAAGACTAAGATCGTATTGTATTGACCCGGTCCCGTTTAGCGATACATCAAAGTGTGTAAAATCCGAGCGCTTTATTTGCGTTCAGTTGTTAAAAATACGTCCGCTTGTTTGTGCAGCTTTATTGATCCAACTGTGCTCTGAAATTAAACCTTACACGACGACTTCTTTCTTGAAAACAATTTACATAGGTTACATTTGAGCATATTTTGAACTAAAGTAATATAAAAACAAACAGTATTATGCTGATTGGTTTGTTCATCTTTACTTCAACAAAACGAGACAACTATAGTTCATGTAGTTTAAACATCAATAAATCTTCATTATAAATAATACACTAATAAAGTATTCCTCTATAATTGTCGAAAAATAAGTTTATGTTTAAACAAGTGGTGGGTTTTACAAGTTTTTAATCGGTAAAACATTACAAAAGAGTTTAAGATGTGTCAGGCAATTTAGGAAACAACGCTGAACGAGGCCCTTTCAAATGTCTACGTATAGATGGACCAGATACATGGAATAATTACTCACATGCCAAGAACGATTAAAACATCGAAGAATTTGTGTATACTTTTCCAAAATGCTAACACGGCAGTACTATTTCACACAGTGTCTATAAACAGCTGCAGGATCATACGTCTTCTGTCGATTTGAATTGAACTATGAACAAATTCGATATAAACCTGTTCAAATGACGTTCAGTGTTTCAGACCACTTATTTTCACTGTCGTGAAGATTCTCAAAGTTCAACACGGCAGATTAGCTCTTTTGACAAGGATATATTTTGAAGATTACTAGACTAATTTGACAAACTAAGACTTGGTTCCCCTTTTAGTGTTTATCATATCTCTAGGTTTTTCATTTATGCCGTTTCCAGGGCATTTGTTTTGAGAGATATTCTGTGTGGTGCAAAATCGAAATTCATTGCGCTGGTCTTTCGTATTTTCTTGACTCGAATATTCGAATATACAATATAATGAAACAAATCAAAGCAGTCTCATTTTGTCATTGTTCTTTTACCCAAATGCTACAAATAGAATCAGATAAAACAACAAACATTAAAAATGAAGACAAACTTTTATTGAACAAATATTAACTAAGTGTTTAGAATACTTTCTAAAAATTGTAATGAAAAATATATAATTCTACCAGGAAAGTACACATTCACAACACGATTTCTTCAAACGTATGATACTAGTAAATAAGTAAATATATTTTTCTGGTTTGTTTAGATAAAAAACAATGAGCGCGATCCTACTGTAAATGAAAATACGACCAAAACTCAACATTATAAGGATAATGGCCAATTTATGCACTTTAAATCACATTGATATGTTTATTGTGCCTACTATACAACACAAAAATCTCATTAGATATGAACAGTTAATGCACATTATATGGATTAAAAAATGAATTGGTAGTAAACAAAAAAACAAAGCACAAATATATAGGGCTAAATATGCAGAACAGCAAATAGTGTATGCATACATTTGTTTACAAAGCTTCAACAAAAAACAATATTTCATTTATACCTGGCTGTCGTTTTGTATATTTTGGAAAAGTAGTAAGCAAATGTTGATGCTATCAACCATTGAAAACATGTTTTAGAAAATATTGACAAATAGACATCGCGAACACAAACGGTATTCTCAACACATTTTAATTCAACAATACAATGTAGTTATATTACGTCGACAAAAAATGCTTAAAAGTTATACAAACTCATCTACAAAAAAACAACATTCTTCTATCAGTACCAGTTTCGAGGTATAAATATCTCACCATCATTCATTGTGTAAATTTAGGTCACCGATGCAGAGGCAAACGTTACAAACAAGTGTTCGGGGATTATTTGCCAGTACAAGGTCGTAAATATTCAACCAAACTTGAGTAAAATGGTCATGTTTAAGAGCTTTTAACAGGAGGTTTTCATATATCACCTTTAAAGGTACTAGTGCGGCCGCTTCTTGTGTGTCGGAACTGGATTGTTTCGAACTGGTAGCAGAGCTTGGGAGGTGCTGGTCTGGTACATTCTGATATATATTTGATTCGTTGTCCATTCCATCATTGTTGGCATCATTATTTCTATCAGAAAACGCATTTTCGTACACACTACTGGGAACGTTAGTTGTTGTTGCACCATGATGCATTTTTGATGAGTCCTTTTGATTTTGTCTGTAAAACATAAGTACACATTTGACCATGCCATGCAAAAATTATCACGACAATGTCTTTCATGCAATTTTAGTAACATATAAAACCTTACGAAGGAACTGTACCTTGTGGCGTTAAATACTCGGCAGAGCCTATGACAGGTTTTACGCTATATGCGCATATCAATGTAGTAAACAGCTAACAATTGATTTAGGAGCTGATACGCCACCTTATGTAATTATCGTAAGTTTGTCTATCAAATTATAAAGCTACATTTACCGTCTTTTGTAAAGCACAATTATTACGACAAAAACACATATAACCACGACACTGGCAGCAACTCCAGCAGCAGCTGGTATAATAAGGTATCCATCATCCGGTCCCTCTGCAGTTTAAAATAGAATTGAGTATTACGATAGGTGAAGCTGAAATCGAAAGCATATAGTTTCTTATATGGCGTTTTCGAATATAATGGTACTTGTATGAACATTCAAATAGTTCAATACGGAGGACAGACAATCACAAAATAAAACCGCCAATAAGAACAAATCTCCGACTTTGCTGAAATAAATTTGGTCGTTCTCTTTCCGGACCTTGTGGACATTTCCAATAATCCACCATTGTTTGTAGTAATACTTGCTGACATTCCCCTACCTACCGAGATTGGAACATTGTCACAATGAATGATTGTTAAGCAACATTGTAATAATAAGCACTTGGTTTATAATTAATGTAGTTAATAGTAAGTTTTGTCTATCATTAATTGCAAACACGCAGTGGATTTATATTAAGTTAAATGACTACTAAAAAAAGCTTTCGAAAAACGCTTTTATTGACACACCACCTAGTAGTATTTTAACAACCGTTCTCAAGTGAATGAAAACGGATGGTACAGTAAACCTCCATTAAATTACATCTCAAAATTGATACCACCCTTAAAGTAAGACCGTTTGCAATAGTTTTTCTACATTTTAACTTAATAATCAAACCACCTCATTGATAGAACCATGCTGCATGAATGGTGGGCTTATCATTGATCGTTCACTTTATAATACACACCTCCTGTTTGTACTGCTGTAATCTCCACTGCGGAAGAATTCCCTCTCTCGTTGCTCGCAATAAGGTAAACATCGTACATTGTGCTACTGGTCAGGAACCCTAACGTTGTATTCATTATAGGACTTCCATTATCTGGTATGCTTTGAACGAGCCAATTGACCTTTGCATTTGTTTTTCTGTAATATAGTACAAATGTTTGCGGAGGTCCACCTCAAATCCAGGCGACCATATGAATGTCAATGTCGAATCTGTAGCGAGTTCTTTAACGTGATGAAAGTCGGATGGAGCTTGTGGTTTATCTAACATAGAATTTAAGTGTTTAAGACATAATGGCAATTTAATTATATCGTCGATACAAACCAGAGACACTCACGTTGATGGCTTTATTTACAAAACTAGTCTTACATACATCTCTTGACTGCAAAAGTCTTAAACATACATTGATGCACGGTATTAATAGTAAATACGGGGATCTTCCGATGAGTACAACATGGCGATATCACAGCTAAATAACCATATATTGGTCAATGTCTAACATGTGTATCTCATAAACAAAGCGCTGTCAAATTAGTGTAAAAATGATTGAGGTATGGACAAGACGTCGTGTCTAGAACATAACCAAAGTTGTATTTAATATTAGAAAATTTGCCCCAATCTCAAACTACTGTACCAACATAACGTATGAAATATTCATTGCCTACCTTCTGCTTTCAGAACAAACTGGTGAGTGTACGTTCCAACATTATTTGTCACAGTTAGTCTGTAATTTCCAAATGACAATCTCGATACATTTTTCAGCGTGAGATTAGACTGAACACCATATGAGGATACTAGTATATTATCATTGTTTTCCACTTCTATCCAAGAAGAACCATTTGTCATTTCTTTCTCCCACTTAAAACCATCGTCCGTCGGGGCAGGGTATGCTAACACTTCAACTCTAATTGTCATATCAACATTAAGGGCACTTGCAGACTTCTTGCAGCTCATTATTAGGTGTTGGTCTTGGTGAACCTAACAACAAACATAATTAATAATGGCTTGTCGTAAACGTGTGTGTACATAAAGTGTCAAGCTTTTTATGTATATGACATTTCTACTTGACATCAATATTAGTTTAGGTTCACATTATCAGAAAATGATTGTATTTACATAGATAACAATGCAGTTATAAATGAAAAACGTTATTTCAGGTACTGCATTATTACTCTAATCATGACTGCCCAGTTTGTAAAAAGAATAATACTGATACTAAACGGCGCGGTAACAGACATAAATACGTGTACACTTGTGTTACATGAAAGTGCCCTTTTAATTGATCGTTCTTATTTTGTCAAATTTGCCGAATTTAATTGAAATCCATTTTATTGTATTTCGCTCACGCTCTAAATTTCATACATGTATTGTTGCGTATTTATTTTTATTTCTTTGAATCGTTCACACCAAAAATAAATATTCTAAACAATATGTCTAACCCCGTCTTAAATGTCGAGTATATTGCTGTATACACCTTGTTTGACACGTAATGAACCAGATTATAATTCATGCGTTCGAGGATAAAAAAACAGCACTAAAGATATTGACAATTTACCATGTGCACCAATAGTTGTCTTATCTGAGTGGTACATTTCGTTAGAAGGTTTCAGATCTTTAACTGATAGAAATAGTGTTTTCAATTATTTTCAATACTTACAGCGTACGAACAAAGTTAAATATTTCATAGGATGTACTGTGTTGTACATATTCATTGCTGCGCATGCGTATTGCCCGTGTTGAACACAGGTGACGTGTGTTACAGTATGGTTTACGTTATTCATCACCGTGGCATGTTCCAAAGGTCTGTCTTCATGCAAAATAGAGACGTTCGATTCTGGATTGCCCTCCACGTTACATACAAATGTAATGTTGTCTTTTTCATTTACTGTTACATTAACGGTTGTATGTCCATCAACATTAAACGTGTCGATCTGAGTAGGTTCTGTAAGATAAATTATCAACATCTAATATACAAATACCAGTTTTAGGTGAATAAACATGTATATGATATCACATTTATACATATCAAATATAATAAGATGAGTTGTTATAACTTATTCCGTATGGTGGCATATTACTGCCACCAGTTAGCATGATAGCGTTCGCGAATTAATTCGTGTTAACCACTTAATTATTACGATAATTATCTAGCTATCTAGTTAATATTCATGATAAATTTTCGGTAAGATAAATATCATACAACTAGAAACAGGCTTGAAAGTGCCCAGAACTGCCACCTCTTACCTTTTTATGATGTATTACACTAGATTTAAGTGGTAACACGAATCTTATCTAGTTATCCATTTGTTATGTTACTTAATAACTCAAATTCGCGAATTTAACTTAAGATTCGTGTTACCACTTATCTATAAATGCAATTTTGGCTTCTAGATGTAAGTGGTAACACGAATCTTATCTAGTTGACCACTTATTATGTTACTTAATAACTCAAATTCGCGAATTTCACTTAAGATTCGTGTTACCACTTATTCATTTTTGGCTTCTAGATGTAAGTGGTAACACGAATCTTATCTAGTTGACCACTTAATATGTTACTTAATAACTCAAATTCGCGAATTTCACTTAAGATTCGTATTCTAGTGTAATACATGTACATCATAAAAAGGTAAGAGGTGGCAGTTCTGGGCACTTTCAAGCCTGTTTCTAGTTGTATGATATTTATCTTACCGAAAATTTATCACGAATATCAACTAGATAGCTAGATAATTATCGTAATAATTAAGTGGTTAACACGAATTAATTCGCGAACGCTATCATGCTAACTGGTGGCAGTAATATGCCACCATAATTCCGCGTAGACATTAACTGTGTTAACGGGGTTCACGAGTTATTTTTTGTACATGTAATGATATTTATTCCACTGAAGTGCTTGGTCAATATAATTTATTACATTATCATGTTTTTGCCAATGTTTGTTAAACAGACGAAAAGATATTCAGACGTTACATGTAACACACCAAAGAACGTGAATCATATATACTGGTCAAAATTGCTAACCCGCCAGTACTATTTCACACGGTGTTTATATAGCCACTGAATACATCTTCTGTTAATTTTGATTGCTGTAAGTGATAAGCATTTACGATTTACATGAATTGGACAATCGAAATAGGTTGTGCAATATTACTTACACAATACTTCTAAACTTAGATTTTTTGAGATTGTTCCGCTTTCATGCTTTCCAAACGAGGGATGCATGACATTTTCAACGAGACATTTATATTGTCCAGCTTGGGTTCTGTTAATGCTATATTCTCTTTTGGCTACTGTCGGTGACGTTGTTGACGGCAATTTATACCATCTATATGTGGAAGGAGGGGGCTCACTGTTTGCATTACATGTTAATGTAACATTGTCACCTTCTTTCAAATACGCTGTGGTGTTGCGTCCCGTGCCGTTTATGTTGTTTACTTTAAGTTCTATGCCTTGTGGTGGATCTAGAACATTCTATGTAGTTAAGATTAATTAAGTCCAGTGATCTTATTTACCAACAGTCTAAGATTGAAACGACTTTAGACTTTAAATTTGCAAATGTTTTTTTTACAAGGCTTTCGTGTTTATATTAAATCTAAACAAATAAACATTGTCTGAATAATTGATGTTACCCATTGTACGCATTTGGCAATTCTCAATAAAGGCTATACTGCTAAAACAACACGGGAGCAAAAATAACATTTAACGTCTTTGAATGTATTGTCTAGGTCTGAAATCAACCCTAAATTGTTTGTGAATAGGGGTTATTCCACACCAGGTTCAATCTCAGTATAAAAGTCCCATACACCTTAGAAGGGACATAATACCGTCATAAACAGAAAAGGCTATCAACCGCATAGTAGTTTTTACCACCAATCACGGGTATAGCGATTTCAGACTATCCCCGATTCAAGTTAATCCCGCGGTAATATTTATAATCGCACTCAAATTGCGAGGAGGTAGGATGAAATTGATTTCAACTAACCACTGGGGGTAGCTTGAATGTGCAGTCATGTCGAATAACTTCCAGGACTCCAGAAGTTTTCAAAAACATGTTGTTAAGTATAGCATACATGCACTCATACATAAAATGTGACTTGCAAAGCAATGAGGTCTCTACCAATATCAAAATAGATATATATTTTCATTTTGAGTTCAGTCTTATTAATATGCTACGTACTATAAATTCATGTGGAGTAACACGCAACATTGCGGAATGGGGGTTGTCAAATAATTTCATCGCCAACGTTCAAAATATCATGATATTGATTTGGATCGTACCGCATTGAACGCCGTAAAGAAAATCTTCTAAATGCCCATTTCTACAACTCTAACAATCGTCTACAAGTTACAACGCAAACAATTTTGCAAGTCTTCCGAAAAACGAGCAGTTTCTCTCAATTTTTTGACAGTGATATAACCGCTCGTTTCACCGTGAAAGTAAACAAATCAAACAGAACGTGGAAATCATTTGGCGTAGTTCGATAAGTAACATTTAAAAAGTATGATTAACTTTAACATATACTCGCAAAGTTAAGAAGTCCGAAAAGCTTGCGCAGACGAAAAATAAACAGTGCGCGTAACGAAGTCGCATTGTAGAAACAGCAATGAATGTTGTAAAACTCGTCCGATCCGTACCGTATCAGACATACGGACTGACGCGCTGGCCTTCTACATTGGACCTGGCCATTTTCTATCGGTGGGGGCAGACTGTCCGATGGGTATTGGCCATGACTGCATAATTTGATTTCCACTTCATTCACGTATTCGGGCATTTTATAAATTGTCAAGAACAACATATGTTATCGATTTAATGGCTCAGTCAGCGAGGGGGTAATCTGAACTGTGCGTGGGTAATAAGAAATCAGATTCAGGTTAACCCCAGGGAAACATATTTTTCGCTTTCAGATTACCGGGAATAACTTGAATAGGGACAGCTTGAACTCTTTACAACGGCGAAGCCAACGACGTCACGAAATTATTTTATGGCATAAGTTAAAATCTTAATACTTTTTTCGATAAATAAAACAATATAGCACAGCTTTGAGTTGTAATGAAATATAGTCAACCTTCAGAGAAATACCACCCCCTTGACTGTGCCTCGGGTGGCATAATGTTTCCCAGGTTGACCATAATATTGTCAGAGCAGAGAATGTATAACGTGAGTACATACATTGTACGTTAATGCTAATCGTTGATGTAGCTGTGTGACTTGATGAAGCTTCAACTGTTTCAGCAATTATGTTTGTAGCAGTACATGTCAGTATCAGGTCTTCTTGTATTGATACCATTGTAAGGTTCTCAGTGTTTGTGTCTGCAATACAGTTTGAAAATTGTACGTATAATAAGTTAACCGTATAAATTTGACTGTGTTTGAAATACATGATTTTGATACAATAGTCACTTAAGATGTTATTCCCATTAATCTGGGGTCTTATTCACATTCTCTTATTCCGAAACTCAGGAGTAGACTTTATAATGTTTACGAGTAAGGCCTCTTGTGATATAAATGTTCGCCTTAAATAAGCTAATTTCAACATTGTGTTTAAGTTCCAGATTTATGCAATGCTCACCCAATAAATTCAGATTCATCGCGTTATATTTCAATATAAATTAATAAATCGTTTAATACCCTGAAAGGTGTGGTTTCCTGTCCAAGTCCATTTATATTTAGATGGTGGTTGACTGTCCGTGGTACAGGTTAGAGTAAAACTGTCATTACGTACAACATGGAGAGATTTGTCTCCCATATTGAATTGTTTGTTACTGTTTGTCTTCCTGTGTTTAAACATCGGCTGACTCGGTGGATCTGAAAACAAAAGATGTTAGGTGATATTGCTGTTCTTAAAGGTATGTTATAACTATGATCGTAACAACTACATAATACAGAGAATCTATTATAAAATACAAGTACAATGTGTCGTACTATGAAACAGATTTGTCAAAAATGAGAATTAAAGTACGTAGTTTCCCTATGATTTTATCTGAGTAATACAAAAATAAGAGTAATATGTTTTATCACCACTTAGTTGTGTTTTATGTATTCAATGAATTATGTGTTTTCCGATTTTGTAAATGGTGAAGCGTTGCTGGCATTTACCCTCTAACGACAACACGGGGGTTATGATGTTTTAAAGTACCAAACTTTGTAAGACATGTACACACGATGTTGATATCAAGTAAACTAATCACTCACTTACATAAAACAAGGACATTGAAAGTTGTTGTATTTTCACCCTGATACATCGCTCCAGAAGAAAGTGTCATCGTGTTGGTTGCTTTACATGTATAACTTCCATCCCCACTGCGTGAAATCTTGGTGATAAGCAGCCGACGTCCAGTTATGTTGGCTCCATTTGGTATTATCCATGAATAGTTTGGTTCTGGAAAACGGCTGGATGTACATACTACATCGACTGCATTTCCTTCTTTAACTTTAAATTCTTCATTAACTAGGTCGGTGCCTTTTGTTATATTTGTAACACCGGGGGCATCTATCCGTTAGAGATAATAGCATTGTCATGTACGCATTAAAGGGAAAAAATACTTAATAAGATATATTAGAATTTTGTCCTGTGTAGTAATATTAGAATAATTGCATTTAAGATTGTGGTTTTACATTACTGAAAAGTACGTCACATACAGGGTTCAAGTTGTATGTAAGGGTAAAAAGCAGCCAAAAATGAATATTGAAGTCGAGCATAAAATGCTACACATTTCATTTATTTGAATATACAAAACCTTAATTTCATACATTATATGTCATAATATACATACAGAAGTTGAATTAAAGACGAAATCTAAAACTGGTGAAGATTTCAAGCTTACAGTATACAATCACTGATGTCTTGTTTGAATAGTGCCACGTTGTGCCGTTGTTTTTTGCTGTACAGTATATCTTGGATGCATTGTCAGCTCTTGTCAGATGTAAAGTCAGAGTGCTCCTAACAATTTTCAGGTACGTGTTATATGTTGTACTGGAAGTTAGTACATCACCATTGGTAAGCTCTTTGTTATTGTACCAACGTGTTGTCGATATCCACACCATTTATCGTTATTGTATTTATGTTGACTGTGTATTTATCAATCTTACCTCTAACAGAGAGAGTAGAATTACTTTCATAAACGATTTCATCTATATTTCGTCGACAGGACCATGCTTCATCATGACGATCACGAGACACATTTAGAATTGTAATCTGAACATCTTCATTAATACATGTCACATCGTATTCCTGCGTTTTAGTAAGTGGGCCTATAACTTTACAGTTTACTTGTGGATGGTACACATAAGATAGCTCGTCATTCCGGTAGATATAGTATACACCAGGTTTAGACTTGGAAATGTTACAAGTTAGTGTACCATTGTTGCCTTCAAGAACTGACTGATTTGTCGGATCGAAACGCAACTGTGTTGAATCGGTGACAGTAACTGCATGCAAATAGTAACATGTTATGTAATATTAAAATAAAAATATATTGTTACCTCGATAACGATTATATTGTGCATATAACATGATGTGTGATCTTTGTATATGTAATGCGACCGGAATAAAAATTAATACACAATTTAACATTCACATACATTTAAAAGCATGTCTTTAAATACGCTACAACAAATAATGTTCCGATGTATGCATCATTGCGTAAAATACTTACCTGTATATGCTCTAAAGGAACAAACCAGGACCATTAACACACACACTTGTTTCAAAAGAACAAACCACATGACTTCTGTCTAAGCAAATGAACACATGAATATCATGAATGAGATTTATAATACGCGTATCAAAAATATTTATTAATTCTAAAGGTATTTTATCCTACCAGTATACATTTATTTCATGATCAATTTGATAAAAGTTAAAGCAGTTGTCGCGAGGTGGAGGCGATGACATCTAACGGTTGACCGAAGCCGATACGTCCTTCCCTACACTAAGAGACAACAGTGATGACTGTCGCCGAAATCCTGGAATATTTGTTTTAATTAAAAGATATGTCGTCTCTAAATAGAAAGTGAAAAATCCAGTGACGCACAGAGCTAGTAAGAGCAACAGCTCATACTATCGACCGGGGAATAAATCAATTCATGAAAGTTCATATTTTTCAATTTCTTCTAGAAAAGCGAACATTATACATAAACATTCATATAGCGCATCAGGTAATAATAATTACGGACTCAGACACTATCCACTATAAGTAATTGTTGACTTAAACTAAATATGTAAAATTATTATAAGCATTACAATTGCAAATTAACTGCAAGCATCAAATTCTGGCTTAAACGTTTAAGTTAATGTTTACGTATTTGTTTATTTGGCAGCCTCAATTTCTTTTTGAGCTGGTTATATTTGGCATTTCCTGCTCGACTACGCCATTAATCGCGCAAAATGTCCATGCATTACACTACAAACAATTTGACAACATTACTTAAGCGAATTTTAAAGCGAATTAAGGATAAGATACTAGATCGATATCAAAGATATTAAAACTTTCGAATGAATGACGGCGTAACATTAGTAGTATTTGTCATGTATTCCTCATTCGACTATCGCACTTATAGAACATATTAATTACTGTTGACTATACTTGATTAACATAACATTGATAAACACAAAAATTGTTTTATTTTGATGGATAAAGTACATAAAAACTGCGCGACAATAAATCGTCAATTAAAAGACTAGTTACAGTCTGTAAGTACATATAACACATTTTCTAAACGTCCATGTAATAAAGTACAAATTTAAGAAAAAATGTTTTATATTCCGAGTTAAAATTTGGCATTCTAGTACATAGTACTCTATCGACGTTCAAAAAGAAAATACCTATTTAGCATCATGGTTCACCACGCGTGAGGGTACAATTTTCAACTTTTGGTACGAGGATCACGCATTCTGTGTAATAAGCGGTAAATTGCAATGCAATACACGTTGTATGTCCAACACGAACAACAGAACAGATGGCGAGAATGGCCACTGCAGAACGAACCAGGGCCGTCAATATGATTGATAATGTTACTCTGATTCCACATGTATGAGTTACTTTATAAATTAATTGATAATTTCAAATACAATTGGTAAAGTAATTATAAAATATATTTTTATTCATCTTTCTGATTGCCCGTCTGTTCAATACATTTACCAAATGCATGTACATTTGTTTCCGTTCTTATATTTTGACGAAATACCAAGTGAATGTTGTTCAGTGTATGTGAAGCACGATCATAGATACGAAACCCTAAGCGTAAAATATCGACTATGATAAACTGAATATTATGTATAAATGCAGTAGTTGGAGTCTGATTTGTTCTACTTCTGACACTAAAACTGTTATAATTAACACTATTGGAGATGAGTAGCACACTGGAAAGACAATTAGACATGACATAAGCTCTCAGGCGTTTAGCCGGTATAGGTAAATGATGTTGATATATCTGCGGAGTCTGATCATACACTATCGACTAAAATGTTGAAACTTAAATAGGCTTTTGCTCGCTGTGTTCCGTATCATCTTACAGAAGAACAAAAGTCCACTCGAGTAAATATTGCAACAAAATGTGCGACAATATAATATCAAAGTACTCAAAGTATTGTTGGAAGCTGATTTTGGACAGATGGCAACCTCAATTCAAATGAACAATTTTTCAATTTAAATTGATGCGTTAATGATAAAACAACAAATTACCAACAATAGAATCTGCGGTTTGACATTTAATCCATTTAAACCTTGCTAAATTTAATGTATTTAATGATTAATCAAGGGTGTTTAAATCTTAGAAATTTGTACTCGTCAACGGACTTAAAATATGAAAACATAAATGTATACTGTCAAGAGGATATAACACTAAACATAGTTAGACAGCATCATTGCCTTATGTATGAACAGAACAATAACAATACATTGATCAGTACAACTGTCATATGTATATATTTCATTAAAACTCAAAAGACTATTTGTAAACTTGACTGAAAATGTGGGTTCAGTTGAGTCATTTTGGTAGAGGAATTTACAGACAGAAGCATTGCATAGATACGAAATAATTCCACCTGGACCAGGTGAGGTCGTTTGAGTTCACCATGTTAGTGCCTGTGGAGTTATGTTACTACCAGACCGCGGTACTACTTTGCTACACTCCATTCTATAATGATATCTACATTGTTAATGTCGAATCTGTTAACAGTTGTCGCTTTGGTACTAAGTTTTGTTTTTATTTTAGCGCATTAATATCTGTATAGTTTTTCTTTAAATTACTGAATAATTTTCAGTCAAGTTTATCGCATGATTTTCATTTAACTGAATCTCAAAGACAGTTTGGAAGGTTTTTATGGCCTAGTTTTGGTTTTATCAGAGCCACGCGACAGTCATTAATAGAAATTACTCACATCCGAGAACTACTTTATATGACCGTGCGACCGTTATTGGGTTTCGCGAAAGCGCCAAAACGGCTGCTGGAATTACGGTGTGTTTAATCTGGGAAGCAACCATTCCCAATGACCACAGTTCAAAGACATACAGAGGTAATCATATGAACTGAGTTAAGTAAAATAGCATCACTATTTGTAAATTGAATGCTAAATTATGATTCCCAACCAGGATACCTTTAAACGTTGATATAACAATTATAGAAAAACATTATTTATGCGACCTTATTATTAAAACTTTGTTTTGTATGTTGCGTTCTAATAATCTTAATATCGTCCTGGGCATTATATTCCAGAGTTCATTTCATAGAACGGCGATAGCCTGAGCGTAAACTATCGGATATGATGAACTCAAAATTATGTATACATGCAGTAGGTGTGTTTGTTTGCTTTACCTCCAACACTAACCTTGTTATAACCATCACTACTGCTGATAAGTTGTACCTAATACAAAAAGTAAGATTGTTCGTCCATTGAATAGTTTTCTTGTGTTGTTGGGAATTTTGCAATATGGTGCATGCGGAAAGTTAAGCGAGGCATACATGCTAAAACTAGCAGTTGCATAATTTGCCACGTATCTCATCGTCGACAGTATGGATTTCTATAATATTGAATTAACAAAGTACATGTGTATTTATATTATATTGATAGACGATGTGTATATACATTTGAGGTAAGAAACAATTATATGAAAGGGTACGCGTCTCGGGATATTGTTCACCACAAGGTCGCCTTAAGGAATTACCAATATTAAATACCTGCAAGACTAAACTACCATAGAATCAATTCAATAATTTACATGATTTTATAGTTGCGTGCATGATATGTTATGCGTAGCTGCGTATACAAGAGTTTGTCTGACATCGACATGTCAATTCTTACAGACGCAATATTTTTCTTTCATTTCTTAAAAGGCTCTGTACACTTCAGGTTTGAATTTCATCGCACAAAAGACAAACATGTTATTTAATATATTATCATAGTTGTAGAAACATTAATCAATATAAACACATTATAAACATAGTGTTACCTTATCGTGATTCACACAATCCTTTTATTACATAAAACCAGTTTCTTACATTGTCAAATTGCATTAAATCATTTAAATTATAAGGAAGTAAATTGCTACTTACCTGTTCACCGTCAAACCTAGCATTCGCGATAATGCTTAACGTTATTGTGTTAAAGCTTGCGATTATAAACATATTTTCGCATGCTTTGCGTTGCTGAAAGTGGCTTGATTGTTAATAACATGCAAATGTGAACAGAAATGATTGAATAAATAATGGAATAAGTACGTCGAACCACATATGTGCCTTGAAAGTATTCATTTTCTGAGGGAAAAGTTTAAAAGACATGTATATTCAAATAAAATAATTACTTCAAGAATCAACTTTATGGCAATACTTTGTGATGTTAAATACAAATAATTATTGTTATATTGTATGTACATTTTGCTTTATTTGTTGTGTTTTCTTAAGACATTAAATCATGTAAAATATATTTTGATTTGCTTTGTCATCCTTTTACTTCGCCGTATACAAATGTAAAACAACTGGCACCAAGAATCTAATTTCCTAATCAAAATTGATGAAAAAAGCAACGTGTTTGCAGCTAAAGGTAAAATAAACTTTGGAATAATACTAAAATGGCATATACAAAGGATGGACTTTGTGAAAAGGGAACAGCACACATTCACTAGGCAATGCCTCCAACACATACCCTGGGAAAACACCAGCTTACAAAATACTTGGAAGTTGAGAAGGTGTAAGGGCGTACCTGAGTTGCCATCGATATTGATGTATCAATAGTATTTGTCCGATGATCGATTATAGATATGTATATTTGAAAACTCGATATAACTAAATTATAAATGCATGCATGAAAACGACGAAAATTGACCCAAAAACCAAGGAAGTTGGTGCGCAGTCAAAATACTATGTCTAAACCTTTGCCGTCTGAAATTTCGCTAACTCAGCAGTGTAAAGTTTGACAGTTGGGTGACGAATATTGAGTGCTGAGTTTTGAGTGCTAAATGTCGAGTAATGAGTGTTGGGTGCTTGGTATTAAGTGCTGAGTGTTTAGCATTGAGTGATGAGCATTGAGTGCTGAGCATTGAGTGGGGAACATTGAATGATAAGCATTGAGTGATGAGCATTGCGTGAGTGATGAGCATTGAGTGATGAGCATTGAGTGATGAGCATTGAGTGATGAGCATAGAGTGCCGAGTTTTGTGCATTGAGTGATGAGCATTGATTTCTGAATGTTGAGCATTGAGTGCTGAACATTGAGTGCTGAGTGCTGAGCATTGAGTGCTGAGTGATGAGCATTGAGCAATGAGTGTTGAGTGTTGAGTGTTGAGCATTGAGTGATGAACATTAAGCGATGAGTGATGAGTAATGAGTGTTGAGCATTGAGTGTTGAGTGTTGAGTGTTGAGTGATGAGTGATGAGTGATGAGTGATGAGTGATGAGTGATGAGTGATGAGTGATGAGTGATGAGTGATGAGTGATGAGTGATGAGCATTGAGTGATGAGCATTGAGTGATGAGCACTGAGTGATGATTGCTGAGTACTGAGTGTTGAGTGTTGAGCAATAAGTGCTGATTGTTGAGCATTTAGTGCTGAGTGTTGAGCACACATGTGCCCTGGTATATTGACACATTTATCGTACATAAACATGCATCTGCGATTATTCTGTGCTTTTAAATCGTTCCCTGTGATTATTGCTCATTAAAATTAAATAAGACAACTCTGTGGCTCTCATGGATGGTAAGAACAAGGAGTTACTTCCCATTATATGTATTTAAATTGTTGAGCAGGTCAAGGTGGAGGGACACAAAACCAGGTAAGCACATGACTTGTTGGTATAAATTGTAAACTTAAACTTCCTTATTTACGACACGTGTTGTGTCAGGTTTGTCACCATTGTATCATATTTCTTTCGATAATGACATACTGGTCTAGAAAAAAGAGCCAAGATTGCATTAAAGTGGCGAATTCCCTTTTTGACGAAAATTTGTCAATGACGTGTTTTCTCCAAAATTTGGACACTCTAAGAGCATCTTTACTTTAAGTTCGTTCAAGTGTTTCTTAAAACACTATGTTTGTTTGTTTGCTGTATTAAAACAACTAACACATGTGTCTTCATTTTATAAAAAACTAAATTAGTAACATAATCATTGAGCTGACTAAACTGCACATGTGTATTACTAAAGCAAGAGTGCAGCTGCGACAATATTGTTTTAAAAAAATCAAGTCCTTCGCCAATTCTAGCGGCACAGCAAGAACACAGCAACTAGAACCACAACTAGAACATGCTCGAAAACTGTGCTGTTGTTATAGATAACATCGTTTCCTGAATCAATGAGCTTTGTTTGAAATGCATTTCTATGTGTTCCACTAAGTCGATTGTGTGTTTCTAATTTATACAAATTGTTATCGCAGTATAGTAATAAAAACATCAAAATATATAACTACGCCTCTTTGTGTCTGTCGTGCAACCTATAAAGTCTCATCATGGAAGGTTTTTTTACAATAAGAGGACGAACTCCTGTTCCTAGAAGTACTTTTATTTATCATTCAACATTTCGGCGAAGTCCCTATCAGGCATTATGCATCAATACGATTAAGATATCCCCGTCCTTGTATTTTGTGTTGACGTGTTTTGATCTGGTACCGAACCTCTTCCTTGTACTTATGTTCTATTTGAAGTATTGAGATAAACGCTAAATAACCTTGTAGCCTTACTGTGTTAACACTGCACTATTATAATGTTTTTTTTATTCAAGTGTACTTAGACATTTCAATGATTGAATTCATACTACAGTTGGAGTTGGACATCGTTGATCGGGCTCAAAATTCCGAACAATACAGGGTTTCGCTTATCCCTTTTCAATTCGACGTGCGTAAGAATTTACATCGGGACCTGATATTTATTTCGGATGCTATCAAGTATTCTGATAGAAGGTTGTCGAATAAACGAGATCTGCAAGTTTATAAAATAGTATTGTACTTAAAAGAAGAGTTTACGGCGTGATGTGCGTACATTATTGAGAAATTCATTATACACTGTAAAAGCTTTAAACGTCAATCGAAATGTACATATGTTGGGAAAATTGCGCTCTTATACAATCGGTTAGATCACCTACTAGTTTATATAACTATATGCACTCTACCAATTGTAAATATCAGGTTACCAAACCAAACAGGTTGATAATAAACATTTCAATAGAGTATGTAATTGTAAGAGCTTGCCATTCATGATGTCAAACTAGAACGATTTACAAACATGAACATTACATTGCAGCTATAACACTCTTATGACATGGTGGAAAATCTAGAGGAAATTAAAATTTTAAAGCAGCATTCTTCTGAATTTCTAAATATTACACAGAACTGTTAGTGTGTGGTTGGCTGCCTTCAAACCCGTTTAATCCCCATTATACATGTTGTCAGCTCCTCGGTTGAGAATCCACTGTTTGTCTTAGTGTCTTGTTTTGCAGTCACATAACCCCGCTTTTTAGGTTTTGATCCCTTCTTCATTTGTACTTTGTTTTGTCACTTAGGGAGCTGCCATGTTGTGTATTTCACCTATTCAGTGGGAGAAATTTCCAGAACTCGCCAACAGGGGATTCTCTTAAGTGCTCTCCGATCAGGAAGTAGGTTCCTGTATTTAATGTTTCAATTACCGTTTCAATTCGTTCATTTTCATGACCCAAATTTGACGAAAATACTTGATATTATCTGGTATGAAAACTTATCACGATAGTTATCTAGTTAACCACATAATTATCTAGTTAATTAAGTAGTTAATTGATGACAGAAATATGCCACCATAGTAAGCATTTACTTAAGGGGTGATCATAAAAATGCAGTTTAACATGCTTTTGCCAAATGGCAGTGTGGGAAGGCACTTTATTATGCATGTGGCGTTCCCATTGAAATTGAACTTGAAAATTGTGTTCTAAAATTTAAAGCGGAACGGCATTTTTTCTTTATTCTCAGTTTTCAGTATGGTAGTTTCAAACAATCCAACTTGTATTTCATTTTACAAAACAGATTATATGCTAGTTTGTTATTGATTGGTTTATAAACCGATTGTTTAGATTGTTTAGTGCATTCTAGTTATCCGAACACAAGAAGGGGTTTCTAATTCATCGTTATGATAACGAGTATGGAATGACGTTAATTACATCAAAAACGTCTTTCATGCTTGTTTTCAGACTGAAATAACCTTAAAACATTAAACAGTTTATGCTGAGAGTTCTTCAGTGACAGCTAAATTCAGCTAAGAAGGTCAGGAAATAGTGACTACTTCAATGAAATAAAAATATACTCGTCGGCTAGAATGTCATTCCCTGTCAAATATGATATGATTCTTATTCACAAATTATGGCATTAATATATAAACACAAATCTGTATGTGCATTGACTACACTATATAACGTCGCTTTAAATATAGCATAACACGATTTGATCTATATTTAATTCTTTAAACTACGTATATCGATTTAGCAAACAATAGTTTCGTAAACAAATTCAATACATAGACACTGTCTTGTGGATGATCGGATTTCATTCACTGTGTCTCTATGTGGAATAGTTAATGCAGGTAAGGAAAATAATGAAAATACCGAAGAGAATTAAAAGCTACATGTTATAATTTGTCTAAGTATAATTATAATTCAACCAAATCTGTTTAAATTGAAATAAAAAAAATGTTTCCAATAGTCAAGGAAAAACGCAGATGCGATATCTCCATATTTATGTCTATGTGTTAATAATTAAAAAAAAATATGGACAAATACTAGTTTGCGTGTTTGGACTAAACTGATAAAAAACAATCTTAACGGTTTCTGTTTTATTTTTATTATTCATCTTAACAAACTTTCATTTGTATATTCGTTTATTGCTATCGAGTCTCTACAACTTCCACTCCAATAATCACACTCAATGTAATGTACGTCTGCCTTGACAACGTTTTACAATCCGCTATATAGCAACATTAACATGCAGATTTACGTATTATACATGTTTGTCGTCAGTTTCTAGAACGAACTGTGTATAATGCAAACTGTCTCCATATTTCGTCGTCGTGTATTTCGACTGCATCAGACCAAGCCGCACCATAATGTGTATCGGCAAGAATTATGTCATATTCTCGTATTATCTAAAATCGCGATACGCGAAACCCGAGTTTGGCGTCGGAATGACGGTCGATTTGCTGATGTTTGGGTACGAAAACGGGACTTCTTCAGTAGTGTCATGTCATGACACTGAACAATCAGAAGCACGGCTCGTTGAATTTAATGGTAACTTGGAAAATGGGAATACGTTTGCTGAATGCAATGTCAAATCCCTTTCTGTGCAAACACCCCATCGTAGATATAAATATAACCACCCTTACGCCCGAACATTCTTCCTGGCTGAGGATGATTATTTTATTTACTTGAGAAATTTCAAATTATTTAAAACTGAAAACATTCAATTAATTAATCACAGTTTTTGTTTCTGTTGCAAATGCATAAAAAGCTTCAACAGCTGAATAGATGGCATAGTTTATTTTTTCTGTTGTTACCAACCGGAATGTGATGAACGAATTTATTGAACAAATGTTACGTATAAGAACTCGAGTCTCGTTTTAAATAGAAATATGAAATATTTTGATATTTCTGTCTTGGAATGATATGTTATGCAAGACTGAAAGTAAATGAAATTAATAGTCAGGAACGTTCCTCTTTCGCACTTGAGATGTCATCACCTCAGTTCCAAAATGTTCTAAGTCACCAAATGTCACTTTTGAGCAAATCAAGTTTAAAGATTTGACATGCCAGAATTCGGCCACTTCTAACCCAATTCTTATCAAAATTGAAGAATACGGAAATTATGATGTTTTAACACTATTATAGAATTATATCATGTTCTTCTGAGCTTAACACTGTGTTCCGTGTAGTATCGACAGCAGTATGAGTAATGATATGCTGCCAATTCAAATTTGAAATGAATAAAATGTTACTTTAGCATTAGAAATTTAAGAGTAGACACCTGTGAGAGCTTAGGTTTGTGTAAACGTATTTTTTGACCTACATTGGTTGAGTTTTGTTGGGTTGAATGCCCTATCAGCAGCTTTGGTCATTTTAAGGCGTTGTCAGTCTATAAAAGGTCTACTTGGGCTTCCTAACCACGGTTTCACTACAATTGACTGACTTTTTGTCCACTTTCATCAGCGGAGGGATAGAAATGCTTTCAATCATTATGGTCAATCAAACGTTTTTTTAGCTTTTACAGAAGATACCTGTTTTCCTAAACAAATGCCGTTCTTGATTCAAATGTAAGAAACTGATACTGCATTTGAGTCTGCAATAAGGGTGAATACAATAATATTCGGCATCTAAGAAAGAGGGTATATGCGAAAACGCCGGCAGTGTACCGCTAAACCACGGACAGCGACTTCGGTGTCTCTCCCCAACACCACCCAGCCAAAAACCCTTACCATTTAACACTGACCCTAATCCCTTATCCTTAACACCCTATCCCCAACCTACGTCTCATTCAGACGCCGGCAAATTGCGAGAATCCGCGATTTCCCGCTTATAGGTAAAACTTATCCCTAGTTAAGTATACCAATTATGGGATTGCTATATGAGCATAATGGTTTATTGTGCCTACCCACAAGGTTATTATTAAATTTCTATGTATAAATTAGCTTCTATGCATGGAAACATAATAGACATAATAGACGCGGCAGTATACGGGATTAATTCACATGATGGTATATGAAAATTCCCCTGAAGGACCAATATTTAAAGACTTCAATCAGTATATAAACAACTGTGGGTTATGCTTTTGTTTTGGAGATGGACGAAGTGTGTAACCGGCAATGAGCGATTGTTTTCGTATTGCTTTCGATTATTTAAAACTGTATTTCCCGTACAAGAACTGTACGTTGCCTGATATTCCAAAAAAAAAGAGTTTTAGTTCAAGTTTAAAATCGCTATGAACTACCCGATATTATTAGTTTACAATTTATGTCTGTTGTGATTAAAGTACTAACCGACTCTTCGTATATGAAATTTTGCCTTATTAGGCCGAAAATTAAAAATTAAAAATAATTCAATTTGTCCGTGTACATCATATGATATATTTAAATTATAAAGATAAAACACTTTATGTAAACGTATAACAAAGTTCAAAAATATACAATCGAGAACGCAGGATGCTGTGGTGGAAAAAGTCCGCTTCAGAGATCGCGGATGTCCGCGATTCAAATATCAAGATATGCTCACATTGTCATAAAATATACTATTGGATTGTAAGAGACATGTATATATAACTCGTTATATTTTAAAAGGGACTTCGTACACTACTCCCAGTTTTACTCCCTATTTTAAGGCTTTTTTACTGTGACGAAAAAGTACGAATGGTTTACAAACTCTCTTTATTTTCATTAAATATTTAATAAAGTTACACATAAATTCATCAGCAAAACACAATAACATGCAATATCTTAGAACTTTCTAATATAAATTGACCTAAAAACCTTAGAACTTTCTAATAGAAATTGATCTAAAAACCTTAGAACTTTCTAAGAGAAATTGACACAAAAACCTTAGAACGTTCTAAGAGAAATTGACACAACAACCTTAGAACGGTCTAAGAGAAAATTGAAAATATTAAGACAAAACGTCATTCGTTTAGAATGAATGAAAACGAATGGCTGGTCAAAATAACTTTTGCAATATTGAAGTATAAGTCTGAGTTTCAGTCTTAAATTGTTTGTGAATGATAACCCAGTGCTTACGGTAACACATAATCTTCGAATACAAGTAATTATCTTTTTGGGTACGATATACAACTTACTTGTACATTAAGTTGATAAATATAATTTCATCACAAAGTGCATACGAAATTAAACGATACAAATACATGTATATGGCAGCAAGTACATCAGAATACGTCATTACATCCATCCATACATAAAATACACATGTACAGTAAAACCTCACTTAAAGGGACTCGACTCCAGATTCTAAATTGCAAAAAAATCTATAAATTGTTTAAAAAACCGATTTTTATCGTCTTGTTCGTTCGATGACAGTAAAATAAGATAATTGAATGATTAAAATGATCGCCAGTTTTTTACATTTTTCCTTCGCAAAATCTATTGCGTTACTAACGGTATAAAAATTATAAATAGAACCAGTGCTAAGGATTATGGGAGGTTTCAGCAATTTGCACCGGAAATCCGCGCGTGCGCAATAAATTGTTAACAGACCGACAGCCTTCGTGATGCCTGCTAAATAAACGGCTATTGCTAAAATGTGTACGCAAACTAGCCACAAAAACTGTTTCGGCTGACAAAATGTGAACATCGGGGACGAAGTGATCTTGTGGATTCAATTAAAATAGTGTATTGGAGCGCAAAACGATTCTACAGTTGCAAAATGCGTGATAGACAGGTAAAAGGGATTTTCTCAAAATTATTGAACGTAAACAATATGTTGTCAAATTTCAAGTATTTGTATAATTCGCTTAAGAATGTATGATAGACTGGAGTCAGCTTCGTAAATTAACAGTACCCCACCCTCCGAAGATCAATATACGTTTGTAAAGGATACTTTAAATTTGTGTTTAATTCGCTGGACTTGTAATCCAGGTGACCTGGGTTTGATTCCTTCATGCCTCGATCAAGAATGACAATTTCTCCTCCCACATGTATATTATTTTAGAGTTAATGAACTCTGGTGATTATGAAAGTAATTTAAAGGGGTAGGGGCTCGAACCCTGTACCCCTGAAATACTAGTACGGCGCTCTATTGACTGAGCTAAACTGATAGCCTTCTTACCCCACATCACTGCACATCCTCCTTCCGAAGCTCAACCACTGTGTGCTGTCAAACACCGCTGCCACCATTGAGGTAAATCAAGGGTAAAAGTTCTGATGTCTATCTGTCTAACCCAAAACCACTACATTTCTGATGACAATGTAATTGAGAGTTATGTTCTTGGTACAACATCATAGGCCAACAAAAATCTACTAAGGCAGTGTATCATGTACTAGTATTATGTTAGTAACTCGGATGTAAAGTACACTCTGTAACTAAGTGCACATTTATTTATACCTGTAGTATGATGTATTTGTTATGATGTATGTCATCCCAAAGTTATTTAGACGCTTCCTTGCCTCAAATTCTACAACTTCTCAAATAAATTTAATCGATCATAAGACTAATTCAGATGGTCAAATAGAACGATTCAGAAGCTGATTCCCCATGCTTGGTAAAATTCAACAGAATTATTCTGTAGGTGTATTCTGATGAACCTTGATAGTTCAAATTATTAAGATTCATCATACAAATTTGGAAGTGTTATCACTTTGCCTATACACATACTAATTCCTTAATTGTTAAATTATGTCTGATTGTAATGTTTGAGCTGTGAAACTAAAGTGAGCAAATCAGGACAACTATGCCCATCTTGTTATTGATAATGTTTGGTTTGTAAAACATAAGACCTATATGTATTTATGTATACATGTTATTTACTTAGGGTGAAGTTTGAATGATCAAGCTCTAACACAGGAGACATACATGTATGACTTTGATCTTGATTATGATCTGGATGACCCCACATATCACTTTTATCAGCCAGAGGAGTAGGATATTTCCAGTGTGTAAGGTAACTACATTGAATTGTTATTTAAAGATTTTCATCTGTTAATAAAGTAAAAAATAACCATTTGACAGACATGATTTTATGATATTTCTGCTCTGATAGAATATTATGTCATTTTTAATCAATAACTGGAAAATGAGGGTCTACTACCGACTCACTTCATATTATGATTGTCTGAATAGTGATTGTATACCCGCTTCACAGATGTATATAGGAATCAAGTGTGTTGTCTGTTTCTTAGGTCAGTTTAGATATCTTGTAAAGCATGTTTTTTATGCTTTTCTTTTGATAATCATGTTCTTTTGTCTTTTTTAAACTTTGTATTGAGTTGGTAATAAGCATTAGTCCTAATAAGAAGTAAATCCGTCAAAAGCACTTGAATTTTGTGTCAAATGTTCTGTATGAACCACAGTTACTTGAAACTAACTATTTTAATGTTCTATATGGCCTATTTACTATAATATTCTTTTTACCATGAACCATGATAGGAAAATATTTGATAGAAAATAAAATGTGTGTTGGTACAGAATGTTTTACATGTCATAGGAATATTAGTAAAGCTATTTATAAGTAAATCTGGTGAGTAAAAAGCATTGGAGCTAATCATGATTATTTTAAATGTAGGTTGCATGTATGAAAGGCAATGAAGTATTAAAACCATTGTTGAAAGATGCAACCAATCATTGTGCTGAAACATTAGGTGGCACTGTACTTGAAATGAAGGTAATTCTTTTCTTGAAGCTATGAAACATTGAAGCCATCTTCTAACAGCATATACCCACAATTGGGTAATACATTCTTTAATGGACTTCATTTTAGAGTGGTTTTATGTTAAAAGTATATTATTATCGAGCCCTTTGCAATGGGCTAGATATAGTCACCACAATAGCGATACGGTCTATGTGCGTGCTCATGACTGTCAGTTCACATTTGTTTTATATATTTATACTCTCAGGGATTCCACTAGGTGCTGAATCTCAAGGGTCATTTTGATAATTTTTGACCAGACGTTGCCATATTATGGCCAAAATGCCTGCAATAAAGAGAAAAAATGACCCTTCAGCCAGAATCCTAAGGGTCAAAATGTGAGCATTTGGAAAATCCAGGGGTCAAACAAGGGTCAAATGGAACCCCTGACACTTGTTTGGTCATTTGCATCCTATTTTTCATCTTGAATTTTCTCATCACATAATTATAATGTCCAGTGTTTGGGAAATATTTGCATGATTTCATTTTTGAATATAATTTGTTGTTGTATTTCATTCATACATTTCAACTAGTAGCTACTATCATGAAGAGTATCTATATATATTTCAGACAAAGTGGGTGTCTGTTCTAAAAACATTGCTAATGGAGCTAGGCCCTTGGAAAATGTGACCATAGAGCAAAAAGCTTAGTAGAAGCACAAACGATTCCCATAGTACAATGTATGTCGCATGCCAGTAAGTATACTAATTATTAGTACAAACATAGATTAAATGATTACTTTGCTGTGAAATAACATTTAACAAGATTTGATATTGTGAGTTTCAGTGTGTCAGTCTTCATCAGGAATACTATTATAAAACAACAGAACAAAATGATGTAAAGTAATAGCTATTTCTGTTGAACTATATATATAATAAAACCACACTGAGACTAATGATGGATAATCGGACAAGTTTCATTATCGATAACCGAATTGGACATAATCGAAACATTTTGTTTTTTAGTGCAAGTACAATGCTGACAGTTAATTTCATTTATACAACTTTATATATATATCTATTTTTTCTACATTTAACAGCAATTAGGTTTTACACACTCGATCTTATGTCATAAAATCATTTCATCATTCAATAAATGTTTTTGTATGTTTACTTTGCATATATGACCCTAATGGTGCATAAATCACCCACTCTTTCCTTTGGTAACTGAGGGTTACTTCTTCTATCTCTTTGGTACCTTGTCATATTTTTTGAGAATTTTGAGAATTTCTTCAACATTACCCTAGTATAATGCTTAAAAAAAGGAAGAATTTCATGAAAAAACAACCCTTGCATTTCCAGTTACCAGGTTACTACACTATATCTATGGTTACTTTGAAATGACTTTTGTTACTCTCTGTAATTATTGGTATCTTTTCTCATACTATCAAAATATGAAAAAACTACTCTTGCATTTCCAGTGACCAGGTTACTACACTTTATATATGGTTACTTTGAAGTTACTTTTGGTTACCAAGTCGACTGAATGGTTACTTTTCTCATTCTATCAAAATATGGAAACAGAACCTTGCATTTCAATTTACCAGGTTACTACACTATATCTATGGTTACTTTGAAGTTACTTCTGGTTACCAAGTCAACTGAATGGTAACTTTTCTCATTCTATCAAAGTATGAAAACAGACCCTTGCATTTCCAGTTACCAGGTTACTACACTATATCATATATATGGTTACTTTGAAGTTACTTGAGGTTACTCACTCTATTTAATGGTAACTTTTCTCATATCTATTACTTTGTATATTTGTATTTGACTGAGTACATTGAAACCATTTCTATATAACTGTAATATTTGAATGTCGTCGACGTCGGATGTCAAGTGATGATTTTTGATTATTTTCTATAATCGCGCCATCACTAACTGAGATCCTTGAACACTGGTTTTCTTATTGAGGTGGTCTTAACAGTGAGGTTGAATAAAGAGTAAACAATGAAAATGGCTTTTCAAATTGTGTTATTAATTTTGAGGTGGTCTAATTGAGATGGTATTTAAGTGAGGTTTTAATGTAAATATATGGTGTACAGCATTTCCAATAAATCATATCATGCTTTTAGGCTTGATGTTAATACATTTTCAATTGCAGAAGAAAGCTTCAACATACATCTACTGAGTAGCCACTAGACTCCAAAACAAAATGGCTTCAGGTACTTATTATGTTTACATTTTTATTTTTATTTTGAGCATTATTGAGTAACAAATGTGATTGACAACTGATTAATAAAGTTGGGAAGTCTAGGCTAAACTCCACATTTGTCATCACTGCTTCTGCTCTGAATTCTTGAAAACTTAAGAGGCAAAACATTTGTAATATTTCTGACTGACAAATACTTATGCTAAACATTATATTTGTAATTTAATCAGTGTGAAGTTATTCTCATAAATGTTGCATGTAATGGTTTACAGCAAAAATTGACTGCTGTAACTTGACATTATCTGGTTGGCACACTATTGCTACTGAAATTTCAAATCAACTGAATGTGAATATCAAATCTAGTTTGATAAAAAGTACTGGTTACATCCTGGTGATACTTGCAAATAGTGCAGCACAATTAATTGGTTATACCTACTTGTCTAAATCTGAATTTCCTTGTAGATTCCAATGCAAACTTGTTTAAACTTGATGTTCTTAGTGATTTTTATTTTGGTTACAAGTTCTATTTTCAAATAGTATGAACTAATCTATTTTTGTTCCAGATGCAAATGAACATACTCAAAGGCAACCAACACTAATTGAACTGTGACAAAGGAGTATGAATATATTTCTAATCTGCTGATAGAAATTTGTATGGAATTTGTTGTAAATCTGTTGTTAACATGACGCTTGAGGAGCACCATCCCCAACACATTTCAGCCACCATTGCTCCAATATCACCACCAGTTGAGAGAAATACAAATATCTGGACTGAAAGGGTGGTAGATCACTGAGATTGATAATTGATGCGTCAACTGTTTGATTATCTTGGCAAATTATTGGCAAGATTCAGCTTAAGCCTAAACCTATATGCCATTGATTTTTAAAAAAGACAAAAATGTTCCAGTCTTTAAATAGAATGTTGTTCCAATAAGACTTCAGTCAAGTCTGAATACCGGTTATAGGAGAACAGATGGTCTACAGTGTGTTTGGGCAATTTAAACTTGACAGCAAATAAGTTGTACTTGAAGCGCAAAAGTATTTAGAACAATTCACTCTTTTACATTTATCTAGTTATATTACCAACTCAACCAGCGAGGAACAAGTGAAGACAAGTTACATTTTTGTCGAGCCTGCTTGCAATGATATCGATACACATGTATAGTCCCAACAACAGTGATCCGGGGTGTGTGTGTGTTTCTGTCTTGATATTCTTTTTCTGGACCATTACTCTGTCACTTATTGGAGGATTTTCAAATGTTTTTGCAGAAATGTTAACCATGATGAGACAGAATGTTGCGAGCAAGATCCATGTCTGTAGCTTAAAGGTCAAACTCACATTTAGAGGTCAAACACGGGTCTAAAACATCTTGTCCAGACCATCACACTGTCATTTATTGAGGGACTTTCAAATAACTTGGTACAAATGATTATCATGATGAGCAGTGTGTCACACGCAAGACATGTGATCTTAGCTCAAAGGTCAAGGTCACACTTGGAGGTCAAATGTCTGAAACATCTTGTACGGATCATAACACTGCCATCTACCTATGTAGAAATTTTCAAATTATGTAGCACAAATGTTTACCATGATGAGACAGCATGTTGCACTCGGGACCTATGTCTGTAAGTCAAAGGTCAATGTGACACTTTGGAGTTCAAACATCAAAAAGATTAGTCAAAACATTTTGTTCGGAATATTACGCTGTCATTCATTTGGATTCCTAAATGTCTTGGCACAATTGCTCATCATAATGACCTCATGTGTCATGCAAGACCCGTACCCTACCAGTACATTAAGATAGCTCAAAGGTCAAGATCACACCCAGAAGTCACAAATGGGTGAACTAGATATGCACTCACTGTACAGCATTATATATTGGTATTCTCTTGACAATTGGTGGGCTCGACATATGGCCTTCACTCAGGTCATCTAGTTAGTAAAAGTGCTCTCATGAAATATGATTATTATACTACATATCATTACTTCTATGCACCATTTGTGGATAATATCCAGTACATTACTTATGATTAGATAATCCCAATATTCTCAATAATGAGGTGCATCATGAAATGACATGATTATTTAGATCTTTATATTTTTCAATTCAGTAGTTAAGTTAATATGTTCTTTTGAATGCAGCATGTAAGAGTTATTATATAAGGAGATGTCATGTAGTTTTCAGTGTTGTACAATGTTGTTTTTATTTATGTTTTTTTGTTTCAGTATAGATGTTTTTTCTTTCTGTTGATATACAGTCGGACCTCATTTTTATGTCTCACTTAGACACATTTTGTCTTTGTCGTCTGTCTGTCCGTCAGTCCACTTTCAGCTTGTCAGTATTTCATCTCCTATACTGTTGGGTGAAATTCAGCCAAACTTCATAGGATCAATCAACATCAAGTGTAGTTGTGCATCGTTGTTGTTTCGTTCTGCTCGGATAATGTTCACTGAGTTATGGCCCTATGATGTGTTTATTCATATTTATTTGTATTTGTCTGCGCTTCATCTCCAATATTGCTGGTTGGCTTTCAACTAAACTTCACAGGATTGATAAGCATCAAGTGTAGTTGTGAATCCTTGTCGTTTCGTTCTGCTCAGATAATTTTCACCGAGTGATTGCCCTCTGTTTTTATGCATGTACAGTGTTTGTCTGCGCTTCATCTCAAATACGACTGGTTGGATTTCAACAAAACTTCACAGGATTGATAAACATAAAGTGTAGTTGTGAATCATTGTCGTTTCGTTTCGCTCAGATGATTTTTCACTGAATAATGGCCCTTTGATATCATCGGGGTGACATGTTTTTTGTCATACAATATCTTTATTTTACATGTACATATTTCTTTCAGAGTAGATTTTTTTATTTCTGCCAATATACTGTCAGTCGCACCTTGTTTAATTGACAGCCTTCTATCGGAATACGTGGTATCATCCGAAATAAATGTCAGGTCCCAATGTATCTTCTTGTGCATGTCAAAATGAAATTGGCTATTTGAAACCATGTTTAATTTTTAATAGAATTTTGGACCTGATGAATTCGACAGAACTGATCCGACTTCTATTGTTATTTCATGAGTGTGTATTTAACTGCATAAAATGTTTGGTAGCAAATAAAATTCATATTTGTTGCAGCAATTCTTTTGTATTTAATTTGCTATTAGTTGTATCTTCAAGGAATGTCGGATTTGTGCCGTTTCTGATTTATAACAAAATTCAGGACAAAAATAAACAAGAAGAGGTTGTGCAGTTAAACAAGATATATTTGCTAACCATTTTTACTGAATGTCTATGAATTTGGATTATGATAATGTAAACCAAATGTACATATCTATCATAAACTTGTGACATAATAACAATTTGCTAGTTTGCATAACATAGTACACAAGATATAGCACTTGTTAGAGTCAAATGCTCCCAAAAATGTGTCTTATGAACTCACTCAAAGATGCCATTGTATCATAATAAACTTCGTTACCCTAAAGACTGAACAAAACATATGGTTCACGGTCTGTACTGTCCATATTTCAGAACTCTTGAAAAATATAATTAAACATAAACTCTTTTTGCATGAAGTATAATATTTAAAACAAGACGGCTATGGTGGCCCTTTATGCTTACCTGAGTACATTACCATCCTGGTTTCAAGATTCCATGAGGAGTTTCAATGATTTGACCTCATGACCTACTTTTTGACCCAACATGACCCAGTACCACACTGGAATTGCATCTTATTAAGACCAACATTCTGATCAAGTTTTATGAAGTTCCGATAGAATAGCCTCCCAAGAATCCTTAAGGATTTTCAATCATTTGATTATGTGACCTAGTTTATGACCTCAGATGACCCAGTTTCAATCTTGACTTAGCTTTTATTAAGGCAAACATTTTTACCAAGTCACACTTCCATAAGGTAAAAATGAAACCTCTGGAGTGTTAACCCAGTTTCGAACTTGGCCTAGATTTCATTGAGAAAAACATTCTGACCAAGTTTCATGCAGACCAGGTAAAAGATATTACATATTAAGTGTTAACAGTCTAAATTGTAGACGACGACGGACACGGGGCGATCCCAATAGCTCAACTTAAGCACTTCGAGCTCAGGTGAGCTAAAAACACTGGACACGGTCGAGTTTGTTGGACTCTTGGTCTCAAACAAGCATAAAATTTAATACAAACATTAAAAATAGTTTAATTAATAAAAAAGTCCCATTACTTGTTATTATGACTTTCCCCCTGTTGAACTGATTAAGTTCAAACTAACTGTACATCAATAAAGGTGCATTATCAGTGAATATTACTTGATAAACCCTGACACATCTTCTCTGGAATATTTTTATTTCTATGTTTCTCTCTATTACTTTTAAATATTGACTAAAATGCATATAAAAGTTTCAAAATTAAATTGCTATACTACATTCCAGCTAACTCACTGGAAAAATCTTTCATTTGAACATTTGTCTACAAGTTATTTCAATAGAGAGTAATGACCAATGGAGATACAGTGGAATCACATTATTATGCAACATTTAAATGTTATGCATTGCTATTAACTATTTGTACATATCTGAAACACAGCCAAGTTTTAAGTTGTGTAGCTGTTCATAAATGAACCAGGATCGAGTAAGTTGCTGTGGTGTAGTGGTTAGCATACCGGAACGGAGACACGGGTTCGAATCCTGGTAGCGCCATTGACCCATTTTTCATGTTCCTCAAAAGATGAGTTTATAACTATCATTCCAACATTTCAACATGAACCAGAATTGGTGGATGAACAAAATATTACACTTTAATTAAAGTGAATAAACCCCAACTCTTTTGATGTCTTAGTTGAATGAACATGAGCATTGAAACTGAAAATTAATCTTTAAAATACCATTTATGAAAGAATTACCACTGGATGGGGTAGTTTGACTTTGCAAGGTTCATCAACTTTTGTCAAGAAATAACAATTGTACTAAAAAGAAATAATGTAAACAGTCTTTAGAAGATGTTCACTTGCACATTGTATTTAATCTATCATCAACCAACACAATGTCTACATGGTATACTAGTCCCCTTCTGGATTGAAAAATGTGTTCTGTATATCTATGAACATAGACAGCTAGTTCAAGGCTTTAAGTGTATCCCCGCAAGTACCCATATAGCCATAGAACAAGCTGCCTATAGGCAGAATGCATGTATGCTCTATCTGTGTCTTCTTAATGACTATGCCTGTCTGGCTAACATGTCATCTCTGAATGTCAGCTGTAGGCGCAACGTTAACTGATCAGTGATTGTTTACCTATCCTGAAAATACAAAAATACAACACAGTAATATATAGCTACATAAACTTAATTCTAAAAAATAATCAACAGAGTTTGTAATGAAATGCAAATTTATGCCAACATTGAAATTAATAAATAAAAAAGTTTAATAAATAAAAAAGTAAGTATTTAGTCCCTGCTTTATGGTTATCATAAACAGTAGGCAGACGTATACATACCCTATCGTCAAAATGGTGGTGAGAAATTGAAACCCACTGAGTCAGGTGTGATCAATATCTAACAATCTCTAATGTAGGCACAAATACTGGTTAGTTACCAAGAAAGCAGTCATCAAGAGTGATAAGTATAAGCTTTTTGAAAATGAGTAAGTTTGAGCTTAACTGTATTTGTATTGGTATAAATATACAAGGACATTGTAAAGATAAGGAAGGAAAATTTGTTTACCTAACTGGTTGTCTGCCGTTGCAATACTGTGGAGCCATTCTATAGAAAACTCTGTCTTCATCTCTGTCCAATGTACATACACATCAGCTGGGTACAGGCGCTAAGGGTCCTGGTTCAAGGGGTCCCTTTTGACTTTTTGTGAGGACAGCAGTTATATCCAATATTACCAGAGGCTGACTTTCCGTCAGCTCCTTCAACGTTTTTTTTCTTTCATCATCCATCGTTCTATCATGTCCTGGAAGCATAATTGCTCTTTATATAAATAAATTTATAAACAAAACTTTAACAATGCAGTCAACAAGCAAATTTGTTGAATTGATATCCCTTGCAGAATAAGTCAAATTACAGAAAATATAAATCAGTTAGTTATTTAATATCCCTTGAAAAGACCACATATAGTGAGTCGTAACTTTGAGGACATATAATAATAAAAAAGTTTCATCAGCATGAGCTTGTCATGCTCCCCTCGAAGAAGTTGGTGTTTATACATGTAGCTATGACATTGGATATGCATCATTCCCTAGACTGGTGGATGGACAGACAACCCTTAATCATATAAATACCAACCATTATGAGATTGCTTTGGGTAGAAAAATCTGTACAACTCTTTATAAGATCATTTTAGCTGCTCGTCAGAAGCAAAGGGCTTTAATTCTCCCACACTCAAGTGGATTCATGGGGCATTTAATATGCATCATTCCCATACCTATTATTATATTCAAATTGCAATGCAATATAGATCTGACCAACCAGCACCAAGATGTGGTTCCAATTATTTTCCATAATTATAATACATGATCATTTGAAAATACCAAAGGGCCATAACTCAAATACCCTTCTATATTCATAGAAAGTTTCAATGAAATCTGTCCAACCAGTACCAAGATATCGCTCCGGAAAGAAAAAAGTGTGACGAACAGGCAACACCAAAACAATATCCGCTACCAAAACATTCGTTTCGGCGGGGGAAAATAAAAATTAAAATCGTAGAAATGTGGTGGACAAAAGGAGACAAAATAGCTCAGTTTTATAACTTCAGATCTAAGTGAGCTCAAAAGTTTGAAACAAACTTGGGCCATTCTTGATCTTTAGATGAATTGAAATGAGCTGTACATTTTACATATTACATGTATAAAGCATGGAATAATTATACTCAGGAAAAAAGATCAACACAGCTACTAGAAAAGATGTGTCAACTGCACATCTATATATATACAATGTATATAGATATATTATAAGACTCACAAAAAGGTTTAAAAGCATGGGGAACTTAAAACTCAGTGGAAATACATTAATGAATTCGAACTGATTTATTACCTACATGCGCTTGCTGTCTTCCCTCTTCACGTAGCCGCATCATATTATCCTCTTCATCTTAAATTCAATTTCAAACGGCCTTCATCTGAACACTCTTTCTGTCTCACTGTCCACCCCTACTATGGCCTCTACCTTCCCATGCCCCTGTATATTGCAGTGTCTTCGTCACAGAGGCTGGTGACCCCTACAAATATTAAAAAAGCTTTCCTGTAAATTAACACATATGTTTAAGAACTTGAACCCATCAATGGATGATCCATTGTAAAGTTTGTTAATTATGATCTATCAAGGGCTACTTTCATTTTCATTCATGCTAATTAAGATAAAATTATCGTATAAACCATTTGAATTTTAAAATACTTGCTTCATGAGAGGGCATTTTAACAAAATGGTGTAAATAACAAATAATATTAACTTACAACATAGACCCAATTAGCTAATTAGGTATCGTCAAATTATTTTGAAATGACCCCTCGTGGTAATGTCGCTATGAAGAATGTCCAATTACGTCAATATTTCAGCGATCAAACGAAAAAAAATTCGTCTTTGTCTGACCTAAATACTGCCAAAACATCGTATATTTATTGGATAACAAACAATGTGAAACGAAGAAAACACTTACTACGTCGGCAATCGGAGACACATATTCTGCAGTCTTGTCTTGTTTACAAATGTGTAATCGGTCACGTGGTATTTCTTCTATATTCTATGCGGGAATTCCGTGTTATAAATATCTCGGGATACCCCGACCTACTTAATGTTTATCGTACGAAATGGACTCGATTTTGTTATGAAAAACGCTTTTTTTAGCATTTTAAACTACATTTCTCCATGAAATATTGTGTTAAATAGAATTTAACGCAATTATTTCTCAAACATGTTTTTTTGGGTCAATCTGGAGTCGAGTCCCTTTAAAACAGGGGATAAAACTGGGAGTAGTGTACGAAGTCCCTTTTTAAAATATAACGAGTGTTATTTAAAAATAAGTACATGTTCCATACAACAGTTGATAGTTTATCTTCAGAATTTACAATCCAAAAAACATTTACAATATAAACAGTGTCATGTGACGTCATCCGCTACATGTCATTGGTTAATCAGATATAACATTATGGAATTAAATGTAGCGAAATACAGCAGATAGAACATAAATGAATATATGTTATCTAGCATTCTATTAAAGATAGAACGTTTGAACTAGCACTCTTTGATATATCTATACGAGAGCTTTCCATTGATATGTTAAACTCCATATTGACCAAATAATGACTTAGACAAGTCTGGAATTAAGGTTACGATGTGTCGTACTGATATTACAGAGCCTAGATCTGGCATTAACATGGAATGTATCATATCGCTGGAGTCAGTCATTCCTGGTTATTAACGTTTTTAACATGAAGATTTCCCTTTTATCGGCAAGTCAGTATACAACAGTTTTCAACGCTGTTCTAAGTCATTAGGTGAAGAAAGGATGCCTAATGTAAACAGTATGAAACTAACACTCGAAATCATTACCCCACCCACGTGCACGTGTCGAGTGCTTTAATAAACGTTAAGCTTGGTTTAAAAATCCTTTATGACTATTATCAGCAGATAATATACGTAATTACAAAAAATGTATATTTCATACAACATTTGATTATGATTACTTGTTACTTTCAGATGTACAACATGTCTGTAACAAGCTTTGGATTTTTAATCGAACTATTGTTATGTATACGGGGATGTAGTGCAGGTTTGTTGAATATTGTATAATATATTATAGTGTAATTATAATATTCAATTACGTAAACATATTATTACCCTGTAGCTATACAATGAACTAACGCTGTAATGGTGTTACTTCTTCCATACGGGATTACATGTACGTCCAACTGGCTGTTAAAATCTCGGCCAAGAAATATTACTCGCCACTCATCTCTCAAAATTTACTGTGCCGAGTTTTGAGGTTAAATAATCCGATAAAAACAATGCTGTATGAGTGCTGAATATTCTATATTCTGCTATGTATCCATTTTTGTTGAGATTCGCTAAGTGTGAATGTGAAATTGGAGGTTAAAGATTGATTATGATACTCTGCCCCTAATTACTAACAACTCACACTCACTTATAATATCTTAGAATGTGTATCTATAGGAACATTATTGCAGTCAATTTCACTCAAACTCAGACTAAGAAGAGTAAATATTGACACTTGAGTGCAGGGTGGTGAACAGCAGGTATAATTCCGGGACGTGCTAAATAAGAACAGTTAACGATAATGAGTCTATGTTAAAGAAAGAACGAGAAGACGAAACTTCTTGAATACGAGGGATGATCCAAAATAAACAGGATTGTTTGGTTATATGGTCCAATTATTCTCAATAAAAATACATCAGCAACAAAGCGAAATGTTTCTGCTACATACAGTCAAAATATAAACACAGAAGTACAAACGGAACAAAAGTTACACGAGTTTTAAGATGGGCACTAGCAAGTACCCGGCACACGGTCAATTTCACAGGATGACGTCAACGACGTCACACTCTATTCATGACGTTTGTTGTCAGTATTTTCCGTCATACTGTTCACATCGGGTGCGGCAATGAATCCATTGTTTGAAAATGTCCATGTACCATGCGGAGTCATACTCATTAATGATAACGCTCATCAGCGTCCTCTTCGTACTTCCGGAGAAAGGTCCTTGAATCCTGGCCACAGTGTTCCTTCTCATGATATTTTAGTATTCTGGGGACCCATCGTGCATGTACCTGCAGGCATATTGTATTTAAATATAAATTCATACTTACAAGTAAGTAAACATGTATAGTGATGTTGAGAGAATATTATTCTTTTTATGATGAACTCAAATTGCTCAGGTTTTTTTCAGTTAAGGTAAGGCCACCCTAATGAGAATGTAAATTTTAATTTATTTGGAATACCTTGGTCAATATCAATCCTTAGCCTATGTGTTAAGCCTCTTGCCGTACATGCAAAGGTCCAGGGTTCAAATCCCCGCAGTGCCCAAATTTTTTTATTTGCTTTTTTCATGCCATTTCTTGTCTTACTGACTTTTTTGACAAGGAAACTGATATAAAATTATAAAATATAAATTGTTTCAATTTTCCCCCAAAAAAATGCCACATTTCTCCAAATTTTGATAATTCTGCACGGTAAAAGTTGATACATACATATTACAAGATGTTATCAAAGCAAAACTGGACGGTAAAAGTTTTTCATTTTGTTATATTTTGTTCAAGAGGTGTTGAGGATAATTTTGATGTACATTATATTAGAGTACTAACGTTATTATGTATGATTATGCTACCTTGAAAATTTGCATTTCTTATTGTGACTTAAAAAAATACGTCATTTACAGTAGGGTGTATGCATATGAAGTACCACCTATTTTTTTTACAAAGCATATTATTTTTGATTTCTTTTCCTTATGATATCACTAGCACTTTCTTTTTAAGAATAACACAAACAGATGATAAAAAAGTCTCATTTTGAACTAAAAATAAAATTTGTATGCATGAAGAACATGAGTGGAATTTTTGACCTCTCAAAGCAAGTCGGTTTAATCTTAAAACTTGAAAATCTTTAAAACGGCACTGTAAAACATTGTAATATTTTGCAGTTAGTTGTCTAATGTGATCGAGAAACTCATGGAAACAGTTTAGTTAAGATTCTTGAAGATGAGTATTAGATTGGTCTTACCTTAATTATATACTTTGGTATCTACGGTTCCTGATTTGCTAAAAATGAAACAAAATTGAACTCTATATAATATTTTAGTTTTGAGCTATTTTTATTTATTTTCTAAATATATTAATGTACAAACCTTACACATTTGAAGATCCTCGATTATAATCCTGTGTATTGTCCCATAGCCAACGTCAAACTTCTCCGAAAGTGCTCATACTGTCAGCCGCCGGTATGTACTCAATGCGTCAGCGACTGATGTCAACAACGTCACTCCATGTTTTTGTCTTTCTCACTCTTACCTCTTCGCCTTCTAGACCGTCTCTTCCTTCACGGAAACGTTTGTGCCACTCAAAAATTAGAGTGAGACTGACTTGAACTTTTATACTCGCCTGAACCATTTTTAAGTTTCTGTCGGCGTCTTTCCTCATTCGTGGCAAAACTTGATAACAGCCCGAGATTCTGTGCGGGGTGGTGACGACATTTTGACGTCGTAAACGTTGTAACCGGTGCTCAGTGAAACTTGTTTATTTTTGCATCTGACGATCAAATGACGCGAAATTTGCTGAACATGACGTTATGGAGAATTTTTATGGTTATGAGCAATATAATTTTTGAGATACATACAAATTAAACAAAAATGACGTAACGTCTTAATGGACTGCTCCGGGTTAGTGTTACCTTGGTAGTGACAAGAGCCAATGTGGTCAATTTAATGTAAAAGAAATCTTGCATTTATATGAAATGAACGGGCATGCAATTCGGTTAAAGATGGTATATATATTATAATATTAATAAATACCATATTGGTGTGAGTAAGCGAGTCCTGTTAATTTTGGATCATCCCTCGTACATGATAATTTGCAATAATATAACGTAAATCAACTGCATTTTGTAAACTACCAATTTTGCGACACATAACTGGATGTTAATGAGTTACATAATGTTGCCGTTTCAGCTGTACCTATAGTCAATTGTCCATCCGGAAATGTCAATGTTGGTTCGACTGTCGTGTTAACGTGCACTATTAATCCAGCAGAAGCCATGACATGGAAGCGTGACACGCATTCCTTGGCAAACTGTGATACATTTGTGTGCGCAGTTATATCATCACCGGGCAGATATACATTCACAACAGATATTGGTGGACAAACAGTTAACATGACTATAGCTCCTGTAGAACCAGATGATGACAATAAGGAATTTAAATGTGTAACGACGTCCAGTGATTCATGCAATTTTAGTGTGTCGTCTACGACTATGGCTTCGACTACTGGTCCACCTGCAACAATTGGTAATTAACCATTCTTAATTTTCATAATGATGCATAAACACGAGACAAAACGATATACAGTACTATAATTTTGAACTTAAATGTTACAATACTAGTCTTCTCTTCTCTCCTTAATTGTTGGTGATAATTAGCAAGACCATTCCGTTTTGGGCATCCCCATACACCATCCCCATTGATGTTTGCCTTTACACCTGCCCTACTCCTAGCACTTTTCGTGCTGATGTTTCCCTGCGATCTGTGTGTGGAGGCATTGTCTTGTGAAAGAGAGAGAATAAGTTGCTACAGGGCAAAAGGGTAAACACGTAAGGGAACAGGCGCGTACGGAATGTGAATATGACGTCCCCCTGTCATAGTTAAACATTCCGTCTGACTGCATGGTAAATATCTACAGGAACATGTCTAAAGTTACCATGATATTTTATGTTGTTATCAATATAGTCGATTATAATGAAGACATAATTAAATATTAAATCAATATGGCTTTGCATTTCAACTGTATTTGCAATGCGATTATATTAAGACGTGTTTAATTTCGTAAGTCATTATATTTATGTATCCACCAGAGTAGTAATTAATTTAACATATAGCATGGGTTGTCCGTTGTATTTAAAGGAAATATGGTTTAAGTTTGATTTGTTTGTGGTGTTGTGTCGCTGACATCGTCTATGAGACAGTTTAGAGAATGGCATCTCAACAGAATCAACATTGTTATTTTAAACCATATTTTTAGAATGGGTGTGTTTATCCTTCACGCACAAGTAATCCTTTTTAGTATATATTGATTCATGGAAATAATTACTTTCGTCTTATTTGTTAACAAAAGTTGATGAACCAACCTAAGCCAAACGTCCGCATCCATGAATAATGCTATTTTTAATGTGTTTTTTTCATTTCAACGCTCATGATGATTTTTCTTTCACATAAAAGTACCCGTTTATTCACTTTCAATTACAGTTGTATTAACATTTGAATGCTTACGTTGTGTCATTGTTATGTAATGATATTTGCTAGTAAGCAGGTCGTACTGAATTGATTTATATATATATAAGTTAAATTATTAAGCTAAAAGTTCGGCACAACATAGAAATATCACATCAAAGAAGATCCCAAACTATTGTGGGTCGTGTGTGTTCCTGTCAAATCAATGAAAAGTAACTCTAGTGTGTGTAGCTATACTATATAGTGTTCTTTATAGCGCTTTATGATCACAGCTCTGTCGGCATCTCTTTCAAATCTTGAACTAAAAAAACTGTATTGGAGCATAGAATGCACTAATTGAATTAAATAGCACGTGTCATTTTCTACTTAAATACTGAATGTTTGATATAGATATGTCACTGCAAGTGTCGTATTACCCTAAAATAAAACGAATTTAATGTTTTACTAAATCCATTTCCTGCTGAGCATAACATCAATCGACACAATGTTTTATCTGACATCTTTCACCGTTACATGTCTGGTGAAATACTAAACACTCATACATGTGTATACGTAAGACTGAACGTCATACTACACATATCTTTTCAGACACACCTACAATCAATTAGAATACTACTTCTGTTATTCAAATAAAAACAGAGAATCAACTAAATCACCCATGGATTATGTTAATATCCTTATGTAGCTTTTTATTTTTGGTTATCACAATATGTTTAATGAACATTACCTGCAGACGATGTAAAAAGAAATCAAAGCGTGACATTTAAGTTAAATGATTTCGTAAAAGTTGAATGTAACTGAAGTGTTAACACATATACTTAATTGTTCTACATTGCAATTGCTTTTGCAACCATGCATGTATCTCGCTATTGGAAGTCAACAACAATTGAAGTTACCGGTTATGAATTTATTCTAACATGGCTTACAAATGTCTTGTTCGCCCAGTTAGCTCAGTTTGTAGATCACTCGACTGCAAATGTTGGGGTCGTTGGCTCGAGCCACGGAAGAGACATGTGTTCTCAGTGACAAAATGACTGAATACAAAGTAATTTTCCTCTACCTGTGATTCATTTTAGGGGGTTGCCAATTGATTTTGATCCAATTTATAAAATATATCATTTTAATCAATCTGGCAAAATAAATTAGTTTTTGACAATATACCATGAAACAACTGTACACCGCATATAATACTTCAGTATTGTAATACTAGTTATACTTTGTTGTATTTTGTTAGTTTAACACACAATCTTGTTACATGTTTATATGCACTATTGTATACAATGTATCACATGCATTTTGTGTAGATCGTAATAAACAAGCTGAAATGACAATGGGTATCCCTTTTCATGTAAATAGTTTAATATTTACATAGCTTGTTGAAAATGTGTATCTGCGGGAGACATGAGGCATGAATATGCAGTTTGCACAAATATAGTGTAAACACTAAAACGAAAACTGACATAATCTAATAGTTGCAAGCTTTTCCTCCTGAGAATGTAAGCAATTCATATGTGCAATTATCGACCTGACTATCGCATTCTACTTATTTTGATAAATGCACAGTCGTGATGGTTGTATGCATTACATTGTATTCATGTTAAATTATGTCAATTTTGGGTCTTAAATATTTTTCCTATCACGCTTAGTGGCATAGTACATTTTTGACTAGGACGAGGAACGTATTTTAATTCACTGAATTTGACATTTTTTATTGGAAATGAGACATTTGATTAATAATAAAAAATTCTTGTTGCCTTTAGATTGGCTTATTCGTTTACAATTTTTGTTATTTCGGATTTTGATGTAAATGATTTAGTTACTGAAAGCTAGGTCAGTATAAGGCTGCTTATTTCTGTGTACTGGATTATATACAGTGTACATGTTATTGCATACGAAATGTGTAATTGCTGTTGTGCGTAAGATCAAAGTGGTTGTCACTACGAAAAGCGACCACCGACGAGGAAAGCAGAGGTTATTTTAGTTACGGTAATTCCTTAGCATTACTCAATTTATTCAACCATGTCAGCTTCGCATCTTCAGTCTTTATGCATCTATTGCTGAGCTCATTGGTGCTCTGGTTTGCCTAGTTATTGGTTTTGTTGGGTTCCTTGTGCCCTGTGAGGTTCTCTGTCTTTATAGTGTTCATGTTATTTTCTCCCCACTATTGTTGCCAGCTGTCTTGACTTGTTCTGTGATATATTCCGTCCATTTAAACCTCATGTTTGTACTTGTTTGATTCTTCTTTGTTATCCCTTATGGTCAGCCTGGCCATTCCTTGCACCCCTATTCTCTTACATATTTACCATTGGGCCTCCTCAAATGCCTTATGTTTTATGGACTGTTGTTTTCCCGGAGGTCTGTGTGGAGAGGCATTGTTTTATGTATGTGGCCTTCTCGTTAGCAACTTATTCTCTCTCTTGCATATTTCTTCATGACTCTTCGTCATTTGAGATGACAGGTGTTTATTGTATGTGACTATTCCTGCTAAAGTTTACATATTTAAGGTAAAATCTAATGCCTTTTACTATACTCATATATTGTTAAAACATGCCTACTGTTCAAAATGTTATTTACAGACGATAGCGGTTTAACAACTGGTCACAAGATTGGTATTGGTTTAGTTGTTGCTTGCGTTGTGGCGATTGAAGTTGTTTTTGTAATAATAGTCATAGCTAGGAAGCACAAAGGTGAGAACTTGAATTGTCTCATTCCCAATGTATATACTATATACAATCACTATTTAATGAAAGAAATTCAGATTTAGGAATAATCCCGTATCCGTTTCCATCAGTAAAGAAGTGTTATGTTTTACGCAGTCAATTTTACAGTAAATTATCTGGAATCAGAGATAATGTCCAGTTAAAAGAGTTCCTGGTATACAACATGTTATTGTTTGAAACTATACCGAGCCACACTATGCGTAAATATATGGGCGAAAACATGATATTTCGATGCTAATGTTTCAGAAAAAGGGACGTTTGGTATTCTCCGTCTGCATGTGGAGAAGTTGTTAGTTGCTACAAAAGAGCCAAACTAGTACTGGTTGATAATTAATTTCAGGAAACCTAGTTAGGTCAACTAGCCGTCGTATATGACTTCAATATTGTAGAAAACCCGATAAAAAAATATATTCTATGTTGTAGCTTCAACGTTATATTTGAAGACGACATATTAATTAATTGATAAATTATTGTTTTATAGTCTTTCTTTTTGCAGAAATTACACAGAAGACCTATTCTAAATTTATCTAGGCGACATAACAACGAGTTATATCATTAGTATCACATATTGGTACTAATCTGTGAATCATTCAAGTTTTGGAGACAACAGAAATGAACTTGCTGTTGAGTATATTGTTGATTTCGTCCCCCATCGCGACGCAACGTTCTACTTTGGCTCTCGCTACCATTCCCATAAAAATGAATAAGTGTTTTTTTCAAAATACCTTGAGCCAATGTACTTTTCAGAACAATGGAGGCGCGAGTTTAAACTGGTCCACGAGCTTAAAGAACTTAAATATTTGAAAGAGAGTTTGGGGGAAAATGCAAGTGGCGGGGAGACATCATATGGTTAGTATAGTTTATCCAGATTAATAAGGGTTTAATACATTTCCGTTTATGTCACAAATGATAACATCAAGTTAATGACTACACTTCGGTTACATTTAACAGCGATATTGATACTATTCCGTTTTGATCGACTGACTTTTACATAACTTCTTGATTTGTTATACACCCGACCGTCAACACATCAAACTTCTTTCCGGATATTATATCCACAAACACTGAATTTTGTAATGTATTATCTGTTTCAGAGTTAGTTTGTGTCATCGAAGTTTATTCTACAGCAAATATATATGAAACACTTAGTGCACAAGAAACAAAAACATTGGCAAGTAAACTTGAGTCTGTGCTTGAACCCTATTTATATGAAGCTGTTACTATAAACAAAATTGGCTTTACAACAAAACTGCCATGCCGCTCATTGACCGAACTTCTGACCGTGATAGAGTTGATACGAGGAGATGAATGGAATAAATTCCTACGTGAAATGGAGAATAATCACCAAGATACAAAGTTAAGGACACAGGTGGATGCAGACTCATTCCGTGCTTGTGTCACTTATATCAAGGGTAAGATCCACAGGGTGTTAAAGAAGTTCGTTCCCAAAGTTTGAATTTTCATATTTTTTAAATGTTCTTCCCGTCTATGTCGCTATTGACCAATAGTTTACTTCTGTGTGAGAGTTATAAATAAAAGAGATATTCATGACACAGCAGTATCTTCCATGATGTGAAATATCTAAATTCAAACTTTATTAACAAACTGTTTTCACACCCTGTATATATACACGTAGATAGATATATTTTTGAAGTCATGTTTTCTTGATGTCCTTTTTTTGTCATTGTTTACTAGTATTGAATATTACATGTCTCCTAATGTTATTTGCGGTGACAGTGCACTTTGTATGAGGCATTTAGTGCTTGATTTCTTCATTCATACTGTGACGATATATTCTCAATCATGTGTACTTTGTTGTTTATATAAATTATACAAGATTCCTTTTTGCATAAATTAGACATCAGTTCTGCTCTCTCTCTCGGTACGACTTAACAAACGTTAATGCCAGCAACATCGAAGACGATATATTCTTATTCATTTATACATATTTCTTTATAACATACACAATGTTTCTATTTGCTAAAATTAGACATAAGACATATTTAAATTTATCTAGGAGACATTACAACGCGTTATATCAGTTATATCAGTAGTATTAAAGTAAATCAAGGGGAAAAAGTGCGCCCGATGTGAGGCTCGAACCAACGACCCCCTAAACACTAGTACGGCGCTCTACTGACTGAGATAACCGGGCGGCCGTCTAACCCCACATCACAACACTCCTCCCTCTTCCGACATTTGAGGCTCAATCACCGTGGGCCGTCAAACACCGCTGCCACCATTAAAGTAAATCAAGGGAAAAAGTGCGCCCGATGTGGGGCTCAAACTCACGACCCCATAAACACTAGTACGGAGCTCTACTGACTGAGCTAACCGGGCGGCCATCTAACACAACATCACAACAGTAACACATATTGGTACAGATCAGTGAATCTTACAAGTTTTTGAAACAACAGAAATGAATTTGTTGTAGAGTAAGCCTACATTATTGATCTTAGCCCCCCCCCCCCCATCGCGACGCTTCTTTCTACTTTGTGTCCCGCTACCATTCCCCTAAAAAGAGAATTGATTTCGTTCGAAATACCTTGAGCCATAGTGTATAATTATATAAAATATGTGACATTCAGATATATGGAGGCGCGAGTTTAAACTGGACCACGAGCTAAATCAACTTAATGGTTTGAAAGAGAGTTTAGGGGGAAATGCAAATGACGAAGAGGCACCATATGGTTAGTATATTTTATCCAGATTTAAGAAGGGTTTAATCCATTTCCATTTATGTCAAGAATTACTGAATCTGAACTGTATTTCTTTATTAACAGAATGTCTTTAAAACATTTCTTTAAATCAAACTTACACACAAACACTGAATTTTGTAATGTATTATCTGTTTCAGAGTTAGTTTGTGTCATCGAAGTTTATTCTACAGCAAATAGATATGAAACACTTAGTGCACAAGAAAAAAAAATATTGGCAAGTAAACTTGATTCTGTGCTTGAACCCTATTTATATGAAGCTGTTACTATAAACAAATATGGCTATACAACAAAACTGCCATGCCGTTCGTTAACCGCACTGCTGAACGTGATATACCTGATACGAGGAGATGAATGGAATAAATTCCTACGTGAAATGGAGAAGAAGCTTCAAAATACAAAGTTAAGGACACGGATGGATGCAGACTCATTCCGTGATTGTGTCACTTATTTCAATGGTAAGGGTGTTACAGAAGTTCGTTCCCAAAGTTTGCATTTTCATATTTTTTAAATGTTCCTCCCATCTATTTTGTTTCAGATCTGCAGAAGACAAATCACTCGGAAAGGTAAATTGTAGTTTTGCAATATTTATTCAAGTGTTAGTTTTTTGTGTTTAAGCATTTCGATCATTTTCAGTGTTGTACTCGTAATAGTCTTGCTTAGAGTATATTAGAGTCACTTTCAATATTTTTCGGGATGGTAATTCGTGGAAGCAGTTACGCTTATCATCGAGTTACTTAACTATTTTATTGTGTTCATTTTAAGGAACGAAGAATATTGACAATATGCATCATGGGACATTGATTGATGCAAATATATTTTCTGTGTTCTAATATTTGTCATTCATTGTTGTTCATATCAAATTAAAACATTCAGAACAAAGTCTTCCTACAGTGTTTACAGAAATATTCATTTTTCAACAGAACGACTGCAAAAATACCAAGTGTGGTTCACACGAGTGACACATCTAAATTGAAGAAATCACTACTACTGCCAACATGAACACTTAGGTAATCTTCAAATTTAGCATATTTACTATCTATCTACGGATCTATAACATTTAAACATTTTTCATTTGATGTATATTCATGATTATTCAATTTCTCTATATGATCGGCATTTTAAGTATCGCATCCTAAGTTGTTACTGACATTCATTTAATGGCCATGCTAGTCTTGTAATCTGCGTCTAATCAGCTAGCGAATAATTATTGTAGTTATGTGTACAAATGTAATTTACAAACTGATAACGTGAATTCTCTTCATCTTTCACGTTTGGCGATCTACGGAATGGTGGCACCCAGGTTTTTTTTGGCTCTTTTGGGAAGATGACCCATACCATTGAAATTGGGATTTTTGCGCGTTATCGAAAACATTGAAAACATTTTCGAAATTACAGCAAAATTTTAGGAATAAAATTTAAGTATGTAGTGATTAATTTATTAACAATTGCTCTATATATTTAAACTTCCCGTGAGAGAAAAGCTTAATTGAACCACTTTTTCTTCAGACTTATTGAGTTTTTTTACATTCAAATTGGGAAAACTCTATACTACTCGTCATTGGAAATATAGTCGTGTTACGGCAATAACACAGCTGAAAATAAACGCTGGATACATTTTTAGTGTAAGATATCACGTGGCATTGGGAAACACCTCTGACACATAGTACATGGGACAGAAATATAGTACATGGGACCGAAATATAGTAAAGGGGAACGAAAGATAGTGTATGTGACCGACAGATAGTATATGGGACCGGAAGATAGTGCATTGGCCCGAAAAATAGTACATGTGACCGCAAGATATTACATAGGACCGAAAGATATTACATAGGACCGCAAGATATTACATAGGACCGCAAGATATTACATAGGACCGAAAGATAGTACATGTGACCGATAGATAGTGTATCGGACTGAAAGATAGTACATGGATCCGATAGATAGTGTATCGGACTGAAAGATAGTACATGGGACCGATAGATAGTGTATCGGGCTGAAATAAAGTACATGGGACCGATATCTAGTGTATCGGACTGAAATATAGTACATGGGACCGATTGATAGTGTATCGGACTGAAAGATAGTACATGGGACCGATAGATAGTGTATCGGACTGAAAGATAGTACATGGGACCGATAGATAGTGTATCGGGCTGAAATATAGTACATGGGACCGATAGATAGTGTATCGGACTGAAATATAGTACATGGGACCGATAGATAGTGTATCGGACTGAAAGATAGTACATGGGACCGATAGATAGTGTATCGGACTGAAAGATAGTACATGGATCCGATAGATAGTGTATCGGACTGAAAGATAGTACATGGGACCGATAGATAGTGTATCGGACTGAAAGATAGTACATGTGACCGATAGATAGTGTATCGGACTGAAAGATAGTACATGGATCCGATAGATAGTGTATCGGACTGAAAGATAGTACATGGGACCGATAGATAGTGTATCGGGCTGAAATAAAGTACATGGGACCGATAGATAGTGTATCGGACTGAAAGATAGTACATGGGACCGATAGATAGTGTATCGGACTGAAAGATAGTACATGGGACCGATAGATAGTGTATCGGACTGAAAGATAGTACATGGATCCGATAGATAGTGTATCGGGCTGAAAGATAGTACATGGGACCGATAGATAGTGTATCGGACTGAAAGATAGTACATGGGGCCGATAGATAGTGTATCGGACTGAAAGATAGTACATGGGACCGATAGATAGTGTATCGGACTGAAAGATAGTACATGGGACCGATAGATAGAGTATCGTACTGAAAGATAGTACATGGGACCGATAGATAGTGTATCGGACTGAAAGATAGTACATGGGACCGATAGATAGAGTATCGTACTGAAAGATAGTACATGGGACCGATAGATAGTGTATCGGACTGAAAGATAGTACATGGGACCGATAGATAGTGTATCGGACTGAAAGATAGTACATGGGACCGATAGATAGTGTATCGGACTGAAAGATAGTACATGGGACCGATAGTTAGTGTATCGGGCCGAAAGATAGTACATGGGACCGATAGATAGTGTATCGGACTGAAAGATAGTACATGGGACCGATAGATAGTGTATCGGACTGAAAGATAGTACATGGGACCGATAGTTAGTGTATCGGGCCGAAAGATAGTACATGGGACCGATAGCTAGTGTATCGGACTGAAAGATAGTACATGGGACCGATAGCTAGTGTATCAGGCTGAAATATAGTACATGGGACCGAAATATAGTAAAGGGGAACGAAAGATGGTTCATGGGACCGAAATATAGTGCATGACATCGAAAGATAACGCTTGGGACCGACATATAGTACATATGACCGAAAGATAGTTCCTGGGACCGAAAGATAGTACATGTGACCGAAAGATAGTGCATGAGACCGAGAGAAACAATGTTGCCTCTAAGGTATTATCATGACCTATTCCTGGAATACACAATGTCGTTGATGAGTATAATTATTCCAAAATGTTTATTTTTCAGTGATGACAAAAATTAATTAACTAGGTACCCAGAGTACGTTTTCCACTTATTTGAAGTTACAGAAGAAGAATAGTGTTTATATTTAAACAATAAATAGTATTTGCGTGCGTGGAACTTAACTGTCTTTTATTAACCTTCTACAAAAGTTATGAACACATGACAATGTATTGTTGCATTTTGAAATCTGTCTTTGATTATCTGCTTATAATTCATGTTAAGTTTGTTTTGTATTTATATAAATAGAAGTATCAATAATCATCGCCTATAGTCTGTGAAAGGGAAATTGTAAACTCACGGTAACAAGAGAATAGCGAGCTTTTTTCCCATTATAATGCATACTGGACACGAAGTCAATGTAGCAAACAAACTGGCTTTTTGTTAATCATCAAGTTAGATAATATCAAAGTGTTTTTATTGTTTAAAGGTTTACGTATGATTTGTAATGGTCACATACAGTGTATTTAATACTAATAGAGTGGAGGGAGACTATTTAGTAATCTACTAATCTTGCAACAAATACATTGTATGACAGTATGGGTTCAAAACAATGCACACAAGCTCATGTTGTATAGTGAAACCTGGGTCGAAGAAATTTTGCATATTTCATTTTGGCAGGTTTTGTTGAAACTCCCTCCTATTTATTTATATTCTACCCTAAGTATATGTGGTGCTTGATGAACCAGCGATATACGTGTCGTTTCATCGCTAGTTTCCGCACTTCTATTTTGACATCATTTGGAATATATGACATTCCATCAAATGTGTTTCGACGAGATTTTTCTTTACATTTTATCCACGTCATAGACGTATATAAACACACATGTGGGCACGTTTTCGGAATTTCATCATCCCTGTGCTCGCTTTCCTGGAAACCGCGCTGCTTTCTGCTTTGGTACGATTTTCCATGATCACTTTGTATCTATCCTATTTATAATAAATTCATTAGATGTTAATTTAGTGTGCTTGAATTGAGTTGCATTCAGTTTCATTATACATGTATATGAATAAACATGCATTAAATTTGGTTTTGCTGTTTTTTTGTCAAATTCTTTGAAGAAAAATGAACAAAAGTCTTTACTTCGCGGGTTCCTTGCTTAAATGTGATATGAGAGTAATGAACACATATTTGAGCGATACATGTATTATGAATTCGCGAGGTTTTCAAATCGCGAATGAATGTGAAAATAAAACCCCTCGCGATTTTTGCAGTACTTTATTCGGTTGTATGACATACAAGGGAAGAGACATTATGTAAACGTGGGCGTTTTCTTAAAAATAAAACACTCCAAACATAAGGTATTAGAAAAACACACATCATGTGTCATTATCGTGACTGTGTACAAACAATTACAAACTGCAACCATCATTTAGGGCGCTGTAAAATAGTTGTTTTATGATTCACATTCAAAGAAAAGTGAAATAAACGACATAAGTAATTTGAGTAGATGAAGGTATAACATGTATTCTTCGGGTCAGTAGTATGACATGAATTGAGAAACAGAAGCTTTCAACCTTACTTTCAGTGGAATGGGTCAACGGTTTACAGACACAGTTTACATGAAGTAAAAAGTTACCAGTCATTGAAATTTAAATGTAAACATTAATCACACTAGATCATTTTAAAACGATATTCTTTTCGAGCGTTTGGTGTGGCAGTGTATTTTTCCGCAACGGTTGCTTTCCAGCTTTTTACAAAGCTCACTTTGTTATACGATGTTCGGGGTATCGTTACCGATACGATCAACGCTGTCAATGTTCTTAAGTTACAATGCATGTTAAATAATGCAATCTAGTTTCTGGTAGCATATCTATAGTGCAATGTGAAGGACATTTACAGCTAACTGTTGGTGATGCAAAACAAAACTATCATATTACACTTGGCTGTGTAATGTTTTCCTGACCTTGGGAATTGCAATGTTCTTTGTACTAATATTACAAACAGTGTGACATATATATATAAATGTTTCCTTGAATGATTCATAGCTGCACGTTTACGTTTAAATATTTACAGGCTGTTCTATTGAATTTTACAATAACAATATTTACTAAATTAACTGGAATAATTAAATAGAAGTTAATATGGAACAGAGAGATTACAAAACAGCTGAGATGCCACATGTATACAAATCAAGCCATACATAAATCAAAAGTACACATAAATTAAATACATTCTGGATAATAAGTTGGTTATTATTGTTTCCATTTAAACTGGCCCATACAATAAAAATCACAGTTAAGTTATCAAAAAATATTTTTAAGTTATAATAAGTACAAAAGCAGTGTAAACCAATGTGTTATGTCTTGCACGGAATCCCGACTCTAAGAAACAGGGTGTTTCATTCCTAAACCATGACCTTCCCGAACCGATACTGAGTGTAAGAAACACGGAGGGCCTTATAATTAAAACATGACCTTCCTGTACAAATACTGAGTGTACGAAACACGGAGGGGCTCATTAATAAAGCATGACCTTCCCGCTAGAAACATGCCTTATTACTAAAGCAAGACATTTCCGCACAAATACTGAGTGTAAGGAACACGGAGGGTCTCATACCAAAAACATGACATTCCCATTCAAATACTGAGTGTAAAAAACACAGAAGACCTCATTCCAAAACACCTGACATTCCGTACAAATAATGAATGTAAAGAAAAACGGAGGGCCTCATTCTTAACACATGACCGCCCCGTACAAATACTGAGTGTAAGAAAAACGGACGGCCTCAATACTAACACATGACCGCCTCGTCCAAATACTGAGTGTAAGAAAAACGGAAGGCCTCATTCTTAACACATGACTGCCGTACAAATACTGAGTGTAAGAAAAACGGAAGGCCTCATTCTTAACACATGACCGCCTCGTACAAATACTGAGTGTAAGAAAAACGGAAGGCCTCATTCTTAACACATGACCGCCGTACAAATACTGAGTGTAAGAAAAACGGACGGCCTCAATACTAACACACGACCGTCCCGTACAAATACAAATGTGTAAGAAACACGTAGGGCATCATTCATAACACATGAACATCCCGTACAAATACTGAGTGTAAGAAAAACGGAGGGCCTCATTCATTCCAAAAACATGACATTCCCGCGCTAATGTAAAAAACCGGAGGGCCTTGTTCATTCCTAAAACATGACCTTCCCGTTCAAATACTGAATGTGGGAAACACGGAGAACCTCATTCCTAAAACATGACCTTCCCGTACAAATACTGCTTGCAAGAAACATGGGGGCCTCATTCCTAAAACATGACCGTCCCGTACACATAATGAGTGTAAGAAACACGGAGGGCCTCATTCCTAAACCACGACCTTCCCGTACAAATACGGAGTGTAAGGAACACGGAGGGCCTCATTCCTAAACCACGACCTTCCCGTACAAATACGGAGTGTAAGGAACACGGACGGCCTTATTACTAAAGCATGACCTCTGCACAAATACTGAGTGTAAAAAACACAGAAGACCTCATTCCAAAACACCTGACATTCCCGAACAAATAATGAATGTAAGAAACACGGAGGGCCTTATTACTAAAACATGACCTTCCCGTACAAATACTGACTGTAAGAAACCAGGAGGGCCTCATTCATAACACATGAACTTCCCGTATAAATACTGACTTTAAGAAACACGGAGGGCCTCATTCATTCCTAAAACATGACCTTCCCGTACAAATACTGAGTGTAAGAAACACGGAGGGCCACATTCCTAACACACGACCTTCCCGCACTAATACTGAGTGTAAGAAACACGGAGGGCCTCATTCCAAATAGATGACCTTCCGGTACAAATACAGAGTGTAAGAAACACGTAGGGCATCATTCATAACACATGAACATCCCGTACAAATACTGAGTGTAAGAAAAACGGAGGGCCTCATTCATTCCAAAAACATGACATTCCCGCGCTAATGTAAAAAACCGGAGGGCATTGTTCATTCCTAAAACATGACCTTCCCGTTCAAATACTGAATGTGGGAAACACGGAGAACCTCATTCCTAAAACATGACCTTCCCGTACAAATACTGCTTGCAAGAAACATGGGGGCCTCATTCCTAAAACATGACCGTCCCGTACACATAATGAGTGTAAGAAACACGGAGGGCCTCATTCCTAAACCACGACCTTCCCGTACAAATACGGAGTGTAAGGAACACGGAGGGCCTCATTCCTAAACCACGACCTTCCCGTACAAATACGGAGTGTAAGGAACACGGACGGCCTTATTACTAAAGCATGACCTCTGCACAAATACTGAGTGTAAAAAACACAGAAGACCTCATTCCAAAACACCTGACATTCCCGAACAAATAATGAATGTAAGAAACACGGAGGGCCTTATTACTAAAACATGACCTTCCCGTACAAATACTGACTGTAAGAAACCAGGAGGGCCTCATTCATAACACATGAACTTCCCGTATAAATACTGACTTTAAGAAACACGGAGGGCCTCATTCATTCCTAAAACATGACCTTCCCGTACAAATACTGAGTGTAAGAAACACTGAGGGCCACATTCCTAACACACGACCTTCCCGCACTAATACTGAGTGTAAGAAACACGGAGGGCCTCATTCCAAAAAGATGACCTTCCGGTACAAATACTTAGTGTATGAAACACGGAGGGCCTCATTCATTCCTAATATATGACCTTCCGGTACAAATACTTAGTGTATGAAACACGGAGGGCCTCATTCATTCCTAATATATGACCTTCCGGTACAAATACTTAGTGTATGAAACACGGAAGGCCTCATTCCTAAACATGACCTACCCGCACAGATACTGAGTGTAAGTAACACGAAAGGCCTAATTACTAAAACATTACATTCCCGTACAAATATTAAGTGCAAGAAACACGGAGGGCCTCAATCCTAAAACATGACCTTCCCGCACTAATATTGAGTGTAAGAAACATGGAGGGCTTCATTCATAAAAAATGACCTTCCCGTACAAATACTAAATGTGGGAAACACGGGGGCTCATACATAAAACACGACTGTCCCGCACCGATACTGACTACGGGTAACACGGAGGGTTCATTCTTAAACACGACCTTCACGCACCGATACTAACTGTGGGAAACACGGAGGGCTCATTCATAAAACACGACATTCCCGTACAAATACGCAGTGTGGGAAACACGGGGGCTCATTCCTAAAACACAACCTTCCCGCTCAAATACTGAGTGTGGGAAACTCGGGGGCTCATTCCTGAAACACGACCTCCCCGCTCAAATACTGAGTGTAAGAAACACGTAGGGCCTCATTCCAATAACACGGTCTTCCCCTACCGATACTGAGTGTTGGAAACACGGGGGACTCATTCCTAATGCACTACATTCCCGCACCGATACTGAGTGTGGTAAACACGGGGGGCTCATTCCAAAAACACGACCTTACCGCACTTATACTGAGTGTGGTAAACACGGGGGGCTCATTCCTAAAACACGACCTTACCGCACCGATACTGAGTGGGTAAACACGGGGGGCTCATTCCTATAACACAACATTCCCGCACCGATACTGAGTGTGGTAAACACGGGGTTCATTCCTAAAACACGACCTTCCCGCACCTATACTAAGTGTAAGAAACACGGGTGGCTCATTCCCGCCCCGATACTTAGTGTGGGAAACATTCATGCACCCAGCTGCACACAGATTCTGAATAAAAGATAAATAGAAGACCTTGTACAACACGCAGAACAAGTAAATATATTTATTGTGGGCATCATTTCTAAAACACGACCTTCTCACAGATCCTTTTGACAGTGATGTATAAAAGATCAATCTGGAAAAGCTGTCATGTATGTACAATTAAATATGTGGATTAGTACTTCCAGATTTTCTACTAGGAACCGAAAAATAGAACAGTATTTCGTATTCGCCTGGAAACCTTTTCTTCTTGTATTTTGTATGTCATCACATTAAAGTCGAGCAATATATGTAAAGTATTTTTCTTTTGAATTATCGAACCAGTTGAAATATACTCCAGTCATGGGCCTATTTGTCAATTACTGCATGGAGTGGTTAAAACCTTGCTCATTGTTCGACGTGCAAATCTGCAGTTTACTATTCACCGTAAATATTCCGACCTCGGTTATTTTCACAAATATAATAAACCAATACAAACTATTGTTAGTTACAATAATATCTGTTGCTATTAATAACCCCACTGTCTGTCACCTATACTTTTAATCAATAACGAGCTTTCGCACTCTAGGGCAGCAGGAAGGTACTAAACCATGAACGTTGTCTGCACTTGTTTTTGTAAAGTTCATGTGATACAGTAAAACCTCATTTGAAGACCAACCCGATTCAGAGCTTTAGCAATTTATTAAGTCAATTGTCCAAACTAGTTAACATGTTAATTTTGACTTGTCCGACATAGTTGCACGAGCATAGAAAAAATAGGGTATGTATTAAAAGCTAAGTAGACTTGCATAACAGACTTGTCCCCTACTAAGTCAAACTCAACAGCTTTGCTCGCAAATTACAGCCAACGCTGTTTCCAAGCTCTTTTTAGATCGCATATGGGCCAGAATACAGAATCTGACGTAAGGCGGTTTTATGAACCGACTCGCGATCTGCGTTATTTTCTAATAGATAAATAGTTTCATATCGAGTTTGCTTAAACTGTTCGTTACACCAGCTGCACAAGTGTACAAAGTTTCAACTTTCTAAATTTATTCGTTATTAAAATAGAGCATTATAACTAACGCTACGATACCCGTGAGATGGCTTTTCGCGACGCGGCAGCCTGTATCCGCATCTATATATACATCATTGTGTTTAAATTATTTTCATATATGTTGGAGTATAAGCGAATTATCGACGATTAACGGCCCAAAACTAATATTTAATATCGTCCGCGTTGGGGGCAGGGGTACGTTTATTTAATTTACACACTTTAATGCGCTATCCAATTAAAATAGATTTGTTTAGCACGTGTCCGAGATATTTCTGCATATTTTGTTACCTGAAACAAGATGATTGGTCGATTAATGAGTATGTAATCAGCAATCTTCCTCGCAAATTATGCACCTTTTGATATTAAAATCTATCGAAATTTGCATTAGCCTGGGATGCGTTTTTGGCTTCTACACTTTTTATACGTATCCAGATATCATCCTATGTGTATGTGTTGGAATACTAATTTAGACGGTAACGGGCATAACGAACTAGTACGGAGCATTATTGACATGTACTTCTTACAAATTGTAGGTATTTTAGGGCGTAATGGGTCGGTGTTTAGCTCATACACTTTTTATTACGAGCCATGTATATTTGGCAATAGTTTAAATGTAAAGCCTATGTATGGACGCACACACACAAGACACATATCACTGGGAAAACAACAGTCTTCCAAACATTAGGCACATTAGGTGCAACGGTAAACATGTATGGGAACAGGAATACATGGGACCATAATGAAAAACATTCCTAAAGCCCAAGAAAATATGAAAACAGATTGCAATCTATTTCACAATGTAATTTTTTATATGTGCGCTTGCAGTGTGTTTCTGCAGGATGTTTCTAATTTATTATTCATTGATAAATAATTGTAAAATAGTTAATGTCGTAAAAAGTCAGTCGGCTTCATTAAATGAAATAATCTCCTGGTGTTTATTGTTATTCTATGGTGGCCTATTACTGCCACCAGTTAACATGATATCGTTCGTGAATTGTTTCGTGTTAACCAATTAATTACCGCGATAAGTATCTAGCTATCTAGTTAATATTCGTGACACAGTTTAGGTAAGATACATATCATAAGACTAGAAACAGACTTGAAGGTGCCCAGAACTGCCACTTGCTAGTTTTATGATGGTTTAAGCCATGGTCACATTTACGGTCATGCACGTAGTTGACCGTAGTTCACTTCCAATGTAGTCCCTCTACGGTCAACATTTCTTATTAGTTGGCCCTAGTTAACCGTACTATGAACATACTTCAAACGTAGTCCAACTCTAGTAGTCCCTAGTTGACCGTAGTGTTAATTTTATTTTTGCCAGATACTACGGTCCACTACGGTAAACACTACGGTGAAGTAGGGTCAATTACGGTTAACTAAGGTCAACTACGTTCAAACTACGGTCACAGTAGGGTCTTGGCATCGTAGTTGACCGTAAACAATTTTCGAACATGTTGAAAAAGTATATGCTAACTACGGGCAAATCATAAGTTCGAACTACATTTATTACTACGTTGAATTACGATTAACTACGTGTAACTACGTTCAACTACGTGTAACTACGTTCAACTACGTTTAATACGTTCAACTACGGTCCACTACGGTCATTCACCACTACGGTCAACTACGTAAGATGTGACCACAGCTTTACACTAACGGGTTATCTAGTTGTGGTTTGCGAATTTCACTTAGCATGTAACATAATAAGTAGATAACTAGATACGATTCGTGTTGCGATATTTAAGAGGTTAACACGAATCAATTCGTAAACGTTATCATGCTAATTGGTGGCAGTAATATGCCACCATATTATTCTTCCACGTTTCATTCTCTGTATGTTTTCTATAACCATTCTATTTCATGTTTTACTTTTCCACAATAATGCTTACTTTCGTAACAAACCCCCTTATTCTTGATTTTATTTCGCACTTCAATGATAAATGTGGAGAGGTCCCGGTATTAAAATCATGTAGTGTTGTGCCATGCAGTCCAGTGTTGCTCTAAATTCATGTATTTGATGTCGATAATATGATGTTGCTTGATGCCCATGTCCTTATTACAAGGACATATTTACCTGATTCTATAGCAGGGCAGCGCGGAGAGATAAAACACCAAGTAAGCACGTGACTTGTTTTGTTTGTATAAATGGAAAACTTCAATTTCCTTATTGACACACATGTCAGGTTAGTTAGCATTGTATCATATTCCTTTTGTTATTGACATACTGGTCTAGAAAAAGAGCTCGGAATGCATCTCTGTTTGCATTAAAGTGGCGCACTCCCTTTCGGACGAAAATGTGTCAATGAAATGTTTTCTGCAAAATGTTGACACTTTGACACTCTGAGAGCATCTTTACTAAAATGCGAACACAGACTTTAAGATCACAAAATCCAAAGTTTGGTCAAGTGTTTCTTAAAACACTATGTCAGCTTGGACATTTACCGATTAAAACAACTAACACAATATTTATACGATAACCAATGAGCCTACTAAACTGGCAACATGTGTATTACTAAAGCAACCATGTATCCAAAACAACACAGATATTTTGTTTAAAAAAATATCAAGTCCTTTCGCGAATTCGAGCGGCAGAGCAAGTTCACAGCAATCACAGAACCACAAACATACCATGTTCGAAAACTGTGGTGGTGTCATAGACAATGAGCTCCGTTTGAAATGCATTTCTATGTGTACCATTAGGTCGATTGTCTGTCTACTATTTCTACAATCTATTATCGCAAGATAGTAATAAAAACCATCAAACATATAACTACGCCTCTTTTTCCGTTTCAAAGTCTCATCTTTTGGCAGGGTCTTTTCCAATGAGAGAAGTACTTTTAATCATTATCAACATTTCGGTGAAGTCCCTATCAGTCATTATGCACAACCTCAATTAAGACATCCTCGTCTTTATCTTTTGTGTTGACATGTTTTATCTGATCCCGAAATTCTTCCCTGTACTTGTGTTATATTTGGAGTATTAAGATAAACGTTAAATAACCTTGTAGTACGTGTTGACACTGTAATATTACAATGATTATTCATGTGTAGTAAGAAATTTAAATGATTGAATTCATACTACAGTCGGACCTCGTTTAGCGGGCCCGAAATCCGAATAATATAGGGTTTCGCATATCCCTTTCAAATCGACGTGCGTAAGAAGATACACCGTGACTTCATATTATTTTCGGACGATACCAAGTATTCGGAAAGAAGGTTGTCGAAAAAACTAGAACCGACTGTATACGAATGCGGATTGCAGATCTGCAAGTTTTTTAAGGAATTATTGTATTTAAAAGAAGTTGAATTTCGGGCGTGATGCGCGTGATATATTGAGAAATACATAATATACTGTAAAATATTAGTCTTAAACTTCAATCGATATGTACATACATAAGGAAATATGCGCAATTTCTATAATCAGTCACCTGCTAGATTATATAAATAGATGCACTCTACCCATTGAGTGTAAATATCAGGTAACCAAGCCAATCAATCTGATAATAAACACATTTCAATAGAGCATGCAATTGTAAGACCTTGCCATTCATTGGTTCAAACTAGGACGATTTACAAACAGGAACATTGCATTGCTGCGTAATAACCTACTAATGTCATGGATGAAAATCTAGGGGTATTTTTAAGGCAGCATTCTTCTAGATTTCCGAATATTACAGAGGCACCTTTGCAGTCCCCAAACCCCGAGTTTTAGTTTCGTTTTGATCCCTTCCTCATTTGTACTTTGTTTTGTCACTCAGTTATCTGCCCTGTTGTGTAATTGTCTTTCACATATTCAGTGGGAGAAATTCCAAACTCCAAAACAGGGATTACTCCTTAGTGCTCCACGATCAGTGACTATATTTAGTTTTTAAATTACCGCTCAGATAGCAATACTTTCCTTTTCATGGTTTAGGGGGGACTTTCTTGTCAGCTAGATTTTGACATTTGTTACACACAGAGCAAAGCATATATAATTTTTCATCGCTCAGTATTTTAAATTGTCTAGCTTTTCATTTAGTCTGTAGGTAAAGTTCATTGTCATCAGACACGTCCACTGACTTGTACATTGCATTTTTTAAAGGAGTGCAATGTTAGTTATTGACCTTTGCAATTTATACAAAAGAACCTGCTGTATTTGAAAAAAAATGGTGATTGTAAATATGTTCAAGTTACATTGTAAATAACAAAGCGAGCTCGTCCATTAACAAACATATCACATTCCAAATAAACCTACACAAAAGTGTGATTTTTTATATGTCGCATGATATAAAGACCGCGTGATGTACCAGTATTTATGAAAGAAAAATAAAACAAAGTTACTGATACAACATTGTGCACAATTCCTCGTACAATACCTTCAAAATGACATTGTATTGACCCGGTCCCGTTTAGCGATACATCAATTGCGTAAAATCCGGGTGCTTTGTGTGCGTTCAGCTGTTAAAAATACGTCCGCTTGTTTGTTTAGCTTTGTTGATACAACTGTGCACTGAAATTACACGGCGACTTCTTTCTTGATATTGAATTTCTTTAAACAATTTAAATAAGTTACATTTTAGCATGTTTTGAACTTAGTAATAATATAAACAAACAATATTATGCTGATTGGTGTGTTCATCATTTACTACAACAAAACGAGACAAATATATTTAATATAGTTTAAACATGAATAAATCTGCATCATAAATACAACACTAATAAAGTATTCCACAATAATTGTCAAAAAGAAGTTTATGTGTTAACAAGAGGTGGGTTTTACAAGTTTTATCCATGTGTGATATGTGACAAGTTTGTAATCGGTATAGCATTACAATAGTTATGCGTTTAGGATGTTTCAGCCAATTAAGGAAAAACCGCTGGACGAGGCCGTTTCAAATTTCTTCGTATACATGGACCAGATACATCGAATAATTACTCACATGCTAAGAAAGATTAAAAAAATCGAATTATTATATACTATTCAAAACTGCTAACCCGACAGTACTATTTTACACAGTTTCTATAAAATACTGCAGGATTATACACGTCTTCTGTCGATTGTATTGAAGTAAGCTATAACATTTATGACTCAATAGAATTGGACTATAAACAAATTGATATAAACCCGTTCAAATGACGTTCAGTGTTTCAGATCACTATTTTGCACTGTCGTGAATATTCTCAAAATTCAACACGGCAGGTTAGCTCTTATGACCAGGATATATTTAGAAGATTACTAGACTAATTTGACAAACTAACACGTGATTCCCCTTGTAGTGTTGATCATATCTCCAATGTTTTTCATTTCATGCCGTTTCCAGTGCATTTGTTTAGGGAGATCTTCTGTGCAAATTCGAAATTCTCTGCGCTGGTCTTTCGTATTTTCATGACTCGAATATTTGAATATACAGTATCATAAAACAAAAACAAAATTGTAATGAAAAATATCTAATTCTCTAATAGGACAGTACACATTCACAAAAAGCTTTCTTCCAACATATAATACTACTCAATAAGTAAATATATGTTTCATGTTTGTTTTGATAAAAATTAAAAACAACGAGCGCGATCCTACTGTTCATAAATGCGACCAAAACTCAACATTATCAGGATGATGGCCAATATATCACATTGATCTGTTTATTATGCATACTTTACAACATAATATCTCAGTAAATATGAACAGTTAATGTACATAATGTGGATTAAAACATGCAATTGGTAGTTAACACAAATCAAAGCAAATATCTAATCCATACATTTGTTTACAAAGCTTAAATAAAAATCAGTATTTCATTTATACATGGATGCCCGTTTTGTTTATTTTGAAATAGTATTAATCAAATGTTGATGCGATCAACCATTGAAAACATGTTTTAGAAAATATTGAAAAACAACATCGCGAACACAAACGGTATTCTCAACAAATATTCATTCAACAATAGTTATATGACGTCGACAAAAAATGCATAAAAGTTATACAAACGCATCTACAAAAATCAACATTCTTCTATCAGTACATGTACCAGTTTCGAGGTATAAATCTCGATACAATTCATCATCATCCATTGTGTAAATCTAGGTTACCGGTGCAGAGGCAAAAGTTACTAACAAGTGTTCGGGAGTTATTTGGCAGTACAAGGTCGTAAATATTCAACCAAACTTGAGTAAAATAGTCATGTTTAAACAGCTTTTAACAGGAGGTTTTCATATATCACCTTTGAAGGTACTGGTGCGGCCGCTTCCTGTGTTTCGGAACTGGTAGCAGAGCTTGCGAGGTGTATGTCTGGTACATTCTGATATATATTGGATTTGTTGTCCGTTCCATCATTGTTGGCATCATCATTTTTATGAGAAAACACATTTTCGTACACATCTCTGGAAACGTAAGTTGTTGTTGCACCATGATGCATTTTTAATGAGTCCGTTTGATTTTGTCTGTAAAACATAAGTACACATTTGACCATGTCATACAAACAGTATCACAACAATGTCTTACATGCGAATTTAGTCACATATAAAACCTTACGAAGAAGCTGTACCTTATGGCATTAAATACTCGACAGAGCCGATGACAGGCTTTACGCTATATGTGTATATCATGAAGTAAACAGCTAGCAATTGATTTAGGAGCTGATACGCCACCTTATGTAATTATCGCTATTACATTTTTACATTTGGTAAGTTTGACTATCAAATTATAAAGCTACATTTACCGTCTTTTGTACAGCACACTTATTACAACAATAACACATATAACCACGACACTAGCAGTAACTCCTGAAACAGCTGGTATAATACGATTTCCAACTACCCGTTTGACGATAGGTGCAGCTGAAATAGAAAGAATAGAGTATCTTAAATGGAGTTTTAGAATACAATGAAACCTGTAGGACACTTTAAATAGTTCAATGCGGAGAATATGCAATCGCACAATGAAGCCGCCAATAGTACTTAAGAACAAATCGTCACCTTGCGGATATTTCCAATAATCCACCATTTTCTGTAGTAATGCTTGCCGGTATGACCCCCCCCCCCCTCACCTACTACCGAGATTGGAATATTCTCATAATTAATCATTGTAATGCAACCTTTTAATAATAAGCACTTGGTTTACAATTTATATAGTCAATAGAAAGGTTTGGTGTCATTGGTACTCCGACGTGTCAAAGACGTGATTCCTTCAGAAAACCTGAATATATTCAGCATTTATTGCGAGCATGCGATGGATTCGTGAATAAATGAGAATGCCGTGATGTGGCTACTAGTAAATATCATTCCAAACATGTTTTCATTGACAGACCACCTTGCGGTATGAAAACGGACTGTACAGTAAACCTCCATATATCACCCCAAAATTAATACGACTCCAATAGTAAGACCGTTTATAATTGTGCCATTACATTTGACTCAATTATCAAACCACTTCATTGACAGAACCGACTTTATTCGGATTCGACGGTGATCTTATCATTGATGTACTTACCTTCTGTTTGTACTGCCGTTAACTTCTCTACAGAGGAATTCCCTTTCTTGTTACTCGCAATAAGGTAAACATCATACATTGTGCTACTGGTCAGCGACTCTAACGTTGTATTCATTACAAGCCTCCCATTATCTGGTATGGTTTGAACGAGCCAATCGTCCTCTGAATTTGTTTTTCTGTAATGTAGTAAAAATGTTTGCGGAGGTCCACCGTCAAATCCAGGCGACCATTTAAATGTCAATGTTGAATGTGCAGCGAGTGTTTCAACGTGATCAAAGTCGGTTGGAGCTTGTGGTTTATCTAAAATACAAATGACGTTTGACTCCTATTAATTGATGTATTACATCAGGTTAATTATACATATACTATCGTTGACTAGAGTTGGAAGGTCAATTGACTTGCTCGTCGATGCAAAGGAAAGAGACGCATGTGTATGGCTTTATTTCCAAAACAAGTCTTACATAAATCACGCATATCTCTTGGGCACACCATTCTTAAACATACATGTATGCATGGTATTGATATTAAAGACGGAGATCTTCCGATGAATACAACATCAGGATATCACCCCAAGTATATAACTATATATTGGTCAATGTCTAACATTTGTATCTCATAAACTGAGCGCAGTCGTGGCAAAATATTGAGGTATGGAGAAAACGTTGTGTCTAGAACATTATACACATTTTTATTTCTGATCATTTGCCTAATCTCGAAATATACTAACATTACGTATGAAATATGTATTGCCTACCTTCTGCTATTAGAACAAACTGGTGAGTGTACGATCCAATATCATTTGTCACATTAAGTCTGTAATCTCCAAACGACGATCTCGATACATTTTTCAGCGTAAGATTAGACTGTACACCATATGAAGATACTAGAATATTATCATTGTTGTCCACTTCTTTCCACGAATAACCATCCTTTCTTTGTTTCTCCCAAGTAAAGCCCTCTTTCTTCGGGGCAGGATATGCTATCACTTCAACGCTAATTGTCGTATCAACATTAAGTGCACTTGCAAACACTGCTTGCAGTTCGCTCTCTGGTTTTGGTCTTGGTGAACCTAACAAATAAGAGAATGAATAACTGTATGTATGAAATGTATGTACTTTCATGCTTTTGCATGTTTATGGCATCTTTGCTTGACTTCGATAATTATGTTTGGTTTCATATGTGTACCGTTTGGTCGCTGCTGTATAGTTAAATTTGGCCAATTCAATTGAAATCCATTTTCCTGAATTGTGCTCACGCTCTTGAATTCAAACATTCGTGCTGCGTATTATGCTTTGATTTCTTTAGATTGTCTTGGAATCGGTAATCAACCTATCATGAGTTAGTATCGTTCAAAACAAAAATTATTCCGTACAATATTTTAACCCCGTCTTAATTTTCAAGTATGTATTGACAAATTCATGTATACCGATAGTTGTCGTATCTGCGTGGTGCTTGGTACAATGTGTTGATTTTCTTTAAAAGGTGGCAGATTTTTAACAGATTGAACGAGTGTTTGGTTAGCCTGTATAGTTATAGCAATACTTACAGTGTACGAACAAAGTTAAATTTCTCTTATCATTTTCTTTGCTGTAATTATTGTATGCTTCGCATGCGTATTGTCCGTGTTGAACACACGTGATGTTTGTTACCGTATGGCTTACGTTATTCATCATCGTGGCCTGTTTCAAAGATTTGCCTTCGTACAAAATAGAGACGTGCGATGCTGGTTTGCCATCCACAGTACAGACAAATGTTATGGTGTCCATTTCGTTTACTGTTACAGCAAGGTTTCTATCTCCAATAACCTCAAACGTATCGATCTGGGCAGGATCTGTATGTCATAATAAATTATCAAAATTCAATAAACAAAAATCAGTTTTTCTGAAAAGTACATGCGCTCGACATATTATTTGTACATTCAAATAAAATTTGATTAGTTTATATAATGAATATTCCTTAAGCGAGTGCGTAACCAGTTAATTTCTATAAAGTTATTTATTCAACTTAAGTGCTTGGTCAATATAATGTATTACAGTATTAGTTTGTGGACAACGTGTGTCACCATCGAAACAGGAAAATATTAATTCTAAACTGGTAAAGGACATCAATAACCGACATGTTTTTGCAATTCTAAGACGAAAAGATATTCAGACGTTAACACACCGAAGAACGTGGTTGGTCAAAATTGCTAACCCGCCACACGGCTTTTATATAGCCACTGAATACATGTTGATTGCTGTCAGTGATGAAATTTACGATTTACACGAATGGGACAATTAAAATAGTTTGTGCAATATTACTTACATAATACTTCTAAGCTTAGATTATTTGAGATTGTTCCGATTTCCTCTATTTCAAACGATGGATTCATGACATTTCTAACGAGGCAAGTATAACGTCCAGTTTGGTTTCTGTTGATACTGACAATTTTATATTCTCCTATGCGAGATATCTGCAACGTTGTTGACTCCAATGTATACCATGTGTAGTTGGAAGGAGGAGGCTTACTGTTTGCATCGCATGATAATATAACATCTCTTCCTTCAACCACATGTGCAGGGTTGTTGTTAGTTGTTGTTTCCTTCCCATTAACCTTAAGATGTATCACCTCTGGAGGATCTACAGAACGTATCGGTTTGTATGACTAGTGTGTATTTTTGAAAACATGCCAAACATCAATGAAATAATAGATACAACTATAAACAAATGTCGTTACTTATTAAAAGTTATTATCATTAAATTACAATGGACAATAAACGAACCCCAAATCACGTTGTCTATTATAAAGTGACATAGAATCTACTAAATTAGCATTGCAAAAAATATTTTTAAATTTTGCAATTAAAAATGAAAAAAAAACACTAAAATAAAGATTACATTATTTCGTAGTCACTATCGTGCATATTTTGTCGATTGTTATATCATTTAATACTGGTAACCTTCCGTGAAACAAAACGGTAAGCGATATATTAGTTTAGAAACCCAATAGCCATTCCTTCAGAGGTGTAGATATTATTTAAAGAAATTCATTTATTTACAAAAACAGCATTTTATTGTATTGATTGATGCAAATATTAAAATGAAATAAATCGTGAAATTCATAAAAATATCATTTTACATAATTATGTTTTTAAATTGGTCACAAAAACAAAATTCCGACGTCAGATTTTGAAATGAAAGTTATTTTTGTGATCAGGGGATATGTGTCTTTCAAATGCAATCAAAAGGTAAAATTCGAATAAATTTTGCCATAAGCGCCAAAGTCACAGACCTGGCACAATATATATGCACAAAGCAAGAAACATTTTACATCAGCATTTTCTTGTTAAGGAATGCGGAACAACAAAGGAAATCTCAGTCAATAGATAACATACCACACAATTGTTGAGATGTACATGTAATAACAAACATGTTGCATAAATGGATGAAAATACTTAGAGGCCATGTTGTCTTAAACGCTCAATGTAGATGTAATGGCATTTATTATGGACTAGACATGCCCAGTTTGATACTTGTTTAAAACATTTTAAGCTACATCTGCATCAATTCTATGTCACATAATTATGTGACCCAACATGAAGTTCAGTATGTACATGAATGAATCGTCATATATATGTCATTCAAATCGAAGGTTGTAGGGTTATGTCATAACGGAATGTTAGTTCATGTTGAATTGGATTGTATCATTGCAGTTTTCTTGAACATACGTGCTTCGTTAATGCCCTTAATTAAACAAAGTTTAAGAAACATTGCATATTACATTGACGTGATGCTACCTACTTTATATGTAAAAAATCTGTATTCAAGATCAATCATGAAAGGGAAACATTAATTATCCGTAAATATAACCTTTAAGTCAATTTTAGGCAGCCATTTTGTATTTGGTAGAGAGTAGTTAGTTTATTTAACAATCTTGTACAAATATCATATGTGGAATTGAATTATAAAATTCTTCAAATACTCTTTTCTACAAATCTAAATTTTCAAACCAAAATTCAGTCAACGTGAATGTGCGGCCGCCATTTTCACACAGGTTTGTATTTCGAAAAAATATTATAATAAACAAATCAAGTTTGCAATTTCCAGCATTAAATTTCATTTAAATAACCGTTCTCTTTAAGTCTCATAAAATTGGCGGCCATAATTATGTTATAATAGATGATTCCGAAAGTAATCATATGACAATGACCAAATATATTTCATTAAACTCACAACATGGCTACATACATTGTACGATAATGTTAATCGTCGACTTTGCTGACTGAGTGGATGTATTTCCAAATGTTTCAATCATTGTGTTTGTAGCAGTACATGTCGGGTTCATGTCATCTTGTATCGATACTACTGTAAGTATGTTAGCGTTTGTCTCTGCAATAAAGAGAGTTAGAAAAATGTACATACACAAACTTAATCATATGCAGTTGAATGTGATTGAAATAAATATTTTAGATACAATGTCAACATAAGATATTGTTGCTATTGATTTGGGGTCCAAGTCACAAACAATTTAAATCAGAAACTCAGACATGGCCTTTATACTTGTAAATCTGATGATATACGAGTACATTTTTCCCTTAGACCTACAAGCTTATTCCATCAGGTCGTTAATGTCTCAAAATATGTTGCTGTTCCAGACTTATGCGATGGTCACGCAATAAATTCAGATTAAGTCACCTTCGATTTCATTACTAATAATAAACTAATATGATTTATTTCAGTACCCTGGAAGTGCGGATGCCCTGTCCATCGATATGTGGATGGTGGTTTACTGTCTGTGGTACAGTTTAGAGTAAAACTGTCATTACGTACGACATAGAGTTGTGCGTTTGTTATATTGTATTGATTGTTACTGCTTGTATTTCTGTATTTAACCGTTAGCTGTTTCGGTGGATCTGAAAATAAACTGTTTAGGTAATATTGCTCTTCTAAAAGGTATGTTGTTCATAAGAGCAACAGTGTGTCATACTATAAAACAAACTTGTCAAAAATGTGTGATACAAAAATATGCTTTTTATATACAGTAATATGCTTTATCACCACATAGTTGTGTGTTATGTATTCAATGATGCTGTATGTTGTCCGATGTTGTATTTGATGACGCGGTGCTTAAATTTACACTATTAACAACAACACAGGGAGTATGATGTTTTATACCAAACTTTGTAAGATATGTACACACGATTTTGATATAAAGTAAACTAATCAATCACTTACATAAAACAAGGACATTGAACGTTGTTGTATTTTCACCCTGATACGTTTGTCCAAAAGGAATTTTCATGGTGTTCTTTGCTTTACATGTATAATGACCACCTCCATTGCGTGAAATATTGATGATATGCAGCCTTTCTCCAACTATGTTGGGTCCATTTGGTATTATCCATGAATAGTTAGGTTCTGGATTACTGCTGGCTGTACATATTACATCGACTGCATTTCCTTCTTTTACTTTAAATTCTTTATTAACTAGGTCGGTGCCTTTTGTTATATTTGTAACACCGGGGGCATCTATCCGTTAGAGAGAATAGCATGAAAGGAAAAAAATACTCAAATAAATATATTAGAATTTTGTCCTGTGTAGTAATATTTAAATAATTGCATTTACGATTGCGCTTGTACACCACTGAAAAGTACGTCACATATAGGGATCAGGTTGTATGTAACGGTAAAAAACAGTCAAAAATTAATATTGAAGTCGAGCATGAAATACTACACATGAGGTGAATTCACGCAGTCATTTCATTTATCACATGTATTTGAGTATACAAAACCGTTATTTTATAAGAGTAGAACATAAAAAAGAATTACCCGCTCGCACGTCCATCAAAAATCTAATTGTATTATTTGCTGTACGCGAAATTCGGCGCTAATAAAGGCTACCTTTCGCATTTAAATGTACTCTCGTTCATTTAATACCGTTCGGTAGAAATGCTATCGTTAGCTCAAGCGTTCGGGAGATCCAACGATTTCCGAAAATTGATTGTCAATATTTAAAGCTATCCAGAGTAGTCGTTCTGTCATGTCGTTCGTTACATCTTTTCATTGGCTTAAAACTTCAATAAACCAATCGCTATGCGTTTCGTACACGGTGTCGTGAAAATATTACGGACAGTTAGCGCCTCTAAACTGGCCACAATTAACATCGTTGATATAATCTGACATTAAAATCACTATTTGTATATCCTTTAAGACGACAACGATATTAAATATATGCCTAAAACAGAGAGAATACGTAACTACGGGGAACGCCACATACACAAGACAATACCTCCCCACGCAGACCTCAGGAAAAATAACAATCCACAAAACATAATGCACTTAAGGAGGTCAAACGGTACACATATTAAGGAACAGAGGCTCAAGGAATGGCCAAACAGACCATAAGGAATAATTAGGAGAATCAAAGTGGACAGTAAAGGGAGGGGGAGGGGGGAATTAATGGATTGAAAAGCTCACAGGACAACTCAAGACAACTGGCCACAATAGGCCAAAATTGGGCAGGAAACACTCTGAACACTGTATAATGTGACAGAATTGCATAGGGGAAAGGGAAACATAAAACATTCATAACACAAACAGAAACAACAATCATATAGCGAATTACAGCCTTGGAACTGTCAGTAAAAAATAACAACCGTAGATAACAATCCCACAATGCATTATAAATATGGGAGTACCTGTAAGGATCACAGACGATGTGCAGGAAATTTACATTAAATGCATCAAAACTAAGGCTAAATAAGGGTTGATACAACTGCTACGCCGACATTTAAAGGTTTGGGATAGTTGTGCAACATGAAATACTTGTGACAAGCTTGGAAAATCATACGAATACTGGAAAATTCAAGCAGTCGCGAAAACAGATTACAATAGAAAATGTAAACGATTTCGGGTAGAATAAAGCGAGCACGGATTGTATAATATGTGTTTGGTCAGTCTATAATTCTGATCAATACATATGTGTACGATTCGATGCTTCGTTATAAACATCTTGATTGGAAAAATGCATTATTCTACGATAGCATGGAAGAAGAGCCTCACAACTAGAAATTAGAAAACAAAATGGTAAGCCCCCTTAGTCTGAGGCGTTTACAATATAACCATTATTTTGTCCAAAACAGAGGAAATCAGATGAAACTGTTTGGAGTTTTTCAGACGAAATTCTGAAGTTGGCTGTTGAAGTTCAGACTAACATGGTGCTATTGAACATAATAATTTTAAACTTCAAATGCCAAAAGAAGACTTGCCATACAGTTTTCACCTTGTTAATAATCATACTGTCTGTAAGTCGGTGTGTCCAGGTATTAAATATTTAGTTTAATGCAAGAAATACTCAGTTTTCAAGGAAATGTAACTTTGCAAACATAGCAATCAGAAGTGTAGATATGTAAGACATCTAATGCATATTCACCAAGGCATTTTTAATTAGAATTTATGACCATTAACAGAAGCTAGTTGTGCACCTCATGGTAACATGGTAAATCGATGTGGGTAGCTCACCTACGCACAAGGTGCTTAATGTGAGCTTATATGGTGGCCTTATATCTAGTTTTAAGTTTGCAGCCATCATGTTTTTGTATTTGCTACTCATTAAAAAGGTTAAAATTTGAAAAAAGCGCTGTCCGTAATATTTTGAGAAATATAAGAAAAATAAAATTGGAAAAAAACCTCGCCGCCTGTGAAATTTTGAGAAGTAAAAATTAAAATTTAACAAAAAATTATCTCGCTCGCCCCATCTTTTCCTTAAAACAAATCTACTAATCAATTTGGTGTGGCCTTATATATCATGATTGGCATATAGAAGATGGATATTAAGGATGGCATATAGAACCGGTAAAGATTTCAAACTTACAGTATACAATCACCGATGTCTTGTTTGAATATTGCCACGTTGTGTCGTTGTTATTTGCTTTACAGTGTATCTTGGATGAATTGTCAGCACGTGTCAGATGTAAAGTTAGAGTGCTCCGTACAACTTCCAGGTACTTGTTAAATGTTGTATTGTAAGTTGATACATCACCATTGGTAAGCTGTTTGTTGTTCTTGTACCAACGTATTGTGGCCTTTGGATATCCTGCGGATGTTACGCACACAAACATGGTAGGTGTATTCGCTTGTGTTATTGTATATTCTCTGTGTGGTTCGAATCGCACATTTGTTATTGGGACTAGTAAAATATATGGAACATGTAAATAAGCAGTGTATCGGTATGATTAAAGTATCGCTTGTTTTATTTATCATACCTATTTAGTTGGCAACACAATGAACATTACAATATTACACAACGGGCGGGAGTTATTTTACATTATTTTAAAATTTGGAAGTATGATTGTTTTATCGTCTTTTAAATTATTATTTAGTTTATTTATTGAAACAACGCCGTGGTCATCGGTATCAACACCAGTTATCGTTCTTGTATTTATGTTGACTGTGTCATATAAGTATCTATCAATCTTACCTCTAACAGTAAAAGTAGAATTACTTTCATACACGTGTCCAAACATAATTCGTCGACATAACCAGGCTTCACGATGACGATCACGAGACACATTTAGAATTGTAATCTGAACATCCTCATTGATACATCGTAAGCTGTATTCTTGTTTGTTTTTAAGCGGACCTTCCACGTTGCAGTTATCTTGTGAATTGTCCACAGTAGATGTTTTGTTATTCCACTGGATATAGTATGTACTATCTTCAGAGTTGGAAATGTTACATGTTAGTGTACCATTATTGCCTTCAAGAACTGACAGATTTGTCGGATCGAAACTCAACATGTTTGAATCGGTGACAGCTGCAGGCAAATAGTAAAACATACTGACATCAGTTACTGGTACAAATTGTTACATGTTAAGAAAATTTATTTTACCTCGATAACGATTATATTTTGCATATAATATGGTGTATGACTTTTATATATGTAATGCGATCATAATCTAAATATAAGCACAATTTAACATTCGCAAACCTTTAAAAGCATGTCTTTAAATATACGTACGCTACAAAAAATAATTTTCCGACGTATGCATCATTACGTTAATATATTTACCTGTAACTACTCTACAGGAACAAACCAGGACCATTAACAAACACACTTGATTCAAAGGGACAAACCACATGGCTTCTGTCTAAGGAAATTAACACACGCATATGAATAATATGCAATATATCTAGCTTATTAGTTCACCTTTGAATAGTTGATGTGCAATGTAGCGAAAAGTGAAATAGTGTCAGATCTACTTAAAATAAACACAAAAAAATGAACAATCATATTCTGGAACAATTGCAGATCATATGTTTACAAGTGTAGCAGAAAGAAATATGAAAATTGTGGAATGTGAAAAACCGATTTCTTATAACGCATTATCAATTGTATTAACAAACTACACGTGCGCAGCGGGCTTTCATTACGAGGATAGGGCTACTTAGTCTTATATATGTATGCACTATTTATGATAGGTTTAATACAATTGAATAACTTTAATATCGATTTTGTGTGTAAACATTTTCTATGTAGTTCTATTAGATGCATTGACTGTGATATCTTTAATAGAAAAAAAGAAGCGCGAAGGTAAACCAGCTACTGCACTCGGAATATATCTGCATAATATTTACCGTCCGGACAGCTTATATAACCAGATGACCACGAGAACCACTGTACTGGCTACTTTGTGGACATGGACCTTTGATAAACATGGTTCTCGACAAGACGTTATTCCCTATATAGCTCTACATAAAAAATGTAACGCTAAAGGCGGGTTTGGTTTTGATACTAGGACCATAATTTGATCAATCTTTATAAAAGAGAGACAATACGTAACTACAGGGAACGCCACATACATAAGACTACTAAACTGTGCTACATACCAAATGTAAAAGCACTGGGTCGTGCGGTATCGTAGACGATTTTCTACGTCTCCCCTGTGTAAGTTTATATAAAATCTAATATTGACCCCAGTGGTATTATTTGAACAACCTTGTTAGAGGACCACTAAACAATGTTACATACAAAATATAAATGTTGAGAGTCTTGCGCTTCTTGACAAAACAATATTTGACGTTTTCAATCTTAAAATATAGTTTAGCTCATGTGACCTACTTATGCAACAGAACGTTACCATTTGAACAACTCTGAAGAGGACCACCAGAAGAATGTTCCTGTGCATTTGATCAAATGTGGCCAATAGGTTTAGGAGGAGATGTTGTTTGAATGAAAGGTTAACAGACGAACACATGCACACACGACGGACATTTCGCCATGACATGAACTATCTTAGTCTTTGGCCAGAAAAGGTAACTGATGCTGGTATATCAGCGGAGTTTGTTCTTACAAATTCGACTAAAATGATGAAACGTACAAAGTGTTGTATCCTTTCATCTAACTGAAGAACAAAAGCCCACTCAAGTAAAAATTGCCACACAACTTTTTAAAAGGTACTAAAGGAGTATGTTCACTTACCACCCAAATTGGCCCTGTGTTACAATGCATATGCAAAAGTGTGTTTTGAAATCTTTTACGAAGTATATCGTTGCCATATCAACGGAAACACTGCAAACGACAAATAATTGTAAAAACTCGTTTTTTGCTGTCTTGACATGTTATCTTGTTTTTTTTACCTAAGAATAAAGTAGACATGAATTGAATTTTGTGTTTTTCATTCTTCGGTTGCTATGGTAACAGAGAGGCCATGGGTCTACGTGATCTCGTCTGTTTAGCATATTTTATTGATAAAAGTATTTCATATCGATTTTTTTAACAAATATCTTCCTCATGTACCTTTACAATGATGAGGGGTAAAAATATCGCTTGTTGTGAATGTGAAAACAATTTGGATCGCAAAGTTATGGCACATTATGTAAACATTGACCCTTTGTGTTTCTTAATATATATCATATTTGTGGAAAAGTTCATACAGAAGCAAAACAAAGACTAATTGAACCCCACCACACGAAACAACTTGACATGTGATATTTACGGCATGTAAATCCGATTTTTTAGATATGATCTCCCACATGCGACACATAGATATTTTGCGTGTATGTTGTTCATCATGTCACTCATGCTTGGTAAAAGTTTCATGGTGTCGCATATGGGAGATCATGGTACAATGAAGACAAATTGAAATGGTATGTCAACTTTCACAACTGTAGACCTCTACTGCCATATGTAATCATATGTCGTGAGTTTTCTTTACCTATCAAACAAAATAATGCCAACCATAATGTAAAGAACACTAGGATCATTTTAAATCTTATGCGACCTATCGATTCAGTCAAAAACTTAAATAGCATCCACACGAAGTGGCAAAAGATGCAATATCCGATTATTTTGTACGTATCCGAATCTGGTCAAAACGGGTTTGTTTTTCAAAGGGAGACAATTTTAGTTGTCAACATCTTAGCGTCGCTGGATACAAGCTTCGGTAGTCCGATGATTGATTTTCTTGATTTTAACAACAAATTTGAGATTGTATTTATTCAGCTGAGATTTGTAGACGTAACAGTGAGTATTGAATCGTTTATGGTCAATAAAATTATCTTAAATATCTATGCTATGTGGAATTAACAGTTTGACACTGATGACAGTTCGATGACTGAATGCGGTTGACTAAGAATCGCCATGTTAACACTTTTTGGATGTTTAAAAGAAATCTGTTGTATTTATGCAGAATAATGTATGAAGGCTAACGCTTTCGTGTAGTTGTAATTCGGCTGCTTAAATAAAGCAAGGACCTGTATGTATTATATTTTAAAATACGAGCATTGCGTACGTCATGTGCGCTTGCCACAGTGGTGTACGAGTGAAATTGTCACGCTGGCGTTCAGCGTTCAATTCTTCGCATTCCTTATTTTTTATCTGACTATTATTTTTATTAAATTTTCACAGTAGATATTGATTTAATTATAACTTTCACTTTTTATTTCAGCTTGATTTAAACAATTCTTAAAACATGACATGCATCACAGTTGTTTGAAACTACCGACTGGTATAATTATAAATGTACAGGTAATATAATAATCCATATTTGTGCATTGTATAGTTATTTTCTGAACTTTTCATCAATATTTCAGATTCAAACAAAATTGACTATTTTCAGTATTAGTTAACACTTTGAATTAGATATAAATATCAGTTAATATATTCTAATTAGTTTTTGGCTATAATAATGTGTTTGGTGTTTTGAAATATATTATAGATTTACTCATACACAGTCAGGTATGAATAACAAAACAACAGAATGGTACAATAAAATCTCACCTTAAACCACATGCGAATTAAGACCACCTCAATGATATGACAGTTTCTTAATTTTCTTTCTTATTTTAACTCAATAATCAGACTGCCTCAAAACTTATGATGGTTTTATTGAGGTTTCTTTGTATTAAGGAATAGAAATAATCATAGACGTGAATATAAAGCTATACAGGTTTACGAAAATGTATTCAAATGTATTTTGTATGATATGCTTTTCTTTGCTTATTTCTTTCCTTTAATTTCAGAATTTCAGAGTATTTCAAGGAATATAAACATCCATGTTTCGACATACAAATACGTCAAACCAGCCAGCATTTACTTTCATGTATAGATATAGTAAGTATACATGTATCTAAGTGATATTAATTTGTTACAGGGAACGCCATATACATAAGATAATGCCTCCACACCCATCTTGGTTCACCGGGTGGGGCTTACATTAGGTTTCTCTGTCTCTATAATATAAATAACTTCAACAGTAGTTCAATTTTTTCCTGAACTTGATACTGAATTAGGGAAATAATGAATATATGCCTTTTATATTATTGCTATAAATAATTGTATAGCTTTGTAAGATGGATGGATATATATAATATGTCTATGCAATATTGTGTGTTACATAGCCATATACAGGCACTGCTTATATTACAATACTTATATAGTATTGATTTTTTTTTTAAATATTTTGTTGAATGCAATGGCAACTTCAAGTAGTATGGTTGTACTACATTTCCACACTACATTATCAATCATTATGTCATGTTTTGTTTCATAAAGTACTTGCATTAGTCAATTATATTGTATTTTATACCATTGAAGTTAATTGATAATTCGTCAATGCTATAATTTTGTATGTTACACATAACATGTAATTGTGTTATATCTTTTTTGTGTTGCTTTCATATAGTTGTATGTGATAAATATAAATGCTTGTGCAATTAATCTATACAAATAATATATGACTGTTGTTTTTTTCATATATTACAAATGTCTTTTCATTAACCATAGCATTATGCATCTACTTTAGTGCTAGTTAATAATTAAAGTTGCCATAGCAACATGAATTGATGTATACATTTTCATTGAACTTCTTATTACATTTGAAATGACCTTGTGAACACACAAGGTTTATTGCTTGCATTAATATCATGTATTTTGCATTCTAGCAAAGTCAAGTCAAACTTTAATTATTGCCAGATAGTGTACAAAAACAAAACACTAGCTATAGATAGCTATTTACCGACATAAATTGCAATACAATTTTTTATATATTCAGTGTTACGTTGCTATGGATTCAAGATATTCAGATGGCAAAACAACTTGAATACATTAGTTCAAGTCAACCAAATGCATTCCAGATACTTTAAGTCCTCAAAAATATAGTTTCAAATAGCTATTTTTGCACATTTTATTTTTCTAAAAATTGTGTTACCATAGCAACCGTTTTTATTTCAATTTTATTAAAATGTTATACATACTGATTATTTATAAATACACTCAGTTGAAAGATTTGATTGATTTAGAAAAATCAGATGATAAAAAGTGTATTTATATTGTGTAGCCACCTAAAATGCATGTAGTGCCGGTCCAAGATTACTTGCTCAGACTAACACCGTGCTTCGTGTACTTGTTCGGACATATAAACCATATCCGTGGTTGAAGTTAGAAAATGTGTTTATTTATTTAAGAACTTAATTCCCGATAGGTGTGATATTTAGGGTTTAAACATGATATATTACTCATTTCTGTCCTTACATAAACTGTAAACCCCAGTGAAAATAAAATAATGAAGGAATCAGAACTTTTCTACCTCTTATAACTTACTTTTAAAAGAAATACTTAACAGTGAGTAACCAATACCAGTAAATCACCTGTAGTTTCATTTTTACTAATATTAACAAAAATAAAAACAAATATGTTTATGGCTATGCACGTTTTTAATCGCAATAATTATTGATGTTATAATTGATTCTGGGCAATTTTAGTTATACAAACTATGCCTTTATAACTAATATATAAAGTAATGTCCACCCTAAGCAAATAAAATATCCAAAAACTTACTAAATGCTGGTAAAAGTCGAATATTGTAGTTTATCAAAATAGTATAATGTTCATTCAACACGCAGATATATTGATGATATCTGACATCTATATAAATTGCAACTTATTTAAAACAGATGAGAAGGATATTTTGGAAAAATAAACCTTCACCGATTTCTAATTATTGGTTCGAATGACATAATTAAACAAGAGTGTAGCTCATCAGTGTAATATTGTTTAACAGTATGCTGTTGTTTGCATATGTATGTAAAACAAACAAATGTTAAGTTGTTACATTGTGTTTCTTCATCGATTAGGGCTTTACTTTTCATGAACTTCTAATGTTACCATCCCAGTAAAGCTGATATCTAATGATAAAAATAACCAATACCACGCAAAAAGTTCTCTTTATCAATGAGGCATGTTTCTATATATATCACAGTACCCCAAAAAGTAAATATGATAAAAATACAACATTTATTTTGCCTTAGATGCTAGCACGTCTTGGACATTTATTTAACATTCTTTTAATTCTATATGTTAGATTCACAAGTTTAAAGCAGCTTATATTTCGTTTTTGTAATGAATATAATTAAACAAACTGAATGGAATGTAATGGGTTTTCTTATTTAAAAATGTCTGATTCACAAACCAGTTCATAGATTCAGTTAAACAATATGTATATGTGCACTTCTGGAAGCTGAGCGAATTCTAGACTGAAAAGATTGTTAACAATGGCCCGAGGACTTATTTTGAGAAAGTGAGGGTCATTGAGGGATAAGTTACAGATTTGTTATCAACGTTATAACAAATAATGTATTCAATATCTTAATTATATATATTTGATTCAATGTGATGCATTGACACATACAATAATACAGTGTGAACTTATACACAAATGCACTTAAGGTAACACATACTGTCTGATAATTAATGTTTCCAATCTCTCCAGATATGTGCTGTCCGCATTACACAATCCGTAGCTACATCTTTTCACCATTGTCAAATATTAACATAATATAACCTAATCACAGTGCTATCGTTATAAGAAATATATTAAAAGCTTAATTTTATGGCTCGGTAATCTCTTCCTGTTTGTCTAAGGTTTGTCTAAGGTAAGCGGGCTATCGGGGGTTTGTCAAAATCCCGTTATTTGATTGGCCATTCGGCCTGTCAATCAAATATCTGAGGAAGGGTCAATTGCGCATTCGGGACGTAAAACGTAACATACATGCGAAAACTAGCAGTTGAATAATTAGCAACGCTAGCTTACCGCCGACAGTATGCTTTTCTATAATATCGATCAAACAAAGTACATGTATAGGTATACGATATCGATTGACGATGTGTATATACATCTGAGGTAAGAAACAGCTACATGAAAGGATACACGTCTTTGGATTGTGTTCACCCCAAGCTCTCCATTAGGAATTGGCAATATTAAATTAAATTTTAAACTACAATATCATCAATTCAATATTTGACGTGATTTTATAGTTGCGTGCATGGTATGTTGCATGCGTAGCTGCCTGTACTAGAGTTTGTCTGTCTTCGACATGTCAATTCTTACAGACGTAGTATAACTCTTTCATTTCTTAAGTATCTATACACACCGGGTTTAAATTTAATCGCACAAATAACAAACATATAATTTAATATATTATCATCGTTGTAGAAACGTAAATAAATATAAATTCATTATGAACATAGTGTTACCTTATCAAGTATAAAGCATTACGTGAATTCACATAATCCGTTTATTACATAATACTCATGTCTTACATTGCCACATTGCATTGAATCGTTTAAAATATGATGAAATAAAATGCATCTTACCTGTTCACCGTCAAACTGTCTCAAACAAAAGCCATCAAAACATATATTAGCCCACTCGGAAAGTAATTCGCTCTAACTTAACATTCACGCTAATGCTGAACGATCCTGTGTTAAAAGCTGGCGATTATAACCATACGAAGTTACCCACATCTACTAGAAGTACATCTAGTAATCTAGTAAGAGCGTGTTTTCCACTCAAAAAGCCCCATGTAAAACCGAGTATACAGAAATATACTGGCGTGTCTAACATTAGTCTCAAAATTGTCAATTTAAGTATACTGGTCAAATTTGCTAGTCCGACAGTACTATTTCAAACTGTTTCTCAACGGCTACTGGAAACTTGCTATTTGACATTTCATTGCGGAATATTTAGTGCTGAGTTTTGACCATTGAGTGTAAAGCAATGGTTATAATTCCGTGCCCTGGTATATTGATAGTTTAAACGTACCTATACATGCGTCTGCAATTGTTCTGTGCTCTTAAATCGTTAAATGTCAATATTGCTCATTAAAGTTAAGACAACTCTGCAGCTCTCATGGATGGTAAGAACGAATTACTTCCCATTATATGTATTTAAATTAGTAATCCAAGTTATCTCGTCAGAGACCAAATTACTCTGATGTGGAACTATTTAATTAATACATAATGTACGAATACATTGCAACCTCTCCAGAGGGGGGGGGGGGGGGGGCTCTCTAGAGCATCAACTTCACTTCAACAGTCGATATTTGCATCCTAACGGGGGGGGGGATATATTTTGTTTCTCATGTTTTCTTTATTCTTCTTGAAAGAAATGTATTACATGTATGATAAATGAATGAAGAAGTCAAGCTGAAAATGCCACATCATAAAAAGTCCAACGCCATCCCAAAAGCACAAGAAGAGAGAATAAGTTGTTACAGGAAACGCCACATACATACGACAATGCCCCGCACATACCTCTGGGAAAACAACAGTCCATAAAACACCAGGCATTTGAGGATGTGCGAAGGTAAATACGCAAGGGAACAGGGGCGTAAGGAAAGGCCTGGTAGACCAAAAAGGACAACTAAGGAGAATTAATGAGGACAAACAATGGTAAATACATCACAGCACAAGTTAACACAAATGGCAACAGTAGGATGAAAGGGGGGGGGGGGGAGAAAATACCATGAATATCTAAAACAAAAGTAGAAAAATAACCATACAGCGATTTACAGAATTCATGAAAAGTTGCAGATATCGAGACAGAAAACCTAATAATGCAACCTAATGCTCGGTAATACTTTTATATGTGCGTTTGCAGTGTTGTATGTAAGATATTTGTTCTTTAGTATTCATTTGTACATATGTTACATAATTTTAATATATACATGTATATATACAAGTATAAACACTATTTCGTCAAATAATCAGTCAGCTTCATTAAATCAAATCGTCTCTTTTATTTTCTTCAATCCCCCTTTTTCAATATTTTCTGTTCCTCATTACTGTTTTATTTCGTTATAAACCCCCTCCCTCCTTATTATTTATTTAATGTTGTACCTCAGAGGAACTAGCAGGTGTGGAGAGGCCCTAATTTTAAAATACAGTTGTGTTGTCTCATGCAGTACAGTGTAACTCCTTATCCATGTAATTGATGTCGATAATATGATGTTGCTTGATGCCCATGTCCTCATCAATTCGGTCTTGTTTTGGGCCACCTTCCCGTGTGTACCTTATTTTTGTCTAGATCTGTCGAGAGAAGTTATGATTAGTGAATAAAGCCTTCCCATCTTAGCATTTTGTAATTTACATTCCAAACCCGTTTCTTTAGAGTGCTACAGTTATATTTTATATCCTAATACGAACTTCTATGCATAGTTTGTTGGATTAAAAAAAATGCGCATGAATCATAGATATTTGACAACAAGGACATGTTAGCCTGATCTTTGAAAATAATATTTTTTAAGCAGGTCAAGGTAGTGAGACACAAAACCAAGATAAGCAAATGACTTGTTGGTATAAATGGATAACTTCAACTTCATTATTGACGGCACGGTTTTTGTCAGGCTTGATTTGATATTGACAAGCTGTCTAGAACAAATAGTCCGGAATGCATCTCTGTTCGCATTAAAGAGGCGCATTCCCTTTCGGACGACAAGTTGTCAATGAAGTGTTTTCTGCAAAATCCTTGACACTCTAAGAGCATCATTACTGAAATGCAAACACATTTTTGCTATATTAAAACAACTTACACAAGTGTCTTTGTTTAAAAAAAACATGTAAAATAACCACTTAACTTACTAGACTGGAGAGTATGTGTATTTCAAAAGTGTACTCACGACAATAGAGACAAGTCCTTTTGCCAATTAACATTTTAATAAAGCATTCGATCTGGAAAAGCGGCATACAAAATACACAGCAAGCCTAACAGATCATGTCCGAAATATGTGATGCTGTTATAGATAAGTTATAGATAATATCATTTCCTGAGACGATGAGCTCTGTTTGAATCAAATTTCTATTTGTAGTATTAAGTCGATCGCCTGTTTCCTATTTTTACAAAAGTGTCTTAGGATATGAATAAAACCATCAAGATTTTATAACGTCGCCTCTTTTCGTCTATCGTGCAACCTGTAAATGCTCAGTTTTTGTTGATAATTCATGTCTTCCCCGATGAGAGGACAATCTCCTCTTCCTACACGTACGTTTTATTCAACATTACGGTAAATTCCCTATACGTCAATACGATTAAGACATCATGCCTCGTCATTATCTTTTGTGTTGACATGTTTTTATCTAGTCCCGAAACTCTTCCGTGTACTTATGTTCTATTTTAAGTATTGAGATAAATGCACAATAACCTTGTAGCCTGACTGTGTTGACGCTACAACATTATAATTTGTATTCGCTGAAATGTACTTAGAAAGTTTAATGATTGAATTTATACTACAGTCGGACCTCGTTCATTCGAATTCATCGGGTCCAAAAATTTAAAATAATCCATGGTTTCGAATAGCCGATTTTATTTCGAAATGCGTAAGAATATACATCGGGACCTGATATTTATTTGGATGATACCAAACATTCGGACAAAAAGGTTGTCGAAATAACGAGGTCCGGATTGCAGATCTATACACCACAATGCAACCTAACCAGAGCACCCCCATGGGAGATACAATTCCGGCTATTGTTGACAGGCAGTCGTTGATGATCGCACGACCACGTGCACCATCGATCGTACGATGATCTACCACCAGTCTTAAAAGTAATCGCAATATGTGATCGCAAATATTGATCGTACGATGACCTACAACCTGTCTTAAGAGCAATCGATAGGTGACTACCTGACCTACGATCATGCACGACTGGTGGTGCGTCCATGCGCGACTGGTGGTACGACAATGCAAGACCTGCCTGCGACCTCTTTCGATTTGGAATCGCAGGTCAGAACTTTTGACCATCGACCTTGCTGCGACTGATTTTGCTCTGGTGATCTCCCACGACCTCTACGACCAGTCGTGTGCTCTTTCTACGATTAACCCGCGATTCCAGTTTTTTTCGATCGCAGCTAGGTCGTAACGTTGTCGCATGCCCGATGTGACATAGGCTTTAAGGTCGGGTCGTGCTAGGATCGATAGCCCAGACTATGGTCAAAGCTAGCGCTGCATCGTGTTAGGATCGATAGTCCAGACAATGGTCAAAGCTAACGCTGTACTCTGTTAGGATCGATTGTTCAGTCTTTGGTCAAAGCTAGCGCCGTTACGTGTTAATATCGGTAGTCCAGCCTTTGGCAAATATACCGATTTACCGTGTTTAGGTTGGTAGTCCATGCTTTGGTCAAAGAAGGTGATGTACCGTGTTTAGGTTGGTAGTCCATGCTTTGGTCAAAGATAGCGTGTTAGGATCGATAGTTCAGTCTTTGGTCGAAGCTAGCGCTGTACGTGTGAGGATCGATAGTTCAGTCTTTGGTCAAAGCTAGCGCTGTACCGTGTTAGGTTCGATAGTACAGACTTTGGCCAATGCTAGCGCCGTGCAGTGTTACGATCGGTAGTCCAAGCTTTGGCAAAGGCATGCGCTGTAATATGTTAAGGTCGGTAGTGCAGGGCCTGGAATTATAACGAATACCTACACTCCGCACTCCGCACTCAAATCACTAAATACTCCTTTTGGGCTAATAATGACTAAAAATTGAGTGTGAAAAATGTATGATAATGTTAATTGAGAGCTGAATATACTTTGTGGCTCATTTCTTAAGAGATTTGAGTGTAATATGAAATCTAAGAGTAATTATTAAGTCTTAGTGTGGAGTGTGGCACTCGGACCAAACAATTACTCCCACATACCATAATTACGACAAAATCTCGAAGAAAACTCAAGAAGAGTTTTCAGCACTTATTTGACATTTTCATGCATTTCCCACTCACATATTTTCAATATCAGACTAATAAAAGCAAAACATGTGAATTGTGATTTGAGTGCTGAGTGTAAGTATCCGTTATAATTCCGGTCCCTGATTTTGGTCAAATTTTGCGATGTACGGTGTTAAGGTCGGTAGTCTATGCTTTGGTCAAGTTTGCGCTGTACGGTGTTAAAGTCGGTAGTCCAGGCTTTGGTCAAGTTTGCGCTGTACGGTGTTAAGGTCGGTAGTCTATGCTTTGGTCAAGTTTGCGCTGTACGGTGTTAAAGTCGGTAGTCCAGGCTTTGGTCAAGTTTGCGCTGTACGGTGTTAAAGTCGGTAGTCCAATCTTTGGTCAAGTTTGCGCTGTACGGTGTTAATGTCGGTCATCCAGGCTTTGGTCAAAGTTTGCGCTGAACGGTGTTAAGGTCGGTAGTCCAGGCTTTTGTCAAAGTTTGCACGGTACGGTGTTAAGGTCGGTAGTCCAGGCTATTATCAAAGTTTGCGCTGTACGGTGTTAAGGTCGGTAGTCCAGGCTTTGGTCAAAGCTTGCGCTGTACGGTGTTAAGGTTGGTAGTCTAGGATTTGGTCAAAGCTGGCGCAGGACCGTGTTAAGGTTGGTAGTCTAGGATTTGGTCAAAGCTTGCGCTGTACGGTGTTAAGGTCGGTAGTCTAGGCTTTGGTCAAAGGTTACGCTGTACCATGTCAAAATATCGGTATTACAGGTTTTGGTCAAAGCTTGCGCTGTACGATGTTAAGGTCCGTAGTCTAGATTTTGGTCAAACATGCGCTGTACGGTGTTAAGGTCGGTAGTCTAGGCTTTGGTCAAAGGTTACGCTGTACCATGTCACAATGTCGGTATTACAGGTTTTGGTCAAATCTTGCGCTGTACGGAGTAAATGTCCGAAGTCTAGATTTTGGACAAACATGCGCTGTACGGTGTTAAGGTCGGTTGTCTAGGTTTTGGTCAAAGCTTGCGCTGTACGGTGTAAAGGTCGGTAGTCTAAGTTTTGGTCAAAGCTTGCGCTGTATCTTGTTACGGTCGGAAATCGAGGCTATGGTTAAAGGTTGCGCTGTACCAAGTAAGATCGGTAGTCTAGGTTTTGGTCAAAGGTTGCGCTGTACGGTGTTAAGGTCGGTAGTCTAGGTTTTGGTCAAAGGTGGCGCTGTACCAAGTAAGGTCGGTAGTCCAGGCTTCGGATAAAGGTTCCGCTGTACCAAGTAAGGTCGGTAGTCCAGGCTATGGTCAAAGGTGGCGCTGTACCAAGTAAGGTCGGTAGTCCAGGCTTTGGTCAAAGGTTGCGCTGTACCAAGTAAGGTCGGTAGTCCAGGCTATGGTCAGAGTTTGTGCTGTATTTGTGTTCTAGTTGACTTATCGGGCCATATCTTTTTATCTTTTAGTCTACAATATCAATAAACCTGCGTACTTGGACTTACTTATGTCTTTAATTCCGTTATATGCTAGTTAATAACGGAATTATTGCACTTAAAGAAGTTCAGTTCAGAGTTAATGTGTGTTGTTTGATGGTGCGTTGGTTTTTGTAGTAGAATTTTGGACGTGGTGTGCATGTAATATTGCTAAATACATGAAGATACTGTAAAATATTAGCTTTAAACGTCAATCGATATGTACATACATAAGGAAATCTGCACACTATTACACTCGGTTAGATCACCTTTTAGAATATATAAATAGATGCACTCGACCGATTGACTGTAAATATCAGATAACACAACCATGCAAGTTGATAATAAACATATTTCAATATAAAATGCAGTTGCAAGAGCTTGTCATTCATTGGTTTAAACAAGGACGACTGACACATCACGATAATAACATTTCTGCGTATTAACCTAGTATTGTCTTGTTGGAAAATCTAGGGGCATTTTTAAAGCAACATTCCTCTAGATTTCCAAATATTACCAAACATCCTGTCACACTGTAAGTATGTGGTTGGCTGCCTTCAAACCCGTTTAATCCCCAATTACACATGTTGTTAGCTCCTCGGTTGAGATGACTCTGTTTGTCTTAGTGTCTGTTTTATGTCTTGTTTTGCAGTCCCCTATTCCCGCTTTTTAGTTTCGTTTTAATCAATCTCCCATTTGTAATTTGTTTTGTCACCCAGGTATCTGCCCTGTGTGTAATTGCCTTACACATATGCAGTGGGAGATATATCCCGAACTCGAAAACAAGGATTCCCCTTTAGTGCTCCCCGATCAGGAAGTACGTTACTATATTTAGTTTTTAAATTACCGTTCGTTCAGAAAGCAATACTTTCCTTTTCATGGTTCTAGACAAATGTCTGGGAGGACTTTCTTGTCAAGCTTGAATGTTTTTGACATTAGTTAGCAAAAGTATATCTAACCTTTTCACCATTCAGTTTTTAAGTTGTCTAGCTTTCATTTAGTCTGCAGGTAAATTTCATCGTCACCAGAAACGTCCACTGACTTTAACACTGACATTTGTAAAGGAGTGCAATGTTAATTATTGACCTTGGCAATTTATATAAAAAGCTGTCGTATTTAAAAAATGTTTATTGTAAATATTTTCGACGTACACTGAAAACATTTTCTACGCCTGTAAATATTTTTAATTAATACATGTCGGAGACTGGCTGGGTCAAATTAGCCACTTAAAGATGTTGATAGATATGTTAGAAGTTTTCTCTAACACAGCGAGCTCGTCCATTTAGCACACATGTCTCGTTCAGATAAACCCAGATAACAGTTTTTTACATTTTGCATGATACAAAGACGAAGATCGCGTGATGTACCAGTATTTATGAGAATAAAATAAAGATTAACTTGCTGATACAACATTGTGCACAAATCCACGCAAAAAGTCTTCAAAGGGACATTGTATTGACCCGGTCCCGTTTAACGATACATCAAAGTGTGTAAAATCCGGGTGCTTTATTTGCGTTCAGTCCGCTTGCTTGTTCAGCTTTATTGATACAACTATGCACTGAATTTAATCTTACACGACGACTACTTCCTTGATGTTGAATTTAAACCCGGTATTACTTTTCAGATACTGTGGATTCATTAATTTTCGTTGGTACCAAATTTCGTGGTTTTGTCAAAATGGGCATTTCGTGGGGTACTTGAATTCGTGGTTTTTTGATTTTTGAAGCATAAATTAAAAAAGTAGTCTATAAGTCCAAAACAAATAAAATATATATGTCAATTAGAAAACAGTGACACGGACCCGAAAGATATACAGGTATTTTCTCACCTTTCATTGTTATCGATGTTACATCGTGTGGCCCCGTTCCCTTAGTTAGCCACACTATGCAAGTGTCAATTAACACATTATATTGAGAATTATCTACCTATTGTTTACATCACATGTCATTTAAATATGTCAATTAAGCACCAGTTAATCTGGCGCTAAACGAATTAACAATCAGTCAATAAAAGTTAATGCAAATCATCTTCGAAATCACTCGCTTTTGAGAAACCAAACTATCGTCTACACACAAGCTAAATATAGAATTATGTTGATGTCGTGGCTAAAGTCCGGTAACGTCGTTACACGGTTACCGTCAACTCCGGGGTTACCGAATCCAGAAGATGCTGCATCACCAAGAGAGGCTCGTACATTTCAAGCAGCCAACGACTACGTAGATATACAATCAGAAAGTCAGAAGCAGTCCAGAAAAAGAAAGCGGGGAGATTACGGCCACTACGATGACGAGTCAAGGGCTAAAATTGCAAGATATGCAATTGATAATGGGGTTGCTAAGGCCTCGAGGAAATTCTCCTCTTTGTATTGTCGAAAAGTAAGCGAGACCACCGTGAGAAGTATGAGGGACCAGTATGTGAAAGCAAAGAAGAAGAATGGGGAAGATACCACAACGTTACCCCGTTCACCGAGGGGTCCACCATTAATGCTAGGTATCGTGGATGAAGACGTACAGGCCTGGGTTCGAAGAGTAAGAATTCACGGAGGGGTAATTAACTCACGGGTTGTCCAAGCAGGTGCGGAGGGAATAATGACTAAAATCGCCCGCCAGAAATTAACGAAGTTCGGGGGCTCAGTAGAAATTACGAAGTACTACGCCAGATCCGTACTTCGGAGGATGGGGTTTGTTAAGAGGAAGGGGACCAAGAACGTCAAAAACCTACCCTTAGACTTCGATGAGATTAAGTCTGCGTTTGTGGAGAAAGTGAGCAACGTTGTAAGTGGACACAACATTAAAGGGGTTTCAGTTAGCCGGACTTTGTTAAAAGTGATTGTTATTGTGTGATGATTACAAGTGACTGTACAGTGTGACTGGAATTGTGTTAATTCAGCGTAAAAATGATACCATCATTCATCATGATTGATCGTTAATGATATTATTATTTTGCTATTATTATTTAATAACATGTGAAAAACAAATTAAATTTCTTATAACTCTCTGTGATTGTTTGTTATTTTTTATCACTTATTTTATAACTGTCACAAACTGTATAATTACGCTATAACGACGATACATTTCACACGTTGAGATTATACTTCCAACACACTGATCACAACGATATGAAAATATTCGTGTACTGTACTTGGAAGTAGAGCTGCTAAATATAGCACACCAGATCAACAACATCATCACAGAACTGACTACTCAACTTAATAATGACGAAGAATATATAACAAACATAAATAGTAAAAGCATTAATAGTTTATTGTTATCAAATATTTACATTATATATACACCAACATGCTTATAAACTGACACAATTCACGGGAGGTAACCGCGTGTTAGCGGCGATGTTTATCTGGAGTGTACTAGTTTTCGGACATAGACTTTTCGGATACGATCGTAAGACAAAATTTTCGTTGGGTACTTGAATTCGTGGATAAGCTCAACCACGAAATCCACGAAATTTAATGTTCAACGAAAATTAATGAATCCACAGTAGTTTAAACAAACTGACTACATCGTCGGTTGATTTTTATTGTAGCAAGCTATACCATTAACATCTATGATCCAAATGGGATGAAATATCGAGAAGATATCAATGTAAAACTGTCCAAATGAAGTTCAGTGTATTAGATTTTTCATTCTCAAAGGTCAACATGGCGGGTTAGCACTTTTGACCGATATAGATATTTGAAGATTTACTAGACTAATTGGAAAAACATAAATGCATTTCTCCTTTCATGTTTTATCATATTCTCCGGATGTTTTATTTCATTCCGTTTCCAAGAGATTTGTATTGAAAAACCTTGTGTGAATTCGACATTCCCTGTGCTGTTCATTCGCATTTTCATGACTCGAGTATTATAATATACACTATTTTAAAACAAAACACAAACCATTTTGTACATTGCACTTTTACAACACATGATAATGTCTAAGTTGCTACAAATATTGTCATGTAAAACAAACATTAAAAATCATTAAAATATTTTATTGAACTAATATAAACAAGCTATTCGGAATACGTTATATAAATTGTAATGAAAATATCTTTCGAACTTGTATCAATTCATACATGTTAATATCTTACATAGCAAGAGTTATTACCCAACGTAGATACAATGAGTACGGTTTGGCAGACATCACAGAATATAGCATGTTTATAGTTAAAGGAAACTAAGATACACAGAATATAGTATGTCCAGAATTAAAGGAAACAAAGATTCACAGAATATAGTATATTAAGACTTAAAGGAAACTAAGATTAACAGAATATAGTATATTAAGAATTAAAGGAAACTAAGATTCACAGAATATAGTATATTAAGACTTAAAGGAAACTAAGATTCACATAATATAGTATATTAAGACTTAAAGGAAACTAAGATTCACAGAATATAGTATATTAAGACTTAAAGGAAACTAAGATTCACATAATATAGTATATTAAGACTTAAAGGAAACTAAGATTCACAGAATATAGTATATTAAGACTTAAAGGAAACTAAGATTCACAGAATATAGTATATTAAGAATTAAAGGAAACTAAGATTCACAGAATATAGTATATTAAGACTTAAAGGAAACTAAGATTCACAGAATATAGTATATTAAGAATTAAAGGAAACTAAGATTCACAGAATATAGTATATTAAGAATTAAAGGAAACTAAGATTCACAGAATATAGTATATTAAGACTTAAAGGAAACTAAGATTCACAGAATATAGTATGTTTAGAATTAAAGGAAACTAAGATTCACGGAATATAGTATGTTTAGAATTAAAGGAAATTAAGATTCACAGAATATAGTATGTTTAGAATTAAAGGAAACTAAGATTCACAGAATATAGTATGTTTAGAATTAAAGGAAACTAAGATTCACAGAATATAGTATGTTTAGAATTAAAGGAAACTAAGATTCACAGAATATAGTATGTTTAGAATTAAAGGAAACTAAGATTCACAGAATATAGTATGTTTAGAATTAAAGGAAACTAAGATTCACGGAATATAGTATGTTTAGAATTAAAGGAAACTAAGATTCACGGAATATAGTATGTTTAGAATTAAAGGAAACTAAGATTCACAGAATATAGTATGTTTAGAATTAAAGGAAACTAAGATTCACGGAATATAGTATGTTAAGAATTAAAGGAAACTAAGATTCACGGAATATAGTATGTTAAGAATTAAAGGAAACTAAGATTCACAGAATATAGTATGTTTAGAATTAAAGGAAACTAAGATTCACAGAATATAGTATGTTAAGAATTAAAGGAAACTAAGATTCACAGAATATAGTATGTTTAGAATTAAAGGAAACTAAGATTCACAGAATATAGCATGTTTAGAATTAAAGGAAACTAAGATTCACAGAATATAGTATGTTAAGAATTAAAGGAAACTAAGATTCACAGAATATAGTATGTTTAGAATTAAAGGAAACTAAGATTCACAGAATATAGCATGTTTAGAGTTAGAGGAAACTAAGATTCACAGAATATAGTATGTTTAGAATTAAAGGAAACTAAGACTCCCATAATATAGTATGTTAAGTTAACGGAAACTAAGACTCACAGAATACATAATGTTTAAAGTTGAAGGAAACTGAGATTTTCAGAATACATTATGTTTAAAATTGACGGCTGAGAAGAGACGCTCACATTTGAACATAATAGAACACGTGGTCTAGCTGTAATCGAGATAAATAAGTTCATTGGACCCACTTCTATAGATCATACTACATCATTATCATTACTGTTATATATCATATACATTCCAATATCAAAATAAATTTTGTGTTTATGTGACAGTGATAAGCACAAACTCAAACGTGAGTAAGGGTAGGTCAGTAAAGTATACATTTACAAAATATTTCTTCCAACATACAACCCTAGGGTATATAAAAATAAAAAAGCGCAAACGTAGGCGTCGAACATACAATTAATCTAAAACGAAGAAAAAGTGAGAATTAAGAAAATAAAGTCGAGCAGAGAATATCACAAACAAAGTGCTAAGCAATACAAAAACACAAGGAGACAAAGAAGAAATACAAACAAGTGAACAATTGCAGAAGTAAAAAGTAAGTAAGACAAACATACAAAATAAACAAGAATATACATAGTTCATGAACGACACATAGACGACATTTCATAATACAAATTGTAGAGGCAAAACACATAAATGTATTTATAGGAACAATACTGCTTACATTGCTATCAATAGATATCTTCGTAAGGTGTTATATATCATTGAGAAGGATAACATTTGACTAAAGACAGGCATTTCTGTAGTCAATCAGTTTATAACCTTACATTATTTAGCAATTTAATTACTATCAAACTAATTTATACTAATTTGTCAATATAAGCTACAATCAAGTACAAAATTCACCATAGAGGAGATTGTAGTCAGTAATGAAACTTTTGTTCCACATTCTTTACACTAGTGAAGTATGACACTCTTTAACATGATGGTTTTTTATGTGCAAATGAACATGTACATTGTATATGCCGCATATAAATGTAAAGCATTCGAACGTGCTTCATCCAGTATTGTTGCTACATTAAGTACAAACAGTTGCAATATTCTTGTTTTATCGTGTTATCGGAAAACACCTCCGCTTGATAAAAAATGAAATTAAAAAATATCAAAACTTCTTTTTTCGACAAATACATAGGTAAATAATATGTTTCTTCTTATTCTTTGATCGTGCATATTTATAGATAGTTTACTGTATGAAATATATGTTTCATATTTGTTTTGGTAAAATATGAACAAATTAATGAGCATTATCATACTGTAAATGAAATAAGACCATAAATCAATATGACAAGGATAACGGCAAATGTATGGACTTATCGGTAAAGGGTCATCTCAGCCCACTTACAGTCTCGGCCCGGTCCGACTCGGCCCGGTCCGACTCGGCCCACTTTTGAAGTGCAATGAATAGGCAAAGTTGTACACACATTCCGGTCCGACTCGGCCCACTTTTGAAGTGCAATTCGGCATATTAAAGCATGTGATAGAAGTCGTCTTTTTAATAGCAATGAAAAGGCGAAGATATTCCAATTATGCTGTGCTATTGTGATTTATTGTCTGTGTATGTGCTTATTATTTGTTACATTTATTCTACTTGTGTACTATTACTGTGAGTGTTTACGGAATTTTGTGATTTTGTGATTTGTGAGAATTTCACGCGATGTATCCGTGAAATTTATGAAATAAATATTAAAGTTTTTCGTATGGTCTACTTTATTATAACAGATACCAATATACATTTCACGGGGAAATTTCCACTGTACCGCGAATATTCAATGCACTGAGAATATTCAGTAAAGTTTTCAACTTACATTTAACTTAAATATTAACGATCAATGTATCAAAAATCAACACTTAGAATGTTCATATATATCGCATCAATAATGTGAACAACTTTGTCTATTCATTGCACTTCAAAAATGGGCCGAGTCGGACCGGGCCGAGACTGTAAGTGGGCCGAGTCGGACCGGGCCGAGACTGTAAGTGGGCGGAGATGACCCTGAATCGACTTATCAAATTGATGTGTTTAATATGCCTTCTATACAACATAATATCTCATTTCATATGATGAGTAAATACTAAATAGACATTATATGGATTACAATACGCATTTTGGTAGTTGAAACAAAAGCAAAGCACTAACATAGAGGGCTAAATATGCAGAACAGCACCTTTACAAAAATGAATAAAATTTATACAAACATCAATATTCTTCTATCAGTACAAATTTCGAAACAAAATCTTTCTTTACCATTCTGCATCATTCATTGTGTAAATCTAGGTCAACGGTGCAGAGACAAAAGTAACTAACACGTGTTCGGGTGGGGGGTCAGCTCAAGCATATCAAAATGAAGTCAATATGTTATGATGATATCATAAATCAAGTTTGTTCATTGTAGACTTGTGTTTTATTTCCTGTACCGGTTTGACATTCATCAAGTATAATTCCTAAACAACGTTAAATGTCTTGTTTTATACTATTGATCTACATCATCGTAATGCACAAAACGCCACCACATGCTTTACAAAATGCAACATCAATACCATTGAAACGTTTTCTCGTGAGAACAATTATTTGTGTTATCTATGGTTGGCTACACATGCTCGTGTACAAAAAACTCTACGTATGTAATCATAACACGATTACCTGTAATACACGTTAACCTTTTAGACGACCATATATACTTTGTCGGCTCAGTCTATGAAGTTCTTTTTAAATACCGGACGCGAATAATACTTTAAGATGTCAGTTGTTAGTGTTTTTTTTAACTAATTGATGTTTAAGGTGTTTACACAATAGTTTGAGACCACCAAAATTGCATTTCATTTTACAAAATGACTGTCACTTACTTTAATATTGACGCGTTTCTAACCAGAAAAAAAGATATCATTTGATCAAAAAAGAAGGATTTTCTAGTTTGTCGTATTTGCTATGGACACAGAATGTCATTTATGATGCGCCATTTCGTCGTTAACGTTTTTCAATCATAAGTTCATCTCTGAAAGTCTCACATTTACACAGTTTTATGCTAAGGAGTCTTCAGTGAAAGCCTGATTTCTTCGGAGAAAGTAAGGTGTTAAATTTCCTATTTATTGCAAATTATATCAATTGCTGCGGAAACAGAAAATATTTTCCTTGGCAAAATTGTCGTTCCTTACAAATTATATATTGAATAGCCTCTGAAAAGTTATTTTAATAAAATGCGCGATTAACACGTTGAAATGTTAGGTGGTATTTTTTTTAATAAATGGCCTGATGCTAACTTGACGTGTTTGATTAAGTATACAATTGCATGTCTAAATATCGGTTAGTATTATTGAAATACCAAACTATAGTGGTAATAGTAAAATCTCAGTCACAGCCACATATAGAATGGAAAAAATAGCATCGGTCCGGAAATGATTCTTTCTGATTAGAAAAAAATCTGAATAATTTTTTTTCATATTTTCAACAATTTTAGTTTTGTCACAATATGAACATTTCGTTTTAAAAATATTTGAAGAAGGTTTAATTTAGTTCACTGCGAGCGTTTGTTATGAAATTGTTTTGTATTCCCCATCAAACAAATTTAATTTCATTGCAAACATTTCATAATACGTGTGAATCGAATTACATTTGAAAATGTGTTAAGCAGTAAAATACGTTTTATCAATAAAGAATTTGCACTCAAACCACCTCTGATTGGGGATTTTAATTCATTCAGTACGTTTCTATTCATAAACGAGTCGATGGAATATTTATTTAATCAGATGGGAGACAAGAATAACACACACGGAATGATCACGAGACAAATAACATGCATTAAGTAAATTGAATAAGTCCGCTAGAGGATGTTTGCATTAACGCGACGCAACACAATGCATGCATGCATTCTTTTATTTCGACTTTGCCGAATCATAAGGAGAATTTAGTGATTTTTTTATATAAACTATGCGAACTTGAAAATTCAATTTATATATAAAAAGTAAGAGACCAACATATTTGTGCTCCTTTCATACAAGGAATTTTTTTGCAGAGTGTTAAATACTGGTTGATATTTGAATCCATGTATGAAACTAACCTCGGGTCTACCAAATAATCAAGAATGTTACGATCAGTTTCTGTATTCCTTAAAGGTAGAAAGTCTTGACAGTCTTTTGTTCGGAAATTTTGTTTGTCAATGAGAAAATGCCTATAATCAGTGCCTCCAACACTGCATTCTAATTTTCTAAGTACACTTATTTCCCAAAACCACAAATACACGAGTCCGATACAGGAGTTTTCTATCATGAAGTTCGCGGGAACGTTTATGAACATTCATAATGCAGTGTTTTAGAGTATGTCTGTATGAAGGCACTAACGTGTCTTTTAAAATTATTCTTAGTGAGTTCTGATAAAAACGAAGGCTATCTACCTGCACTCGTTTGATACAAATAGGCGTTGCAAGCAAATCCAAACTGAAAGTAATTACATAAATACGAAACTACTTGTAGTCATGAATGTAAATAATCATCATAACATTCTGCAAATCAATACAGAAATTAGAGAATATTCCAATTCTTCAGAATTAGCGCCGCTTATGACGCCTCTTATTTAATTAAAACTGTATGAAAGCATGAAATGTAATTTACTTTATATTTTGACAAACAGTTCATCCTGAACTTAATGTAGAAAATCATGCACGAAATAACTGTGCAGAAAATGTATCATATATTTTATATTTTATTTTTCTAGAGTCACTGCATACGGTGAATTTGTCACTTTCAAGCAAATATATCAACCAATCATTAAAATGGTACAAACATCGTTACCGTCCATTAAACCTGACACACATTTTCATAGAGGAAAACTATCAATAATGTTCTTAGGTAAAACATTTTGATTGTGCCATATATTCCTTACAAGACCCTTATATAACACAGGATTTTCACTATTAATAGGAAGAACACATATCTACAAAGTTATGCATACACTGTAACCCTACGTATCAAAATATAAACTGCTCAATAGTTTAGCATGAAAACAAAACAAGATTATATGCTTACACTGATGATACAAATGATAATCTAATGTAACCATGCTGTATGAATAATTTACACATGTGCACACTTATGTCTTACAGTTGTTTGAGTTTTATATTAGAACAAATCCAACACCGGTGCTAACAGACGTTGTGAATTACTATCATCATTCTATTGTGGTTTCTTCATATTGATGTAAGCATTAACTGCTTGGTGACAGAACCGGAGTTGTTCCTGAAATGAGATATTTCTTGTAGACCTTTTATAAAAGAGACCTACAATTTCATAGCAAAGCCTCGTTTTGTTTCGTTTTGGTCAGTGATGCATTCCATCTTTTATAATGTTTTCCCTTGCTGTCGCCCTATATTGTCCTTAGCTGTTTTATTGTCGGTCAGACCATTCCTTGTACCCCTAGTCCCATACATATTTACCCTTGCACCTCCTCAGTGCCTTATATCATGTAGATTGTTGTTTCCTCGGGTACAGTTGACGAATTTATTGTAATGTTTTTTCAAGAAGCGTCCGATAAGAATAAGGAAAACGTTAGAATCTAACTTATTTTTTTATGAAACATTCCAATTTTAAGGTTCCGAATAGTGTTGGATCAATCTCACGTTTAGATATACTCGATTAATAAATTCAATAAAAAATGCCGACTCATGTAAGATCCTCTATTTATTTTCCATTGAATGTTAAACAAGATCGTACGAGTTATTTTCATCACACTCGATGACTGCTTCTTGGGTGGCTAACCAGTACCAAATATAGGGATTGTGAAATTTGTGAACGAACCCTGTTCGATACGGGTGATAAACTCACAATCGTTGAATCAGGGTCTGACATTTAGACCCGATACATACCACACAGCCATCAGATGATAAAGCTTAGTCTGTACTCAGCAAAGTAAATTTTGACAGTTGAATGCAAAGTCATGGTTAAAGTGACGAGCAATGGAGTCAGGCTATATATCCCTCGACAACAATGTCTCAAGTACAAGCGTCTATTAAGGAATCATTATTTGCTCCTGGTTTGAATGGCCAACATCATTTCACTCCCAATGTTGCTGGAATACTACCGTTCTGAACAGGATACATTTATGCGTACAAATACAAAGAGCATTGTAGTGAAATGTATATAAGTTATACGTTACCATGTTTTGTATGACAGTCATTCTCCTGTTTCGTATTTGCCGGATCGTATTACCAACATTTACACGACCTTCACATTCTATTTTCTCAATCATTGAAGCGATAGAACAAAATAAGCCACTTCTTTCACTGGCGTCCCTAATTTAATATAAATCGGTTACTGTAGAATTTAGTTTTCTCCGATTGCTCAATTTCATTTGGAGTTACACAATAATGGAATTGGATCAATCTGATAGAAAAAGATATAACAGTAGAATTTTGTCTCACTCATTTTCGTTTGTTTGTTTGTTTCATCGGGTTTCTCAACGATATTTCAGTTATATACGGCGGCCGGTTCATCTAACCAGTTTTTCCTGGACTGAAATCTAACCAGTACTAACTTACCCTTCCACAAAGAGCCGGCAACTTCTCCACATGAGGAGGAAAATCGACATTTTTATCAAATTTTCATGGAAGGGTATGACCTGCCGCGACCGGTAATCGAACCCGGATCGCCGGGTTACAAGTCCAGCGCCCTGGACAACGGCCGCAGCTCACTCATTTTCAAATATATAACTATATATTCTATTTAACACATATCCAGAACGACTGGCTGCATATAACAAAATCTTACTTAATGACCACCTCACAGATGAGACCACAAATTAAGAACACAGCTTTAAGTCCATTTTCACTGTTTTGCATTTTATTCATCCTCAATATTAAGACCACCTCAACATTAAGACCAGTTTTCCAGGGTTCCAGTAGTGGTCTCATTATTGGGATTTCACTGGATTTTATATTTCAAGTAAACATATATCATATTTTAAATGCAGGAGCGTTTGAATTGCAATCAGTTTACTTGTATTATGCAATAATTACTTACATACAATGTACAAGGACATGCACATCGCTTTCACCGAGCTCATTCAAGTATTTATCAATATCCTTTATAAATTGTGCAAACTCGCTTGGGTCATCTGGCATTCGTTTGTCGCTTTCCCATCGAGTGTATTGAAAGTGATAGGATATCTTTTCTCCACTATCGAACTTAAACGCAAGAATTTAATATATATTATACCCCATTTGCATATTTCACTTTTCATTGTGACTTCATCCGGTTCATAAAACTGCACGAAGTCCAATTACTAGAGTACGCCACCTTGTTTTGGTTTAATGTTAAAAGCGATGCCATAATAAATTCATTGCTAGACAGACAAAAATGTTGATATGACAATGAGGAGGTTTGTCTAAATAACTAAGAATGATTACAAAATAAAACAGATGCAAATAGGACTAAATATATAAAAACATATACAAGAACCAAATTCATGACCAGTTTTGGACATCATAAAATGGAAAACATCGCACAATTTAATATCCTATCTTTATTCACATATTTAACATAGAAACACAACATAATATAACTAACTGTGTGAAATCTACCTTGCCGTGGTTTTCCACTTTCATACGCCTAACAATATACTGTGGTTTGGTTTCAAGCCTTGAACAAGACACTTTGAAGTTACCAATTGTAAGGTTTTGATTCTCCGGTGGTAAATACACTCCAATGTCCTACAAGAAAAATAGCTTCTGAAACACACACACTTAAAAACATACACTTGTTTGATGATAAATTATTAAATAAATGTCTTAATGTTCTGAATATTCAAACATCAGAGAATTAGCCCCATTTTATTTTGAATTAACGTTGATTTATGCTCTTCGTGTTTTTGTGGCTTTTTAAAGGGAAATTCTTGATCAACTTCATGTTGTTCATGTCTGTTTTGTCCCTTGTGCCTTTGTTATGATATGGGTGTGGGTATTCTTGTGTTTTCGGAGTGGTTGTGAACTGTGTACGTGGCATTCCATTATTGACTTCTTTATTCATTTTTCTGGGCATTTTTAAAGTATGACGATTATAAGCGTACTTATAGTAGTGGTTTCATTACAACTGTTAATTATCCAAACAACACGGTTACGTTTTTTAAACATTGGCACGCTGCAAGGAAGTAAAATAAATACCTTCATTTCATCTAAAACTGTCAACCGAATATCAATAAGGGAAATTACTAAAATAGTTACAAGCACTTGCAACATATATATATCTATACATAGTATGATCAAATTTTAAGCTATGTCTGTCATGCAATTGAGCATACATTACTGCATTTCATCGTTAGGATGGTGAGATAAAGTAAACATTTATGGTTGTCGTTTGCAAAACTGGGACAGTGTAATCAAGTGTTATGAATTTCACGAATCCAGAACATAGTGAAACGGTCTAACCTTACTCACTCGGTCATTCCCATGTGCTTCAGACTGGTCAAATGTAACGATAAACATACACCCTTCTTGAAATATCAAATTCAGAAAATCTTCTTCTGATGCAATTCTCGGCGTTTGGGCAGAAATAAAGTGGTTCTTCTTCTTAAAGCTCTGAATCATAAAACAATTCAAACCAAACTAGATAATATCAAGTATTTATGTTACGGCGAATTTTACATTCATACACTAGTAAATCTGACCATTTTATTGCATTACATTTAAAGCAATTACAAACACGTCGCATGTCAGCTTTGGTATACATAAAATGTGTTATTTTGAAACATGTATCGTATTTCAATTTATTTGTAAGCATGTCCAATTTGACATGCCCCAACATGTATCATTTATGATCTGAATTTGGTGAAGGTAACTAACGTTACCGACTTATTTCAGGTTGTTATCCAAGTTCATTTCAATTGCTTAAGGAATATACTCTACACTTCAAGAGTTTGTTCAACTAGATGTGTTTTAAACACATGCTTCCATACATATGCAATAACATAATGAGATGCAAGGCTACGCATTTGTGAGAAAAGGGGAGCAAATAATGGTGTTAAAGACCATCAAAAACAACGATGGAGAATGTAGGTGGACAATAAAGGGGGAACCGTTTAATGGATGGAATACATTATGGAATTAAGACATTTTATTTCACTTTCATAAATGAGATGCAATATGTGACATTAAAGCTTTCTTTTTGTCGTTAACAGAACTTTAACCGAAACCAACCATATGCCATGTACGTATGCTTACTTTTTCTTTTAGCTTTCTTATGCTTTTTTTCCTTTTTCTCTTGGGGAAGTGAAAAGCTTACGTGACTTGGCAATCTATTTCTTTAACCAACGCATGGCCATGATTGTCAAGTTGGACAATTTGCAATTTTCAGAGAAGAAGAAAAATCAACTTACGTTAATATAAACAGCATTAATGTAATCCACATCGTCCGAGCCTTTATTGAGGTACAGTTTAACGCTGTGTTTATCACCTGAATAACAATAATATATCGATTTTTTTCAAATATTTTCACTGATACGAGTGTTCAAAAAATAGTTCGTGAACCAAAAAAAATGAACACAAGAAATATGTTTTGCCATTTCTCTCTCACTCTTTGCAAAGATGCGTTATGAAGCGACTGAAATTGAAACAAACGTTGATGTGAAACGATTTATTGTACAGTTTATATTCCACTTGTAGAATGAACTTTGTAGTAACACTTAAATCCAGTTACAACCGTATTAAGTCACAGCTGCACACAAAGTGTGTAAATCAGCTGTTTAGAGCTTAGATAGGGTCTAAAACGCATTCAATAACAAAAATTGTTAAAAACGCAGTCCAAATACGTAAAATGGTTTGCGATATTTACAAAACAGTTCCCTGTTGCACACGTCATAATCATAAGCCTATATAAAACAAAAATAACGAAGCATTTTATGAGTCAAAGTAATCATTCAATATATTATCAAACGATATGTAATTTAGAATAGGTGAATGAATGTGAAACAAAAAAGGTTACATGTACATTCACAAATCAGAACTTCCCTAAAATATCAAGAGGTCCAAACGACATAATACCACACGACAGACTAACAGTAGGGTTAAGGTAGCAATATGCATACAACATTGGAACTGTCAGTAAAATTACGGAGGGCTTAAACTAGTTTAGCAGCATGCTAGGCTCGTGTTTAGCTGTCGCATTATCAAAAGTCTAATGTATATAAAACATTGACCGAGATGTTAGAAACTTACCTCCTCGGCAGTTATTTAAACCGTACAAAGAAAAATCACAAAGTACAAACAAGCACTAGAAAAACAGGAAAAGAAACAAGTACGCAAACAACATGACATATGAGAAACATCGGATTTATCTGAACATTTTCACCATCTATTGCACACGGTCTACATTCCATAGATATCATCATAACCATTATCTAGTCGTTTACTGTATATTTTATACCGACAGTTCCCAAGCTCCCATACCATTGTGTTGTTAAGATTCGCTACATGTTACACTGCAGTTACCCCTTCTTATGGTTGTTTTAATGTCCACTATTCATTTTTATTTCTTTTGATAACCCAAATATGTGTGGATGCCGATTTTGTGAATGTGATATTCTCCGTGTTTTTTAATACAAATAATATAATTACACATACCAGGAATGTCTGCACCAGGACGATTTATTTTAGTGTATTTTTCATTGCTTCTTCTGGCTTCAGCCTCAGCATCACGTGACACATTTGGCTGGAGTTGCTGAAGACAAACAAAACATATTTTGAAAACCTTTTAGTTTTCGTCGTTTTCGAAACAATCGTTCAACTTATCGAAAATAAGAAAGGGTAGCAAATTGCAAGATTTCTCAATTTTAAGCTTATATTCAGTTTCAATTGTATCATGTTTCAGGCATTTGGATATATTCACCCAAATAAAGTTTTTGTATATCGAATCAAAGACTTGTACATGAATAACACTAGTATTGTTTAAAACTACAATGTTATTTGCCCCACAACAATTTAAGATAGGCATCGAAATGACATCCTTTTAAATAAATATCGATATACATATGCCTACATATCCCTAGTATCCTATCTAGCAATCGAATTAGAAATGGAAATAAAGCGGGTTATTACCATTCTAAATTATATTTAATCAGGTACCTTCAACATGTTTTCAAAGAACATGTCTGTAGATGATTCCAAATACTCCTGAAAGTTTTCTGAGTGAATAGTTTCACATTCAAATGCCAACGTGTATACTAACGCTTTGTGGACGAATGCGTATTGCTCCTGAAATGAAAAGTCAACATTTTAATTAATTAGGCTGAAAACTAGAGTGATATAATGACAACTTAAGGTTCGAGGCGTAAGTTCTTCATGAAATCAAATTTATTTCTAATACCAGTGGGAAACTTGTCAGCTGCTTGAGGGTGAACTGGCTAGATCTGGTTGGCAACCTAGAAAGGCTTCTTTTAACATTAACATTGAATCTACTGAAATGACATTACTCATGGTTGATTTTGTAATATGTGTCGTGTTTGATTTAATAATTATGGTTAGGCTGGTGAGTAAAATAACATATTTACGGCTGTTTGGACCATGTTCACTCTTTGCTCTCGCAGTCTCTTTACACAGGCAGAAACATTCACAGAACCACCGGCTTTCCCTTCATCGATCAGAATATCGAGTGCAATCAGGGTACCTGTTCTGCCAATACCTGCACTATAATATAAGAAAATATTGTTTACTATCATATATGTCGCTATATTTCACGATCGTTTTATGTATGAATATTGTTTCGTGTCCACTTGTGCTTTTGGGGTGGCTGTGTACATATTGTCTTGTTTACTTACTTAAATGTGCATAGTGTATAAGGAACGAGTTAAAAGACAAATCAATTGTTTAATGTGAAAGTGAAATGGTCGAAGCAGGGAAGACCACAAATCAGAACTTCCCAAGACAGGTTCGGACAACAGCAAAGTGAGGATGCACACACATGAAAGGAGGAAGGCACACAATACAAGACAAAGCTCTCGTCTGATCCATGATCGCTACAATCATTGAATGAAGTCTATTGAAGATCATATTGTTCATTTATCATGCGAAAATTCCGCTAAAGTTACTAGCAGTGATAAAGAGATGCACAGTAATCGCTGCATTCACAAAACAAGGCATAAAATACAAATTATGAGAACAAAATTAAATAATGAAATGGGCATCGGAAGAAAACTAAACTTTGGAAGCAAACTAACTAAAGACGCGGAGAGAATGATACTCAAACTTGGTATTGAAAACGTAAAATGCAACACTAAATTTAATATAAAACATCAGTGGTTATTTGATCCTTTAAATGAAAAAGAACAGCATAACACAACTATTGTGGCAAAAAAAATATAGGTTGTTCCATGTCATACCTGCAGTGTACAATGATTGGACCGGTACCCATAGTTGATGTTGATCTAATTCTGTTTCTAAATTCTAAAAGACTCGTCACATCATCCGGCACACCTTTATCAGGCCATGCAGTAAAATGTAACTGATGTAGAGTTCGAAACACTCCCGACTAAAACAAACAATATGTATTTTACGTAGTAGGAGAATATTATACTTTGTCTAAATGTAATTCGTAGCTAATAACGTTTGACAATAACAAATACAATGTCATTTATATTTTGAATCATTTCAAAATACTCAAATGGCTGACTACAAACTCGTAATTTATATCTATCGTTTTGTGTGTCCCCTTTATCCTTATACGCAACTGTTTTATATTCGTGTTTGTTTTTGGGACTCTATTGTAAACTTCAATAGTTTCTTTTTAATTATTTGTATATGGATGCCTTACAAATAGTTATACCTTTGATACCGAGAAAACTCTAACAGTGTATTCTGCAGAGACTGTTACTGCTTGACACGTGACCGTTACATCACCGTATGTTATGCTGGTTCCCAGTTCTGGCCAATACTGTTGACATTTCATTCCCTATATAAATTAACAAATAGCAAAAAGAAAATCTGTTGAAACCAGCAATATTCAAGAATTAGAAGAATTTGCATTGTCCATAAACCAAGATACATGTATATAGATACAAATTAATTGATTTAAGCTATATTCCCTAGACTTACTCAGAAAACTACTGGTTCACTCGTTGCGTTGCAAATGATAAACATGCATATACATGTATTTTAAAAAGTTTAAATGGTCCATAAACATATGATATATATCTTTTGTTTCTTTTTATCATCATAAGTTATGTATGAGTAAACTCACCGTGATTTCCCGGAGATTTGTTACCATCACAATGATGTCGGTCTGTCCGTGCCAAACCATTCTCCAAAATGTACGGTAGCCGTTTGTCGTATCTGATGTTGGACCTATGTAAAAAAACAACTAAATGCTATTTAATGATCGATTTTTATTTATTAATCAAACGAAGTTGCCATACATTGTGCCCATTCATTAAATATTATTGTACCAAATCCGATTATCTCATATATTTGTCCCGTTTCTTGTCCCCTTTTATTCTACGCTCTTTAATTGTTTTGTTAATCAACCAGACCATTATCACCCCATTCCAATTGGTGTTCGCCCTTTGCACCTCCTCAACTCCTTGTACTTTCTATGCTTTTTCCTGTACAAACTTAATCCTTGTATTTATGTTTGCCAAAAGGAAATGCAGTAATACCGAAAAAAGGTTTGTCAGAAGCATGTAGGAATCGAATGGAATATAAGAAAATGTAGAAATAAAGACTCATTTCAACCCACCTAATGACGCTATGTAAGCCTTCTCCCTGTTGTATCCCTGTAAATAGATGAAATAGCTTTCGTTTATGATTTGGAATAATGGTCGCAATACCAACACAATCAGGAATCTACATGTAAGCGCTATTTGCTTTCTGCTAGCTACGATCATAGAGCGTTTAGCAATTACGTTTGGTTTCGTGTTAAATAACAATATCTTAATCAAACAAAGCGAATTCCATTCAAATTCCTTGTAAATGTATTCAAACTAAATTTATTCCATGGAAAGGTTTGTTGCATACCCATATCAACACTACTTACATTAATATAGCAAGCATTCATGAAGAAATTCGGGTCATCCGGTATTGTCACTCTTGAGTGATCATCTGCAAAAGCAAATTTGAAAACAACATAATGGAAGAACCTATTTCAAAAGTTCACGAAAGGTATATACTACTTGCCAAAGAAGAGCGAAAGATACGCGGTAAAGGCTTAAGATTTTTTCTGAAATAGGTAGAAAGGACCTGACCTGTCCCATCCGGAACCACGAACTCTCAGTTCAACAGAGACAAGGTAAGAATGGGCGATAAGAAAATAAATATAATTAATGTACATTCATTGTACATATGAAATTAACTCACATGGAAATATTCCCTGATATCTGTTTAGTTTGATATTTTCTGATTTCATAGCAACTGTGGTTGGGAATTGAAGTCCTTTCTGAAAGCTCTGAAATATAATACAAGTTATCTAGTGAGTGTTCATAGTAAAACGCGTCAAAAACACACTTCCAATGGTGACTGTGTACAATACATAACATAAATAAATACTTAAATGGGGCATCATATCAAAATTCATTAACCATGAATACAGAGGTCACGTACGAAGGGCGCTGTCGACTCAAAAGAAATTTCAATTACAAAAGTGACACAAGACACACAGCCTAAATCATTGCTTGAAATAGGAATATATACTGGGAACGGTTAAAGGCAAACACCACAGGAAAGTCAGGAGTCATTAAGATAAATGAAAAACAGCTTCAATATGCAAGGGTTGAAGACTCTTACCGCGTACTCAGGCTCGTATGATTTACTTGTAACATAAGTGAGCAGTTCTGCAACTTGCACTCGTTCTATTCTCCTGCCAACATTGCCATAAACGTCGTTGTTTTGTCTGTCACAATGAACCTCATCATCATCTGGTTCAAGAAGACTTAGCGGTGAAGACTTTTCCACAACCTTCGGCTTTATATTTGGTTTGTTGGTAGCTTTCTTCTTTTTATCTGTCAATGGCATTCACGGGTATAAAATACACACTTGCTACATAATATGGGTATTGTTCAATATTTGTTTAGCAGGACAAAGTTGTAAATATCAAACAAATTGAGCTAAATATTCATAATTAAACGGCTTGATGACTTTTTATACTTACTAAATCCTGGGAGGTTTTGATATATCATTTTTGAAGGTACTGGTGCGGCCGCTTCCTGTGTTTTCGAACTAGATTGTTTCGCACTGGTAGCGGAACTTGTTAGGTGTAGGTCTGGTACATTCTGATATATTTTTGATTTGTTGCCTGTTCCATCCGTGTTGGCATCATCATTTCTATGAGAAAACACAGTTTCACTGGGGCCTATTTCATACACACCTCTGGATACGTTAGATGTTGTTGCATCATGTCTTTTTGATGAGTCCTTTTGATTTTGTCTGTAAAACATAACTACACATTTGACCATGTCATGCAAATATTATCACGACAATGTCTTACAAGCAATTATTAGTCACTAGTCACATATAAAACATTACGAAGAAGCTGACCGGACTGCATATCAATGTAAATTAATAACGGAGCTGATACGCCACCTTGTGTAATTATCGTAATTACAGTTTTACATTTGGTAAGTTTGAATATCAAATTATAATGCTACATTAACCTTCTTTTGTACAGCAGAACTATTACAACAAAAACACATATAACCACGACACTGGCAGTTACTCCTGAAACAGCTGGTATAATACTATTTCCATCAAACGGTTTTACGATAGGTGTAGCTGAAATAGAAAGAATATAGTGTTTAATATGGCGTTTAAGAATATAATGGAACTTGTATGACATTTTAAATAGTTCAAAGCGGAGAATAGGCAATCACACAATGAAGCCGCCAATAATTCTTAAGAAAAAATCGTCACCTTGCGGATATTTCCAATAACCCATCATTTTCTGTAGTAATGGTTGCCGACATGCCCTCCGCCTCAGCTACTACCGACATTGGAATATTCTCAAAATTGATAAGTGTAATGCAAGTTTTTAAAATGAGCGCTTGGTTGACCATTAATATAGTCAATAGAAAGGTTTGGTGTCACTGGTATTCCGACATGTCAATGACGCGATTCCTTCAGAAAACCTGAATATATTCAGCCTTTATTGCAAGCATGCGATGGATTCATGATTAAATGAGAATACCGTGATATGGCTACTAGTAAATATCTTTCAAAACATGTTTTCATTGACTGACCACCTTGCGGTATGAAAACGGACTGTACAATAAACCTCCATATATCACCTCGAAATTAATACGACTCCAATAGTAAGACCGTTTATAATTGTGCCATTACATTTTGACTCAATTATCAAACCACTTCATTGACAGAACCGACTTTATTCGGATTCGACGGTGATCTTATCATTGATGTACTTACCTTCTGTTTGTACAGCCGTTAACTTCACTACAGAGGAATTCCCTTTCTTGTTACTCGCAATAAGGTAAACATCATACATTGTGCTACTGGTCAGCGACTCTAACGTTGTATTCATTACAAGCCTCCCATTATCTGGTATGGTTTGAACGAGCCAATCGTCCTCTGAATTTGTTTTTCTGTAATGTAGTAAAAATGTTTGCGGAGGTCCACCGTCAAATCCAGGCGACCATTTAAATGTCAATGTTGAATGTGCAGCGAGTGTTTCAACGTGATCAAAGTCGGTTGGAGCTTGTGGTTTATCTAAAATACAATTGACGTTTGACTCCTATTAATTGATGTATTACATCAGGTTAATTATACATATACTATCGTTGACTAGAGTTGGAAGGTCAATTGACTTGCTCGTCGATACAAAGGAAAGAGACGCATGTGTATGGCTTTATTTCCAAAACAAGTCTTACATAAATCACGCATATCTCTTGGGCACACCATTCTTAAACATACATGTATGCATGGTATTGATATTAAAGACGGAGATCTTCCGATGAATACAACATCAGGATATCACCCCAAGTATATAACTATATATTGGTCAATGTCTAACATTTGTATCTCATAAACTGAGCGCAGTCGTGGCAAAATATTGAGGTATGGAGAAAACGTTGTGTCTAGAACATTATACACATTTTTATTTCTGATCATTTGCCTAATCTCGAAATATACTAACATTACGTATGAAATATGTATTGCCTACCTTCTGCTATTAGAACAAACTGGTGAGTGTACGATCCAATATCATTTGTCACATTAAGTCTGTAATCTCCAAACGACGATCTCGATACATTTTTCAGCGTAAGATTAGACTGTACACCATATGAAGATACTAGAATATTATCATTGTTGTCCACTTCTTTCCACGAATAACCATCCTTTCTTTGTTTCTCCCAAGTAAAGCCCTCTTTCTTCGGGGCAGGATATGCTATCACTTCAACGCTAATTGTCGTATCAACATTAAGTGCACTTGCAAACACTGCTTGCAGTTCGCTCTCTGGTTTTGGTCTTGGTGAACCTAACAAAAAAGAGAATGAATAACTGCATGCATGAAAAGTATGTACGTTCATGCTTTTGCATGTTTATGGCATCTTTGCTTGACTTCGATAATTATGTTTGGTTTCATATGTGTACCGTTTGGTCGCTGCTGTATAGTTAAATTTGGCCAATTCAATTGAAATCCATTTTCCTGAATTTTGCTCACGCTCTTGAATTCAAACATTCGTGCTGCGTATTATGCTTTGATTTCTTTAGATTGTCTTGGAATCGGTAATCAACCTATCATGAGTTAGTATCGTTCAAAACAAAAATTATTCTGTACAATAGTTTAACCCCGTCTTAATTTTCAAGTATGTATTGACAAATTCATGTATACCGATAGTTACAATGGTTGATTTTCTTTAAAAGGTGGCAGATTTTTAACAGATTGAAAGAGTGTTTGGTTAGCCTGTATAGTTATAGCAATACTTACAGTGTACGAACAAAGTTAAATTTCTCTTATCATTTTCTTTGTTGTAATTATTGTATGCTTCGCATGCGTATTGTCCGTGTTGAACACACGTGATGTTTGTTACCGTATGGCTTACGTTATTCATCATCGTGGCCTGATTCAAAGATTTGCCTTCGTACAAAATAGAGACGTGCGATGCTGGTTTGCCATCCACAGTACAGACAAATGTTATGGTGTCCATTTCGTTTACTGTTACATCAACGTTTCTATCTCCAATAACCTCAAACGTATCAATCTGGGCAGGATCTGTATGTCATAATAAATTATCAAAATTCAATAAACAAAAATCAGTTTTTCTGAAAAGTACATGCGCTCGACATATTATTTGTATATTCAAATAAAATTTGATTAGTTTATATAATGCATATTCCTTAAGCGAGTGCGTAACCAGTTAATTTCTATAAAGTTATTTATTCAACTTAAGTGCTTGGTCAATATAATGTATTACAGTATTAGTTTGTGGACAATGTGTGTCACCATCGAAACAGGAAAATATTAATTCTAAACTGGTAAAGGACACCAATAACCGACATGTTTTTGCAATTCTAAGACGAAAATATATTCAGACGATAACACACCAAAGAACGTGGTTGGTCAAAATTGCTAACTCGCCACACGGCTTTTATATAGCCACTGAATACATGTTCTGTTAATGTTGATTGCTGTCAGTGATGAAATTTACGATTTACACGAATTGGACAATTAAAATAGTTTGTGCAATATTACTTACATAATACCTCTAAGCTTAGATTATTTGAGATTGTTCCGATTTCCTCTATTTCAAACGATGGATTCATAACATTATTAACGAGGCAAGTATAACGTCCAGTTTGGTTTCTGTTGATACTGACAATTTTATATTCTCCTATGCGAGCTGTCTGCAACGTTGTTGACTCCAATGTATACCATGTGTAGTTGGAAGGAGAAGGCTTACTGTTTGCATCGCATGATAATATAACATCTCTTCCTTCTACCACATGTGCAGGGTTGTTGTTAGTTGTTGTTTCCTTACCATTAACCTTAAGATGTATCACTTCTGGAGGATCTACAGAACGTATCGGTTTGTATGACTAGTGTGTATTTTTGAAAACATGCCAAACATCAATGAAATAATAGATACAACTACAGTAAAACTTCGAAACCTCGAACAGTTTTGAGTCGAACACAGTAGATACCTCGAACAGGTTCTTAGGTCCCGGCAAAACCCCTTCTCATTTCATATTAACGAACAGTAGATCACGCGAACGGAGATAGGTCGAACACTCGAACAGGTTGTGCGGTCCCTAGATACCATTTCATTCATTTTTCACCCCAGATAGGTCGAACAATACAATAATTCTCACCTTTCATGGACCGAGCGATATTCTATTATTTGATGACAGGTAAGATTGGTGACACGTGTTATTCGCACGTAGTGATAATAACTTGATGGTTGCACTATAAACAATACAGTGTACAAGTCATGTACTTATGTGACAAACAAATCACTCAATGGATATATTAAATCTCTTACGAAACATTAAGCTTATTTTGTATGTCTGCCACGAACGACAACTGTGTTAGTACTGTTTGTCTTAAAAAAGAACTTCGCAATTGTTTACTATCTTGTCTGTATAATATTCATGTGTGTAAAAATAAACGAATCATTTACTTAAATATGTTTTATTTTTCTTTCATTTATTTTTTATTTATGAATAATGCTGTGACTATTGATCGACGTGCATTCAGTATGAAAACACTAACAACACACAAATGCCATGTGTTCAGCATGCTTAGTACACTTGCACAGGTGACAATCAGTTTGTACATATACACGTATACGGTAGATGGCTCAAACAGGTAGATGGTACTGTATAAACAAATGTCGTTACTTATTAAAAGTTATTATCATTAAATTATAATGGACAATAAACGAACCCCAAATCACGTTGTCTATTATAAAGTGACATAGAATCTACTAAATTAGCATTGCAAAAAATATTTTTAAATTTTGCATTTAAAAATGAAAAAAAACACACTAAAATAAAGATTGCATTATTTCGTAGTCACTATCGTGCATATTTTGTCGATTGTTATATTATTTAATACTGGTAACCTTCCGTGAAACAAAACGGTAAGCGATATTATTAGTTTAGAAACCCAATAGCCATTTCTTCAGAGGTGTAGATATTATTTACAGAAATTCATTTATTTACAAAAACAGCATTTTATTGTATTGATTGATGCAAATATTAAAATGAAATAAATCGTGAAATTCATAAAAATATCATTTTACATAATTATGTTTTTAAATTGGTCACAAAAACAAAATTCCGACGTCATTTTAAGCTACATCTGCATCAATTCTATGTCACATAATTATGTGACCCAACATGAAGTTCAGTATGTACATGAATGAATCGTCATATATATGTCATTCAAATCGAAGGTTGTAGGGTTATGTCATAACGGAATGTTAGTTCATGTTGAATTGGATTGTATCATTGCAGTTTTCTTGAACCGTATGCTTCGTTAATACCCTTAATTAAACAAAGTATAAGAAATATTGCATATTACATTGACGTGATGCTACCTACTTTATATGTAAAAAATCTGTATTCAAGATCAATCATGAAAGGGAAACATTAATTATCCGTAAATATAACCTTTAAGTCAATTTTAGACAGCCATTTTGTATTTGGTAGAGAGTAGTTAGTTTATTTAACTATTCTTGTACAAATATCATATGTGGAATTGAAATATAAAATTCTTCAAATACGCTTTTCTACAAATCTAAATTTTCAAACCAAACGACAGTCAACGTGAATGTGCGGCCGCCATTTTCACACAGGTTTGTATTTCGAAAAAATATTATAATAAACAAATCAAGTTTGCAATTTCCAGCATTAAATTTTATTTAAATAACCGTTCTCTTTAAGTCTCATACAATTGGCGGCCGTAATTATGTTATAATAGATGATTCCGAAAGTAATCATATGACAATGACCAAATATATTTCATTAAACTCACAACATGGCTACATACATTGTACGATAATGTTAATCGTCGACTTTGCTGACTGAGTGGATGTATTTCCAAATGTTTCAATCATTGTGTTTGTAGCAGTACATGTCGGGTTCATGTCATCTTGTATCGATACTACTGTAAGTATGTTAGCGTTTGTCTCTGCAATAAAGAGAGTTAGAAAAATGTACATACACAAACTTAATCATATGCAGTTGAATGTGATTGAAATAAATATTTTAGATACAATGTCAAGATAAGATATTGTTGCTATTGATTTGGGGTCCAAGTCACAAACAATTTAAGTCAGAAACTCAGACATGGCCTTTATACTTGTAAATCTGATGATATACGAGTACATTTTTCCCTTAGACCTACAAGCTTATTCCATCAGGTCGTTAATGTCTCAAAATATGTTGCTGTTCCAGATTAATGCGATGGTCACGCAATAAATTCAGATTAAGTCACCTTCGATTTCATTACTAATAATAAACTAATATGATTTATTTCAGTACCCTGGAAGTGCGGATGCCCAGTCCATCGATATGTGGATGGTGGTTTACTGTCTGTGGTACAGTTTAGAGTAAAACTGTCATTACGTACGACATAGAGTTGTGCGTTTGTTATATTGTATTGATTGTTACTGCTTGTATTCCTGTAGTTAACCGTTAGCTGTTTCGGTGGATCTGAAAAAAAACTGTTTAGGTAATATTGCTCTTCTAAAAGGTATGTTGTTCATAAGAGCAACAGTGTGTCATACTATAAAACAAACTTGTCAAAAATGTGTGATACAAAAATATGCTTTTTATATACAGTAATATGCTTTATCACCACATAGTTGTGTGTTATGTATTCAATGATGCTGTATGTTGTCCGATGTTGTATTTGATGACGCGGTGCTTAAATTTACACTATTAACAACAACACAGGGATTATGATGTTTTATACCAAACTTTGTAAGATATGTACACACGATTTTGATATAAAGTAAACTAATCAATCACTTACATAAAACAAGGATATTGAACGTTGTTGTATTTTCACCCTGATACGTTTGTCCAAAAGGAATTTTCATGGTGTTCTTTGCTTTACATGTATAATGACCACCTCCACTGCGTGAAATATTGATGATATGCAGCCTTTCTCCAACTATGTTGGGTCCATTTGGTATTATCCATGAATAGTTAGGTTCTGGATTACTGCTGGCTGTACATATTACATCGACTGCATTTCCTTCTTTTACTTTAAATTCTTTATTAACTAGGTCGGTGCCTTTTGTTATATTTGTAACACCGGGGGCATCTATCCGTTAGAGAGAATAGCATGAAAGGAAAAAAATACTTAAATAAATATATTAGAATTTTGTCCTGTGTAGTAATATTTAAATAATTGCATTTACGATTGCGCTTGTACACCACTGAAAAGTACGTCACATATAGGGATCAGGTTGTATGTAACGGTAAAAAACAGTCAAAAATTAATACTGAAGTCGAGCATGAAATGCTACACATGAGGTGAATTCACGCCGGTCATTTCATTTATCACATGTATTTGAGTATACAAAACCGTTATTTTATACATTAGGCCGCACCAAATTGATTTGTAGTTCATCGGATTTACCGCTCCTTTAAAATGCAAGAGTAGAAAATAAAAACGAATTACCCGCTCGCACGTCCGTCAAAAATCTAATTATATTATTTGCTGTGCGCGAAATTCGGCGCTAATAAAGGCTACTTTTCGCATTTAAATGTACTCTCGTTCATTTAATACCGTTCGGTACAAATGCTATCGTTAGCTCAAGCGTTAGGGAGATCCAACGATTTCCGAAAATCGATTGTCAATATTCAAAGCTATCCAGAGTAGTCGTTCTGTCATGTCGTTCGTTACATCTTTGTATTGGCTTAAAACTTCAATAAACCAATCGCTATGCGTTTCGTACACGGTGTCGTGAACATATTACGGACAGTTAGCGCCTCTAAACTGGCCACAATTAACATCGTTGATATAATCTGACATTAAAATCACTATTTGTATATCCTTTAAGACGACAACGATATTAAATATATGCCTAAAACAGAGAGAATACGTAACTACGGGGAACGCCACATACACAAGACAATACCTCCCCACGCAGACCTCAGGAAAAATAACAATCCACAAAACTTAATAATGCACTTAAGGAGGTCAAACGGTACACATATTAAGGAACAGAGGCTCAAGGAATGGCCCAACAGACCATAAGGAATAATTAGGAGAATCAAAGTGGACAGTAAAGGGAGAGGGAGGGGGGAATTAATGGATTGAAAAGCTCACAGGACAACTCAAGACAACTGGCCACAATAGGCCAAAATTGGGCAGGAAATACTCTGAACACTGTATAAAGTGACAGAATTGCATAGGGGAAAGGGAAACAGAAAACATTCATAACACAAACAGAAACAACAATCATATAGCAAATTACAGCCTTGGAACTGTCAGTAAAAAATAACAACCGTAGATAACACTCCCACAATGCATTATAAATATGGGAGTACCTGCAAGGATCACAGACGATGTGCAGGAAATTTACATTAAATGCATCAAAACTAAGGCTAAATAAGGGTTGATACAACTGCTACGCCGACATTTAAAGGTTTGGGATAGTTGTGCAAAATGAAATACTTGTGACAAGCTTGGAAAATCATACGAATACTGGAAAATTCAAGCAGTCGCGAAAACAGATTACAATAGAAAATGTAAACGATTTCGGGTAGAATAAAGCGAGCACGGGTTGTATAATATGTGTTTGGTCAGTCTATAATTCTGATCAATACATATGTGTACGATTCGATGCTTCGTTATAAACATCTTGATTGGAAAAATGCATTATTCTACGATAGCATGGAAGAAGAGCATCACAACTAGAAATTAGAAAACAAAATGGTAAGCCCCCTTACTCTGAGACGTTTACAATATAACCATTATTTTGTCCAAAACAGAGGAAATTAGATGAAACTGTTTCGAGTTTTTCAGACGAAATTCTGAAGTTGGCTGTTGAAGTTCAGACTAACATGGTGCTATTGAACATATTAATTTTAAACTTCAAATGCCAAAAGAAGACTTGCCATACAGTTTTCACCTTGTTAAAAATCATACTGTCTGTAAGTCGGTGTGTCCAGGTATTAAATATTTAGTTTAATGCAAGAAATACTAAGTTTTCAAGGAAATGTAACTTGGCAAACATAGCAATCAGAAGTGTAGATATGTAAGACATCTAATGCATATTCACCAAGGCATTTTTAATTAGAATGTATGACCATTAACAGAAGCTAGTTGTGCACCTCATGGTAACATGGTAAATCGATGTGGGTAGCTCACCTACGCACAAGGTGCTTAATGTGAGCTTATATGGTGGCCTTATGTCTAGTTTTAAGTTTGCAGCCAGCATGTTTTTGTATTTGCTACTCATTAAAAAGGTTAAAATTTGAAAAAAGCGCTGTCCGTAATATTTTGAGAAATATAAGAAAAATAAAATTGGAAAAAAACCTCGCCGCCTGTGAAATTTTGAGAAGTAAAAATTAAAATTTAACAAAAACATTATCTCGCTCGCCCCATCTTTTCCTTAAACAAATCTACTAATCAATTTGGTGTGGCCTTATATATCATGATTTGCATATACAAGATGGATATTAAGGATGGCATATAGAACCGGTAAAGATTTCAAACTTACAGTATACAATCACCGATGTCTTGTTTGAATATTGCCACGTTGTGTCGTTGTTATTTGCTTTACAGTGTATCTTGGATGAATTGTCAGCACGTGTCAGATGTAAAGTAAGAGTGCTCCGTACAACTTCCAGGTAATTGTTAGATGTTGTATTGTAAGTTGATACATCACCATTGGTAAGCTGTTTGTTGTTCTTGTACCAACGTATTGTGGCCTTTGGATATCCTGCGGATGTTACGCACACAAACATGGTAGGTGTATTCGCTTGTGTTATTTTATATTCTCCATGTGGTTCGAATCGCACATTTGTTATTGGGACTAGTAAAATATATGGAACATGTAAATAAGCAGTGTATCGGTATGATTAAAGTATCGCTTGTTTTATTTATCATACCTATGTAGTTGGCAACACAATGAACATTACAATATTACACAACGGGCGGGAGTTATTTTACATTATTTTAAAATTTGGAAGTATGATTGTTTTATCGTCTTTTAAATTGTTATTTAGTTTATTTATTGAAACAACGCCGTGGTCATCGGTATCAACACCAGTTATCGTTCTTGTATTTATGTTGACTGTGTCATATAAGTATCTATCAATCTTACCTCTAACAGTAATAGTAGAATTACTTTCATACACGTGTCCAAACATAATTCGTCGACATAACCAGGCTTCACGATGACGATCACGAGACACATTTAGAATTGTAATCTGAACATCCCCATTGATACATCGTAAGCTGTATTCTTGATTGTTTGTAAGCGGACCTTCCACTTTGCAGTTATCTTGTGAATTGAACACATTAGATGTTTCGTTATTCCACAGGATATAATATGTACTATCTTCAGAGTTGGAAGTGTTACATGTTAGTGTACCATTGATGCCCTCAAGAACTGACAGATTGGTCGGATCGAAACGCAATATTGTTGTATCGATGACAGCTGCATACAAACAGGGTAAATATGAAATCGGTTAATAATATATATTACTATATGTTATGTTATATTTAAGAAAATACAATTAACCTTGATGACTATTGTATTTAATATAAAATGATATATAGTTTTATAGACATAAATGCGACCGGAACATGAATATAAACACAAATACAATTGTGTTGTATCGGTGACAACAGCTGTATGGAAATAGTATACATACTGACTTCAGTTACTGGTACAGATTGTCACATGTTATGTTATATTTAAGAAATATAATTATTGTTACCTCGATAACGATATAAATGTGAACACACTTTAGCTTTCAATACATTTAAAAACATGTCTTTAAATATATACGTATGCTACAACACATAATGTTCCGCGCTTTGCATATTTACGGGAAAAAATACTTACCTCTGCAGGAACAAACCAGGACCATTAACAAACATACTTGTTTTAAATGGACTAAACACATGACGTCTGTCTAAGCAAATAAAAACACTTATATAAATGTGATTTATAATGCGCGTTTATGAAAATAGTCAGTTATTCAGATAGTATGAGTAGTCCACTATTAGTATACATTTATGTCATGGTTATTTGAGTAACATAAACACATATATCTATAAATACAACGTGGAAAATCCAGTGACGCGCAGAGCACGTTTGGGCAACAGTTCAAACTATTGACCGGGGAATGGTTCAATTATTTCCTCTGGAAAAGCCAATATATCAGATTAACATTAATATAGCGCATCGGGTAATAGTGATTACGGACACACCCATCATCCACTATCATTGTGAAAGACATTATCAGCATTACTATTTCAAAATGAACAACAAGCATCAAATTATGGCTTACACGTTTAATGTTTGCATATTTGTATATTTGTCAATCCTCTTCTTCTTTTACAATAATGGCAGCGTTCAAAATTGAAACATTATGGCCATGAGTAGGGGGGGGGGTTAAAAGTGAAAGACTGTTAGGTTTCCCAAGCTACTCAGTCCACCTGGTATCGCCTGACAGTTGGTGATAAAAGAAAAGTGCAAAAACCTAGTTCCTTAAAATCCCCTAACTGCAAAAAATGTACACATGTAATCTGTTGTGCAGAAAGGAGGATATTAGTAGGGTTAAAAACAGGATAAAAGCAAGTACAAGTATTTATGGTTGGAACATTGATGCAGCCAGCGCTGATTTAAATCCGGAGATTGTATCAGCACTGACTACACGAGATGGTAATGCATTCCACTGGAAAGCAGTCCGAGGGAAACATGAGTTATTGTAGTAGTCAACTGTGGTGAAAGGTATTTGAAATGCTAAATGATGGTAATGTCGGGATTGTCTTGTGTATGGTGTAAGATATTGTTTGGGATTGACATCAACATGATTATAAACCATTTTATGAAATAAAGTTAGCCTACCACGTTGTCTTCTAAACTGTAAAGATTCCCACTTTTAATCAGTTAGAATATTCGAGACTGTGCCTGGGGTCTTGCTATAATTGTTTGTGACAAATCTGGCAGCCTGCCTTTGAATATGTTCTACTTTATCTATATCCTTCTGTAGGTAAGGATCCCATACACTAGAGCAGTATTCTAAAGTTGGTCTAATAATGGTGTTATAGGCAGCTGCCTTAGTAGAGCTCTTAGCAGAATGTTTATTACGTTTTAAGAAACCTAGACTCTGGCTAGCTTTACTAGATATTTTGTTTACGTGTGGAGACCAAGATAAGTTAGATGTTACTTCCACACCTAGGTAAGTAGCTTGACTGACAACAGACAGAGGCTGATCATGTAAGGTATAAACTGTATTCACTGGTTTTTTAGACCTGACCACACGCATAATGTGACATTTGCTTATATTGAAAGACATCCCCCACCTCTGCTCCTCAATGCCTTTTAGAGTTGCCTGTTTCCTTTCTATGTGGCAGTTTCTGCTCGACTACGTCATTAATTTAACTAGCCGCAAAATAAAATGCATATGCATAACACTACAAACATACCCCAATTTGACAAGAGTACTTAAAGTGAATGTTTTATAAACTTTCTTGGTAGTATGATGATTGATCTTAGCTGCACAGACGCAATTTACGAATATACTGAAGTATTGTTAGGCAAAACGTATGTCACTTTTCGCTATAGTGTACATCATCAATTTGAACGAATAAACGAAATAGTTCGCGTTAAATAACATACATTCTACTTAAATTTTATTTACATTATGAACAATACCTGTTTTACATTATCCAGTGAAAAACACATTTTATTGATACTGAAAAATAAACGAATAAAATGAACCATCCTATTCAGGATCCATTGCATACATCTAGCAGATCATATGTATACAAGTGTAGCAGAAAAAAATATGAAACTCGTGAAATATGAAACACCGATTTCTTATCACGCATTATTAATTTCATTGACGAACTTCCCATGCGTGGCGTGCTTTCACTACGAAGGTGGGGCTACTTACTTTTAGAATGTATGAAGTATTTTTAATACGTCTAATGCAACTGATTAACTTTAATGTCTTTCATGGTTATTTGGGTGACAAATGAAACTGCGTTCACGTGGTGGAGGTGATGACATCAGCATTGTTGCCCGAGGCCGAAAGATAATGTGTACAAGTATAGTTCTAATGGATGCATTGACTATAATCTCTTCAGAAGGAATAAGAAGCGCGAAGGTAAGCAAGTTACCGCACTCGGAATATATCTGCATAATATATACTGGCCCCGGGTAGCTTATTAACCAGAGGCCCACGAGAGCAAGACGCTCTACTGGCTACTTTATGGACCTTTGATAAGCATGGTTCTCGACAAAATGATTTTCAAAATTATTCCCTATAAAGCTCTACCGAACGCATGTGATGCCCAGAGCGGGTCGGTTTCGATCATAGGACCATAATTTGACCAATCTTTGCAGAAGGCCACTAAACAATGCTACATACCAAATAGCAAAGTTCTGGACCGTGCGGTTTTGCTGAAGAAGATTGTCAAATATTTCCCTGTATAAGTCTATATAAAAATGTGATCCCTGGGGCGGGACCAGTATTGACCCCAGTGGCATGATTTGAACAATCATCGTAGCGAATAAATAGTGTTCGCGCATCTGTAGAGATACGAGAGTACTGTTAGTATATTATAAACAAAATTAATGGATTTTGTCTTATCATTAGTCCAATCGTGAGAACCTGGCTTAGTATCTTAGAAATCTTAGAATTAATATTGACACTATTAAGTGGTCAGCTAATTAGTCAATGTAGCAAGTAGAAAGTTCCTTGTTCTCAGGCACTCTCGGTCAGAACTCCTTCGAATAAGCACGTTAGAAAACTGTTTAAATAGCAAAATGGGGAAAAAAACAACGTTCAGTGAGTAGTTTTACAGAATGCATAATCCTTAAGACACTTGTCTAAAATGGCTGCTCATCGAACTTGATACCGATTTTACACGCAAACATATTCTGTATAAACATAAGGAAGTTTTAAAATTACTATTGTAATTGAGCAGGAAGAAAACTATGTTTGCAAAGTGTCGTAACAATTACAAACTGATCTAAACTGAACAGTCGTCGATCTTGACATTGATTTCAACCGACACATGGTACATTTGTGTGTGTTTCTCGCAACTGCCGTGTAAAGGATAACAATAATTGATCCTGTATAAATAGATAACAGTTGATATACGGAAAACAATCGCTGGCTTAAAGGTTCAATGCTCACACAATTCAGCGACATTTTGCCTAATTCACTAATGTGCACCCACATTGTCATCGCAATTTTACAGCGACGCCATTTCAGAAACAGATTTAGAGTTCAAATGAGGAAAATAATTTGACCACAATGTTAAATCGAATGACAACAAATATAATTGTTCTAAACATAATCTCGCAACTACTTGCATTCTCCGGATTTAGAAAACTGTTATATCAATATAAATGTCAAGATGTTGTGATTACAGGTTGCGCTGTTTGTCACGATAATTCAGTTATGTACAACGGCTAGCAGACCTAACCAGTGTTCCATGGTTACCAACCAGTACCAAATTGTTCTTCAATAGGCAACTGACTAATTTCCCATATAAATCAGAATACAAATGACTCTGGGTGTAATGTATGCGGTTACATTGTCACTGAGAACATGTGCGTTACTTGGGATTTGAACTTTCGATCTACATAATGGTATCTTAGTCGGATAATCTAAGTATCTTGGTCACATGTATAATTAGGCATCTGGCGGGAACAAGGGATTTCTTATCATGTTTTCAGTCATACGATTTTTGAGTTTGATAGTCATGTTTTTCTCTCCTTGCCTGTCCATTTTTGGATCAGCACCAACTGCGCAACTATTTACGTTCAATAATATACTTATAAGTGCATTATTTTAAGTACATTTCAAGACTGCTATGCTTATTATCCCGGTTTGAGAAATTATTTTACTTAACTATGTTCATATTATTACTTCAGTATTTTTTTATGGGAACTAACATACTGCTGTAGTTTTATTGGCTAAGATGTCGCGTTAGTGCACGAACACATGCTAATATAATTAAAATATCGACACACACACACATTAAAAATCAGTTTTATTTATTCGAATTTATTACTATTCAACAATAATAGCATGCGTTGTAAAAAAAGTTTTTTAAATGACAATGAAATTTAACAAAGTGCGTAAATAAATGAATTACTGTAGTATTGTCAATTGACCTTTCAGAGATTTCCATGAAATTATAACCGAGCTATTCAATTGTTTAAATGTAATAGTACATAAATGCAGTATTTACGTCTAAATGAAAGATAAGAATAGATACTAGGTAAGATAAATAATAATTGGGCATGTCTTCTTTAAACCATTTCAAAGATAATAAAATGTTCGAATCGACGAAGGCGTAAACTTAGTTGACAATATTTGTCCCGTAGTCCTCATTCGACTATTACACGTATAGACAAAATATTGATTAATGTTGACTTTGTCTGGTTAACATAACATTGATAAACATAACATTGTTTTATTTTGATGCATACAGTACATATAACTGCGGGACAATAAATTGCAATTAATTAAAAATCATAACAGTCCCTAAGTATGTGTAGCACAGACACGTATGTCTTAACCATAATTGAGAAAATGCGAATGTATTCATTCCCAGTCTAGCGTACAAGGTGCAGGTTTATCCGAATCAAAAGTTTCCAAACGAAGTTCGGCTGTCCAACGTATGCTTTTAATTTAGACTAGATTTGTTTTCGCACCACTGTGACTCATATACCAAAAGCAAGCACAATGCTTCGCCGAAAATACACGTAAGGTAAATGTAGCTGTTTGACCTTAATTGTAACTTAATACGCTAAAGATGTACCGTTCCGAGGAATAGTCCAAATTGTTTTAGTGAATATTCCATGCAATTCAAAGTATTTACATAGCGAGGCTTCTGACGTATATTCTTAAAAGGATGGTGTATTAAACAAGGATTACTTTGAACCTTATTTTATATATGTACTCATACATATCAAAACCATGTTAAATCCATGTAATCTGCCCACTGCAACGGCCTGTAGCGGAAATTTGATTTACTAAAACAGAGATTGTCATAGACCGCTATGTAACCCCTGTCGAGACTGGACTACCGTTACGACAGTAAAATATGTAGGGTTGTTAAATAACTCCATATGATATAACAATTATAGAAATACATGAATCGTCTTGATACGTTTTTTTTCTATTTTGAAGCAATAGCCGAATATTTCCCGCTGCTATAAACCAACCGTTCCATATAGCACTCACAGTGCTTTGATTTATCAATGTGCAGCTGTGCACAATAACAGGCTTAAGCACACATTTAAAAAATAAGCATTTATCAATTTGTTTCTGTTTAGTTTGGATTAGTTTAGAGAGTCAGTTTTTCACGCTGTTGTCAAGACAAAAGCCAAAATTGCAATTAGTGTACTGGACATTAGATACATGCGCTCAATTCACAGAATGACGAAGCCTAAGCATAAAATGTCGACTATGATGAACTGAATTTTATGTATAAATGCTGTCGTTGGAGTCTGATTTGTTTTACTTGTGGCCCTAAAACTGTTAAAATCATCACTATTGCAAAGACTAAGAGTGTGTCCATTGTTTTGTGCTTGTTATCTGCAGTATTGTTTTGTCGGGAATTGTGCAATATGGAGCCTGCGTGTGAGACGTAAAACGATGCATAAACGCTAAAACTTGAAGTTGAATAATTAGCGAAGCAAGTTCATCGTCGACAGTATGTTTTTTCTAAACCGTTGGTCTTGCAATGTGCATGTATCGAATATTAGGTCGATTAGGGATGTGTGTATGCATTTGAGGTTAGAAACAACTAAATAAAAGGATAAGCGCAAATAAAAGGATAAGCGCAAATAAAGTCTCCAAATGGTGATCACTGAAACACTCCTTAAGGAATTGCCAATACGAAAAAACTACAAGAACAAACTATCAAGAATCAATTCGATGTTTTACGTGATTTTATAGTTGCGTACAATGTATGTTTCATGCGTAGATGCTTACACAAGAGTTTGTCTGTCCTCGGGTATAATCACATTGCCCGTGTTTCTTGTGTTCCTAAATTGAGCGAATATTAATGCATGTCAATTCTTGCAGACATAACACTTTTCATTTTTTACGTGTCTGTATTCACCAGATTTGAATTTTACTGCACAAATGATAAAGCATGCTATTTGACATATTATCACAGTTTTAGAAACGTTAATAAATGTAATCATATTGATACATTATCAAATATATAGAGTTCGGCATATTCGCATACTTCTATTATTACATAATACCAGTTTCTTACATAATCACATGGCATTGATTCGTTTAAAATATAAGGAAATGAATTGCTACTTACCTATTTTCCGTAAAACTATCTCAAACAAAAGCTATCAGCAAAACAAGTCTGCGCCTATCCGGAACATAACTCGCTCTAACTTTACAATTGCGAAAGTGCCGAACTTAAACGGTTCTGTGTTTTAAAAGCTGGCGACTATAAACTTACGAATTTACCCACATCTACCACAAGTATATTTCGTGAGAGCCCTCCACATAGTTGAAGGCCCAATGAAACCCGAATTAACAGAACTATGTTTTCATATCTTACATTTCAGTAACTGTGTACGCTGTAGTTACTCTGTTAAAGTATATCATATTTGTATGGCTCTGTTCAAGTATATCATAACTTCTTTATCATATACATATTCTGCCATGTCAATATACCTGTATTATGAAACAGACAGTAAATTGATCCATGGACGCCACCTGCACAGCACAATGCCTTCCCACACAGGCCCCAAAGAAAACAACAGTCGACAAAACATTCGTCTAATAGGAGGCGCAAGGGTAAACATGGGAATAAAGGTACAAGGGTTAACATGCATATGAATAAAGGAGCAAGGGTAAACATGTATGGGAATAGGGATACCAGAACTGCACATGGGCATAGAGGAAGTTAGTATACATATTAAACATAAATAAGCTTTCCGTCCACCCGCTTTGAACAGCCTCATTGTAAGTTATACACCATTTAAACCTTTGCATGAGCAGTTAAATCCTTATGTTTACAATTATGAATAATAATACATACACATAGTATTAACATATGGTTAAAGAATTAATGTTCAGTAGTGACATGTGTTATTAATTTTACGGTATACATGGTAACATCTTAGCCAGTAACGCGGCGCACCTATGAAAATCAAAATTTGTATTCCGCTGCATTAAAAATTAGGTGCAATTACCTTAATAAAATCACTAAACGTAAGCAATGTCATAATTCTTATTCAAAACATCGTCCATTACACAGTCTTTTCACAGGATTGAAATGCGCCGTATAAATAATGGGCACAGAACATCACCGCACAATTTTGATACAATGACGTAATGAACATGCGTTTTTACTACAAAAACAGACAAAATACACCAGGGCTGCATCTGGTGAGAATAGGGCATGCTTCCAATTATCTGAACCTGTTTTGTCAAAAATTGTCATCACCCGCTTGATAGCATTTTGTATTTTATAGACATTTATAGTAAAAGAGAGAGAATAAGTTGCTACAGGGATCACAACATACATAAGACAATGCCTCCGGGAAAACAACAGTTTATTAAACATAAGGCATTTAAGGAAGCACAAGGGTAATAGATACGTAATAGAACAGTGGCACAAGGAATGACCTGGTCGATAACAAGGGAATACAGGAATACATTTTGCGAAAATATTTCATTAAACAACCAACTTCGAGAACGCAATGAATATTAACAAAACTAAAGTTAAATAATAACCAATACTTAATCAGAAAACAGAAGATTTTGTCAAACTTTAACCTAGTTTTAAGCAAGTAATTCAAGGATTATGTCAATTGCAGAAAACAATACCTACGTTATGGCAGCTCTTAAACGTTAACAAATTGAAAAAAAGTGACATAACTCTTCGTATTATTCACACTTTTACATACAGATTATAACAAGTAAATGCGTTAGTTACAATACATACATAATAAATTGAAGGTAACGTAATTTACAAGTTTAATGAATGTGTATTAAAGAAAATATGGCAATTAGAGGGTTAATAGTGTCACATTACTGTGATGTGATGTGGATGTTAATAGAAATACATTTTTGTTTTATTTTGGATTAATATGAATGATGCTAGATTAATATTGTATACAAATTAATAATGATGTTCGTAAACTATGTTAATATGCTATATAAGTTACAGGGTCTATCAGTATGTTATCTATATATTATTTTAACAATGATTACGATACAATAAAGTTATTTAGCTATCTTGTGAAATTTAAAGTGAAACAATCTTCATTTACAGTAATGCGTACAGAAATAATTTTTATTAAATGCCGATATAAGAAAGAAAGAAGCCTGGAAAAATTCAGCTCATATACACGCCCCAATGATAAGTGTGTCAAGAAGAAAATGGTAGATAAATAAAAACTCAAAATGATCAGCCCAACTAAAACTTCGACAAACATAGACAAACGATGGACAGAACAAAAGAAACAAGGATAAACACCAACGCAAACCCAAAACATCATAGACACTACAACACAACATCATATCAAGTATGGTTTACAGATATAACTTCATTTAGTCGTAAAACATACGCGCCCGGCGTGTAGTCAAAACAGGTCTGACAATCTATCAATTATTGATTGATTTAAAAACTTATCTGCAGTAGTTCTCATTATGGCAGGATTATAACCTGTCCTTATGGACTTATTAATTAGTTTAACAAATAGCTGGTCCAAGTTACAACTGTTATTACTTTTGCGAATTATATAACAGGATCTCCATACAAATTGGTTTAGTAATTCCTGTCTCTAACATAGATTTGACACTAGCTCGATATTTCAAAATAATAATAAAACTTATTAATGAGAGAACAATTTCAATATTTCTTTTTTTATTGATTTTATCAACATGTGTTCGTGCAATTACTCAACAGCTTATAAAGACACAACATCTTTGCTTGTTTCAATTTGCACAGATCACCTTTATAAAGTTAGTTCTTGTTTTCCAGAATAGTTCCATAATAAAGTATATTCTAAAATTTCGCTGTTCGCTTACTTATTGTGTCCCATATTTATACATATGTATATTTTATATATATGTTTATATACTTTCTTCACATTTGGGCTTAAAAGCGCCGCAACAAAACTATCATATATTGATATGTTTCTAAACCGATTGTTTAGATTAAGTTGATTATATATAGTCGTCCAAAGGCTAGCGATTTCGTCAGATCGGAGAGAATTTTCTAATTCATCGTCTTGATGACGAATATGGAATGGCATAATGTTGCGTTACATCAGAAACGTGTTTCATACTTGTTTTCGGACTGAAAAAACATTAAAATATTAAACAGTTTATGCTGAGAATCCTTCAGTGACAGCGAAATTTCTTCAAAGAAAGTCAGGAATTAGTGTCTAATTTAATGAAATTCAAATATACGCGCCGGCCCGAATGTCATTCCCTACCAAAAATGATATTGATTCAGAATTTATGACATTAATATATAAACAAAGTGTTGTATGTAGATCAATAAAATAAACTATGTAACGCTGCTTAGAAAGAATTGCATAACATGACGCACTTGCTGTATATTTAATTCTATAGTAATAAGTTGTTTTCATATATTAAGTAATTAATAAACATACACAGCTTTCTTTATACAATGTATATTAATGTCATAATTAGTGAATACATATTATATTTGATATGAATGGCACTCCGGTCGAAGTGTCGCGCGCAAGACCAGTGTCCCTAGCTTGAAGGTCAATATCACTGCACGCCTCTGAACGTTGTTTGTCCCGATTTCGTGTCCGGTCCATATCTTGGTCATTCATGGTGGGATTTGGATAAAGTTTGGCATTAGTGACCACAACAAGATGACGACGTATCGCGAATAAGACCTGGGTTACTACCTTCAAGGTCAAGGTCTATGACGCTTCAGAGCTTTGATAATAGCAGTTCGTGTCCGGTCCATAACTTTGTCATTCATGGTGGTGTTGAATTGGTTTGGTTTCTTGGGTTTAACGCCCTATCAACAGCTTTGTTCATTTAAAGGCATTGACAGTCAATACAAGATTTATCTGTGCTCCTCGGTAAATTACACTGCGTATATGGATTTGGGTAATAGCGAACACTAGTTTCATAAACAAGTGCAAAACATAGACACAGTCTCGTTGATTATCGGATTTCACAATCTGTGTATCTAGGTGGAATATTTAATACAGGTAAGGAAAATACTGAAAGTACCGCAGATAATTAAACGCCACTTGTTATAATTTAACATAAACATAATTTTAACTTATGACTGTTTGACAATGAGCTAAAAGAAAACGTTACATTTCAACGAAATCAAACATCATTGGTCATGTTTTGTCTAATTCAGGTGCGATTACAGTATAATTATGATTCAACCAAATCTAATCCAAATATGTTTAAATTTAAATAATTTTTAGGCAATACAAATCGATTTTTTTATATTCTCAAAACATATTTTCCTATAGTTTATAATTATTAAAATATGGACAAATAATATAGTTTGTGTGGTTGTACTATTAAACTGCTAAAATTGCAAATTAACGATTTCTATGTTATTTTTTATTCATCTTAGCAATTTTATGTTCGTGTATTGCTATCGAGTCTCTACAACTTCCGCTCTAATAAGCACACTCGATACAATGTACTTTTGCCTTAACAACGTTTTTAAACACGATATAGCAACAATAAAATGCAACTTTGACGTATAATGCCTAATTGTCATCGGTTTCTTGAACAAGCTATGTGTATTGCAAGCTGTCTCATATTTCATCGTCGTGTATTTCGAGGACATCAGACCAAGCAGCACCATAACGTGTATCGGCAAGAATTATGTCATATTCTCGTATTATATAAAATCGCCATACGCGAAACCCGAGTTTGTCGTCTGAATGACGATCGATTTGCTGACGTTCGGGTACGTGTAAGGGATATGTTTAGCGCTGTCATTGCTATTAACAATGAGAAGCAAGGCTCGTTCAAATAAATAATGAACGTAGTGTCAATTTCCTTTTTGCGCGGAAACACCACCGTAGCTATACATTTAACCACTATTATGCCCGTAAATTCTTCCTAATTAAGGACGGTTATCGGGGTATAACATTATTGAGTGCACTAGGGAAACTTTTTACTAGAATGATTAATAATAGACTGAGAAAGTGGGCTGAAGAATATAATGTTTATATTGAAGCTCAGGCAGGATTTAGATCAAAAATAGGTACTGTAGACAATATTTTCGTGCGGCATGGGGTTATCACGCATTTACTAAATATTGGCAAGGTTTTATACTGCGCATTTATAGATTTTACCAAGGCCTTTGATTATGTTGTAAGGGACAATTTATGGTTAAAACTAATTAAATCTGGTTTAAGGGGTAAAATTCTAAACATTATGCGATCAATGTATACTACTGTAAAATCAAGGGTTAAATATTACAACGAACTTAGTGACCAATTTGATTGCATGATAGGTGTTAGACAAGGCGAATGTTTATCGCCATTTCTATTTTCCATGTTTTTAAATGACTTAGAAGAGACTTATGTATTAAATGGCTTAGATAGAATTGATATCGGCACTTTTAAACTATTTATGATATTATATGCAGATGATATAGTAATTTTTGCTACGTCACAAAATGAACTACAGCGTAGCCTAGATGTTTTATCCGAATATTGTAAAAAATGGAAACTAATAGTAAATGTTAACAAAACAAAAAATTTTTTTTAGAAAAGCGGGTAGATTACCGCAAAACATTAATTTCTTATTCAATAATAGTCCCATTGAAATTGTTAGAAAATTTAGTTATTTTGGCATAGTGTTCACTCCTAGCGGTTCATTTTCTGAGGCTCAGAGCACTTTAGCGGATCAAGCTTTAAAAGCAATATTTACTATGAAAACACATTTATCAAAATTCACTAATATCTCAATTACACATAAACTTGACCTGTTCGATAAACTAATCACTCCAATTTTGAATTACGGAAGTGAAGTATGGGGTTTTACTGCAGCTGATGCTATTGAACGTTTACATTTAATTTTTTGTAAAAATATACTTGGTGTTAAGAAATCTACACAAAATTATTTTGTATACGGTGAACTTGGTCGAATACCGCTAAAACTTAACAGATATATTAATATTTTAAAATTCTGGATAAAATTGATAAAACTTGATAATAATAAATATGCGAAAAAGATATATTTACACCTTATCAATGATATAGATAACCACCCGAATCACAAGTATTGGTGTTCATTAACACGAGACCTACTATACTCTCTAGGTTTCCACGATACATGGATTTTTCAAACTGTTGGAGATTCAAAAAAAATTCTAAGATATGTTAAACAAAGGATTAGAGATCAATTTATTCAAAAATAGACTGGTGATATAAACGATTCTAGCAGAGCGAATTTATACAAACATATTTCTCATTTTCAATTTCTACCATATCTTGATATTTTAAACATTAACAAATTTCGTATCAGCTTAACTCGATTGAGAGTTTCATCTCACAGACTGAGCATAGAAACAGGTAGATGGTCTAAACCACATATTACTCCTATATCGGAACGACTTTGTAATCAATGCTCATTATTAGAAGATGAATATCATTTTGTTTTAGAATGCAGACGGTTCACTTATATACGTAGAAAATACTTACCAAGTTATTACTGGAGGCGTCCTAATATGTTGAAATTCATTGAACTATTAACAACAGAAAATAAGAAAATTTTGATTAAGCTAAGCACCTTTATTCATGAAGCATTCCTACATCGACATCAGCAAATTTAAGAATCACACAATTGACACTATTTTACCATTTGAATTGTTTTATATTGTACATGTATAACCGGTACTATGACATTACCGTTTTGTATGTAATCCCTGTCCATTATATCCTACATTTCGTTTTCGGTAGGATGTGTTATACATGGGGATTAATTTGTAATGGTTCATTATGTTGATATAAACGTGTATAGATATGTCTTGTACTATGAATATTTGATTGTTGATATGTTGATAATTACTGTTGTGTTTCATTGTACATAGTATGTGTACCAAATAGATATCTTAGATTATGTATACATAACTTTTTGTATAAGTATACCATGAACATTATTTATCTGATTGAAACTTTCTAACGTGTTTTGACATACATAGTATGTGTACATCTTTGTTTATATAAACATGAATATGTAATTTATGAACCATGAACATTTGCTTATCTGTTGATACATAGTATGTAGAAAGAGATAGAGAGAGACAGATAGAGTGGTGGTAGCGAGAAAGATAGATATAGAAAGAGAGATGCATATAGATAGATAGACAGATAGGTAGAGCTAGAAAGTATATGTGAGCATGTGTGTGTGTGTGTGTGTGAGTGTGTGTAGGTATATGTTTATATGCATATATGCATGTGTATATATATTGTATTTTGTATTTCCTCATGGGTCTATGACCTTCTGGATTCTTGAAAATAAAATTCTATCTATCTTATCTACTGGAGAAATTTCAAATTATTTAAAACCGAAATCATTCAAATAATGAATCACAGTAAGTGTATCTGTTACAAAAGCATAAACGTTTAAACAGTTGAATCGATGGGATAGTTTATTTTGCCTGTTGATACCAACCGAAATGTGATGAACGAATTTATTGAACAAAAGTTACGCATTAGGACTCGCGTCTCTTCTTAGGTAGAAATATGAAATTTATGACATCTTCTGTCTTGAAATGACATGTTCTGCAAGATTGGAAATTAATGAAAACAGTAGTCAGGAACGTTCCTATTTCGCAATCGAGATATGTCATACTGATATTACAGAGCATAGATCTGCTATCATCATGTAATGTATCATATTGTTGGAGTCATTACTGGGTGTTCATGTAGGTGGGGCAGATGTCGTTAATGTAAGGTCGAGCATGAACATTTCCCATTCATCTGCACGTTAGTTTTAAAACAATGTTTAACCCTTTTCTGAGTCATTAGATGAAGAATAATTTAAACAATATGAAACTCAAAACTATTACCCCCACCCATGTGCCTGTGTCGAGTGCTTTTATAAACGTAACGCTTTGTTTAAAAATGCTTTATGTATATTATAAACTGACAACACACGTTTGATTATGATTATTTGTTATTTTCAGATGTGCACCATGTCTATAACAAGCTTTGTCCTTTTTGTCGTAATATTGTTATGTATACGGGGATGTAGTACAGGTTTGTTGAATAATGTATTATATTATTGCGTAATTATACGATGATCAAACGGATTGAAAAATCATTTACGTGGACATAACATTTTAAGCCTGTAACTATACATCTAGAAGCTAACGCTGTAATGGTGTTAGTTTGTCCATGCTGGATTTCATGGACGTCCAAATGGCTGTTCAAATCTCGGCCAGGAATTATAACTCACTGAGTCCGAGTTTTGAGATTTTAGAATCCGTTAAAGAAACAATGCTTTATGTGCGATGAATATTCTATGTATCCATTTCCGTTAAGATTTGCTGAGTGTGAATGTGAGTTTAGAGGATAATAATTGGTTATTACACTTATACTTATTATTAATAACTCACACTCATCGAATCCACACACTCACATCTCTTAGAACACTATATAGTCCATTTCACTCACTCAAAAACCTCAAACTCAGACTAGGAAGACTAAATACTTGAGTGCAGAGTGGTAAATGACAACTCCGGGACGTGCTAAGTAAAAATAGTTAACGATAATGAATCTATGTTAAAGAAAGAGAAGACGAAACATATTGAGTACATGATAATTTTCAATAATATAACGTAAAACAACTGCATGTTGTAAAATACCAATTTTGCGATACACAACTGGTTGTTTGATAACAAGTTAATGAGTTACATCATTTTGCCTTTTTCAGCTGTAAATATAACCATCTCTCCATCCGAAAATGTCAATATTGGTTCGAATGTCACGTTAACGTGCACTATTAATCCAGCAGAAGCCATGACATGGAAGCGGGACACGAAAGAATTGGCACTCTGTGATAAACAAACTTGTGCAGTAATAGCATCACCGAGCAGATATACATTCAAAACAGAATCTGGTGGACAAACAGTAAACATGACTATATATCTTTTAGAAAAAGAGGATTTCAATAAGGAATTCATATGTAAATTTTTGACGTCCAGTAATTCACACACGTTTACAACTACAACTACAACTACAACTACAACTACAACTATGACTACGACTACGAATATTGGTCCAACTGTTCAACATGATCCACCTGGTAATTAACCTTTCTTAATTTTCATAATGTTGCATATACACGAGACAAAATGATATACAGTACTATTGTTTTCAACTTAATTGTTGTTGATAATTAGCAAGACCATTCCTTATTGGGCATCCCCATACACCATCCCCATAGATGTTTGCCGTTACACCTCCCCCACCTCCTTGTACTTTTGTGCTGATGTTTCCCTGCGATCTGTGTGTGGAGGCATTTTCTTGTGAAACAGAGAGAATAAGTTGCCACAGGGAACGCTACATACATAAGACAATGTCTTTCCACGCAGACCTCCGGGAAAACAGCAGTCCTTAAAACATAATGCATTTGAGGAGGTTAAGTGGTAAATACGTTAGGGAACAGGGGCGCAAGGAATGTGAATGTGGCGTCTCCAGTAATAATTTAAACATTCCTTCTGACTGCATGGTACATATCTACAGGAACATGTCTAAAGTTACCATGATCAATATGGCTTTGCATTTGAACTGTAACTGCAATGCAATATTATTAAGACGTGTTTGTTTTCGTAAGTCCTAATATTTATGTATCCGCCAGAGCAGTAATGGATTTAAAGTATTGCATTTGTTGCCCTTGTATTTAAAGAAAATATGGTTTAAGTATGACTTGTATGTGGTGTTGTGTCGCTGACATCGTCTATGGGACATTTTAAAGACTTGCATCTCAACAAACTCAGCATTGTTATTTTAACTGTATTTTAGAAGTTGTGTGTTTATGTTTCATGCACCAGTAATCCGTCTTAGTATATATGATTCATGGAAATAATTACTGCTGTATAATGTGTTAACAAATGTTGATGAACCTACCAAACCGAACTACTTCATACATTGGTTCATGAATGGTCATTCCTCTTTCACATAAACATACACATCTATTCACTTTAAATCGTTCATTTGTATTAACATTGGAATGCTTACATTGCGTTTGGGTTATGTAAATAGAGGATCTTATATGAGTGGTCATTAGTTATTGAATTTATTAAACGAGTCTTCTAAAAAGGTTTTAGATGACGAGTTTAATAAAATCAATAAAGAATTAACACGAATGTAAGATTCTATTTATGACATAACATAACAGCAGAAACGGTTGTTTTTCGCCAAAACATTACCTTATCCCCTTATATCAAGCTAAGTATGACGTGATAATTCGGTCTTTTGTAAACAAAAGCTGACGCGTCAAAAAGTAGTTCCGAAAATTGTCTTTTTTAATTTTCAGCCACAAGATACGAATTCAAATGATTACATCACATTTCATATTCAAATTAACACGACATTCATTTTCAATGAAATAAAATATCATACCTTGCACAAAATAAATATTCATCAATGCCATCATCATTTGAGCGCGTCTACGTCACGCTTGTTTTGTTGTGACGTCACAAGCAAGTGAGTTGTTATTTCACTAGTGAAATATCGAAAATAATACATTGGTGTTATTACCACTCTACATCGTATGTTATGTTATAATGATATTTACGAGTACACAGGTCGTACTGAATTAATCTATTAAGGTCACAATTCGGCACAACATACAAATATCATACCAAATAAGATCCCCTAATTATTGGGGGTCGTGGAAGTTCCGTCAAATCAATAACAAGTAACTCTGGTGTGTGTAGCATTACGATATATCGTTGCTTATAGCACTTTATAATCATAACGCTGTCTGCAACTCTTCAATTCTTGAAATAAAAAAATGTATTGAAGCATAGTTCGCACTAATTGAAATACCAAATAGTATTAGTCATTTTCTACCTAAATGTTTTATATTTATGTCACTGCAATATCGTATTATCCTAAAATAAATGATTTAAATGATTAACTAAATGCTTATCCTGCTGAGCATAGCATCAATGTTTTATCTGACATCTTCCACCGTTATATGTCTGGTTAAGTACTGAACAATCATGTCCACATACGTACGCCTGAAAGTCATAATACACGTATATTTTCAGTTACAACTACATTCAATTTGAATAATACTACTGCTGTTACTCAAATGCAAACAGAGAATCAAACAGTCACCACTGTTGGCATAACAAATGTCACTATTTCTGCATTCGAAATAAATAACCCAGTGATTATGACAATATACTTATGTAGCATTTTATTTTGGGTTATCACTGTTGGCATAAAAAATGCAACTATTTTTGCATTCGAACTAAATCATCCAGTGATTATGAAAATATCCTTATGTAGTATTTTATTTTTGGTTATCACAATATGTTTAATTAACATTATCTGCAGAACGGTGTAAAAAGAAGTCAAAGCGTGACAATCAAGTAAAGTGATTTCGTAAAGTGTTAAAACATATACTTAGTTGATCTACATTGCAATTGTTTTTGCAACCATGCATGTATCTCGCTATTGGAAGTTAACAACAATTGTAGTTACCGGTTCTGAATTTATTCTGACATGGCTGACCAATGTCTTGTTCGCCCAGTTAGCTCAGTTTGTAGATCATTTGAATGCCAATTTTGAGGTCGTTGGCACGAATCCCGGAAGAGGCATGTGTTCTCAGTGACAAAATGACTGAAGAACGTGCCTCCAAAGTAGTTTTCCTCTACCTTTGATGCATTTTAGGATGTTGTCAATAGCTCGTGATCCAATTTATAAAATATTCATTATCATTTCACTCCACCTGGCAAAAATAAACTAGTTTTGACAATAGACCATGAACTGACCGTACACCGCATATAATACTTCAGTATTGTAATATTAGTTATACTTTATTGTATTTTGTTAGTTTAACACACAATCTTGTTACAATTTATCTGCACTATATATTTTGTATATTGTATATATCACATGAAGTTTGTGTAGAGCTAATTAACAAGCTTAAATGACAATTGGATGTTGTATTTGACGAGTTAATTCTGGATTAGATTCAAACAATCTGAAGGGTATCCCTTTTCATGTAGTTAGTTTAATATTTACATAGCTATTTCTTACATATGTAGGTGTACATGTACATTTCAGTGTTTGGGAGACATGAGGAATTAATATGCAGTTTGCACAAATATATTGTTCCCACTAAAACGAAAAATGACAGAATATAATAATTGCAAGCTTTTCCTCCTGAGAATGTAAGCAATTCATATGTGCGATTATCGACCTGAATATCGCGTTCCACTTATTTTGATAAATGCACAGTCGTGATGGCTGTATGTATTATTTATGATAATTTATGTCAATTTAGTGTCTTTGACATTTATTTCCTATCACGCTTTAAAGTGGCATTGTACATATTTGATGAGGACGAGAAACATATTTTAATTCACTGAATTTGACACTTTTTGCTAGAAATTAGACATTTAATTAATAACGAAAATTTCTGGTTGCATTTAGATTGGCTTATTCGTTTACAATTTTGTTATTTCGCATTTTGATGTAAATTATTTAGTAGCTGAGAGCTAGGTAAGTATAAGGCTGCGTGTTTCTGTGTACTGGATTATATACAATGTACATGTTATTGTATACGTAATGTTTAATTGCTGAAAATAATTAGTTACTGCCTACATAGTCAATTTATGTGCAATGTCGTGCGTTAGATGAAAGTGGTTGTCACTACGATAAACGACCATCAACGAGGAATGCAGAGGTTATTTTAGTAACAGTAATTCCCTAGTGTAACTCAATTTGTTCAGCCATGACAGCTTCACATCTTTAGTCTTTAGGCATTTATTGCTGAGCTCAGTTGTGCTCTTGTTTGCCTAGTAATTGGTTTTGTTGGGTTGCCCTTTCCCCAGTGCGGTTCTTTCACTTTATAGTGTTCATGTTATTTCTCCCCACTATTGTTGCCAGCTGTCTTGACTTGTCCTGTGATGTATTCCGTCCATTTAATCTTCATGTTTGTACCTGTTTGATTCTCCTTTGTTATCCCGTTTGGTCAGCCAGGCCATTCCTTGCGCTCTTGTTCTCTTTCGTATTCCTTATGTTTTATGGACTGTTGTTTTCCTGAAGGTCTGTGTGGGAGCCATTGTCTTATGTATTTGGCGTTCCCTGAAGCAACTTATTCTTTCTTTTAAATATATTTTCATGACTCTTCGTCATTTGAGATGGCCTGTTTGCATTGTATGTGGCTATTCCTGCTACATTTTACATCTTTAATGTAAAATCTAATTTGTTTTACTGTACTATATTATATATATTATATATATATATGTAAAAACATGCCTACTGTTCAAAATATTATTTACACGTTTTACAGCTGGTTATAAGGGTGAAGACATTGCTGTTGTTGTTACTACTGCTAGCGGCGGGTCCTTGGTTGTAGTTGTTAAAACAATAATCGTATCTGTGTTGTGCGCAGGTGAGAACTCAAATTGTCTCATTCCCGATATATATACTATATACAATCACTATTTCATGCGGAAAATTCAGATGTAGGACTACTCCCCGTAACCGTTTTCATCAGTAAACAAGTGTTCAGTTTTACGGAGTCAGTTATCCAGTAAATAATCTGGAATCAGAATGTCCGGTTATAAGAGTTCCGGGTAGAGTTACCGTAAGTATTAGACGCAAAGAATGCCCTATCATTATTGCAGCCCAAGTATACATGTTGATTGTTTACAAATGTATTTTTTCGATTATATGTGTAAGTTTGGTTTAAATGAAGTCATGAGGAAGTGAAGTATAAATAAAAATTGATTTCGTTCGAAATACATTGCGCCATAGTGTACATATAGAATATGTGACATTTCAGTAATATGGAGGAACAGATTTCAACTGGACTCTCAGCAAAAACAACTTGAGTGGTTGAACGGGAGAAATGCAGACGGAAAAGGGGCATCATTTGGTTAGTATATTAGTGATGGATAATCGAACACATTTCATCATCGGTTATTGGATTGGTTTGAAAACTCATAATCCATAATCGAATCGGAAAGAATACTTAGTTTTTTAAGTAAAAGTGTAATACTGCCAGTTAAGTTTATTTATAAAAGTTTATTTATCTCTTTTTAACTACATTTAATATATATGGTGTTTTACATAACTCATATATCATAAGAACATTTTATCATTCAATAAATTTATTTTGTTTTTGTATATATTTATTTCGTATATTTGTATTTGATTGAAGAAATTGAAAACACTTATATTTTATTTTCTATAAACAGATAAGTAGTTCATAATCGATTGTCGCCGATGTCGGATGTCTTGCGACGTTTTTCGTTACGAACCGAAAGTCATGATTACTATTGGCTTCAAATAAAACTTTTCCCCTGTCTTCAATTAAATTGGGATGAATTTAAACAAATGATAACGAAATGTCATCAATTTAATGACAACACATCGGTAATACTTAACAGTAATGTTCATACTATTCCGTTTTGATCGACTGACTTTTACATAGTGTCTTGATTTGTGATACATCCGACCGTCAACACATCAAACGTCTTTCCGGATCCACATACACTGAATGTTTAAAACGTATTATTTGTTTCAGAGTTAGTTTGTGTCTTCGAAGTTGTTTCTATAGCATGTAGAAATGAAAAGCTAAGTACAGACGAAACACTAAAATTGGCAAGTAAACTTGAGTCTGTACTCAAACCCAATTTGCATGCAGCTGTTACTGTTAACAAAGATGATTATATAACAAAATTGCCATGCCGTACATTGACCGCACTTCTAAATGTGATATACCTGATACGAGGAGATGAATGGAAGAAATTCCTACGTGAGATTGAGGAGAATCACCAATATACAATGTTAAGGACACAGTTTGATGCAGACTCATTTTGTGCTTGTGTCACTTATTACGAGGGTAAGATGTACAGAATGTTAAAACAGTTCGTTCTCAAAGTTTGAATTTTCATCTGTTTCAAATGTTCTTCCCATCTATATCGCTATGGACCAAAAGTGTGAGAGTTCTAAATAAAACAGATATTCATGAAAAAGCAGTATCTTTCATGATGTGAAATATAGCCTGTGTACACAGCATTATTTTCATTTTATTTAAATTCAAACTTTGCGAACAAACGTTTTAACACCCTATATATATACACGTAGATAGATATATTTTTAAAATCGTGTTTTTTTGGGTGTCTCTTTCTATTTTGTCATTGTTTACTTGTATTGAATATATGTTCATGTCTCCATGTGTTTTATTTCGGTGACAGTGCACTTTGTATTAGGCATTTAGTGCTTGATTTCTTCATTCATACTGTGACGATATATTCTCAATCATGTGTACTTTGTTATTTATATAATTTATACAAGATTCCTTTTTGCAGAAATTATACATCAGTCCTCTATTTCGGTACGGCTTAACAAACGTTAACAATGCCAACATAACATCGAAGACGACATTTTCTTATTCATTTATACATTTTTCTTAATAACATAAACAATCTTTCTATTTGCTGAAATTTGAAATCCGACATATAAAATTTACGCAGGAGCCATTACAAAACGTTAAATCGTCAGTCATTGAATAAGACCAATGTTTATTTCGAGATAGCCCGTGCACTTCTGTAACTTTTAGCATATAAAGACCCAATGTTTTTGTCCAAAGTACATGCAAGTCTATGATGTGAAGAAATATTTAATTTTGAGAACAATTATAAGTACATGTATAAGTTTGGTTTTAATTAAGTCATGAGCAAGTGAAGTTCCTTTTTGCAGAAATTATACATCAGTCCTCTCGGTACGGCTTTACAAACATTAATGCCAACGTAACATCGAAGACGACATATTCTTATTCATTTATACATAGTTACATGTATAACATATACATGTTTTCTATTTGCTGAAATTTGACTTCCGACCTATAACATACGCAGGTGACTTTACAAAAAGTTAAATCGTAAGATTGTGAATAATACCAATGTTCATTTCGAGATAGGCTGTGCACATCAGAAATGTTTAAGCATATAAGGATGAAATGTTGTTTGTCTAAACTACATGCAAGTCTATGATAATTAAGTCATACGTGAAGTATAAATAAAAAATGATTACGTTCGAAATACATTGAGCCATAGTACACATATAAACTATTTGACATTTCAGAAAAATGGAGGCGCGGGTTTAAACCGGTCACCGAGCTAAGGCGACGACTTAAGGGTTTGAACGAGAGTTTGGGAGAAAATGCAAAAAATGACCAAAATGCATCATATGGTAAGTATATTTTATCCAGATTTAAGAAAGGTTTAATATATTTCCGTTTATGTCTATGGTAACCGTATTGGAACCGTATTTCGTTATTAACCGAAATTGTCATCAATTTAAATACCACACATCGGTAATATTTAACCGCGATATTGATACTATCCCGTTGTGATCGACTGACTTTTACATAGTTTCTTCAATTTTAAAACATCCGACCGTCAACACATCAAACTTCTTTTCGGGTATTACATCCAATAACACTGATATTTCAAAATTTATTTGTTTCAGATTTAGTTTGTGTCATCGAAGTTTCTTCTACAACAAATAGAAATGAAAAACTTAGTGCACTAGAAACACTAACATTGACAAGTAAACTTGGGTCTGTACTCAACCCCAATTTGCATGCAGCTGTTACTGTAATAAAACCTGACTATACAACAATACTGCCATGCCGTTCATTGACCGCACTTCTAAACGTGCTAGACCTGATACAAGGAGATGAATGGAATACATTCCTACGTGAAATGGAGAAGAATCACCAAAATACAAAGTTAAGGACACAGGTGGATGCACTCTCATTCCGTGAATGTGTCAATTATTTCGAGGGTAAGATGAACAGGGTGTTAAAACAGTTCGTTCTTAAAGTTTGAATTTGATTTCTACAAACTATTTCGCTATGGACCTATAGTTTACTTGTGTGTGAGAGTTTTTAAATGAAACAGATATTCATGAAAAAGCAGTATCCTTCATGATGTGAAATATAGCCTGAGTACACAGCATTATTTTCATTCTCTCTAAATTCAAACTTTATGAACAAACATTTTAACACCATGTATATATACACGTAGATAGATAAATCTTAAAATCGTGTTTTTTTTGGGTCCCTTTTTATTTTGTTATTGTTTACTAGTATAGAATATATGTTCATGTCTTCTTATGTTTTATTTCGGTGACAGTGCACTTTGTACGAGGCATTTAGTGCTTGATTTCTTCATTCATACAGTGACGATATATTCTCAATCATGTGTACTTTGTTATTTATATAATTTATACAAGATTCCTTTTTGCAGACATTAGACACAATAACTATTTAAAATTTACCTAGGCGTCATTACAACGAATTATATCAGTAGTATCACATATTGGTAATAATCTGTGAATCATACTAGTTTTGGAGACAACAGAAGTGAACTTGCTGTTGAGTACATTGTTGATTTTGTCCTCCTTCGCGCCGCAACTTTCTACTTTGGGTCCGGCTACCATTCCCATAAAAGTGAAAAAAATAGATTTCGTTCGAAATACATTGAGCCATAGTGTAAATATAAAATATGTGACATTTCAGAAATATGGAGGAGTGAGTTTAAACTGGTTGACGAGCTAAAGCAACTTAAAGATTTGGAAAAGCGTTTAGTGATAAATGACGGAGAGGCACACTATGGTTAGTATACTTTATCCAGATTTATGAAGGGTTTAATGCATTTCCTTTTCTGTCAAGAATTACGGTATCTGAACTGTATTTCGTTATTATGGTGGCATATTACTGCCACCAGTTAGCATGATAGCGTTCGCGAATTGTTTCGTGTTAACCACTTAATTATTACGATAATTATCTAGCTATCTAGTTAATACTCGTGATACATTGTCGGTAAGATAAAAATCATAAAACTAGAATCAGGCTTGAAAGTGCCAAGAACTGCCATTTTCTTACCTTTTTATGATGTATTACACTAGATTTAAGTGGTAACACGAATCTTATCTAGTTGACCCCTTATTATGTTACTTAATATCTAAAATTCGCGAATTTCACTTAAGATTCGTGTTACTGTATATCTAGTTATGGTAACCACTTTCATCTAAAAGTCAAAATTGCATTTATAAATAAGTGGTAACACGAATCTTAAGTGAAATTCGCGAATTTAGGTAATTAAGTGATATTTATCTTACCGAAAATGTATCACGAATATTAACTAGATATCTAGGTAATTATCATAATAATTAAGTGGTTAAAACGAAATAATTCGCGAAGCTATCATGCTAACTGATGGCAGTAATATGCCACCATACGTTATTAACCGAAAGTCATGATTACTATTGGCTTCAAATAAAACTTATACACTATCTTCTATCAAATTTGGATGAATTTAAACAAATGATAACGAAAATGTCATCAATTTAATGACTACACTTCGGTTACACTTAACAGCGATATTGATACTATTCCGTTTTGATCGACTGCCTTTTACATAGTTTAAAGTATCCGACCGTCAACACATCAAACTTCTTTCCGGATATTACATCCGCAAACACTGATATTTAAAATGTGTTATTTGTTTCAGATTTAGTTTGTGTCGTCGAAGTTTCTCCTACAGCAAATGGAAATGAAAAACTTAATGCACTAGACACAGGACGATTGGCAAATGAACTTCAGTCTGTAATCAAAACCAATTTACATGACGCTGTTACTGTAAACATACCTCACTATACAATAACACTGCCATGCCGTTCATTGACCGCACTTCTGAACGTGATAGACCAGACACGAGGAGAACAATGGAGTAAAGTCCTAGGTGAAGTGGGGAAGGAGCACCAAAATACAAAGTTAAGGACACAGTTTGATGCAGACACATTCCGTGCTTGTGTCACTCATTTCGAGGGTAAGATGTACAGAATGTTAAAACAGTTCGTTCTCAAAGTTTGAATTTACATCTGTTTTAAATGTTCTTCCCATCTATATCGCTATTGATCAAAAGTGTGAGAGTTCTTAATAAAACAGATATTCATGAAAAAGCAGTATCTTTCATGATGTGAAATATAGCCAGTGTACACAGCATTATTTTCATTTTATTTAAATTCAAACTTTGCGAACAAACTTTTTAACACCCTATATATATACACGTAGATAGATATATTTTTAAAATCGTGTTTTTTTGGGTGTCCCTTTCTATTTTGTCATTGTTTACTTGTATTGAATATATGTTCATGTCTCCATGTGTTTTATTTCGGTGACAGTGCACTTTGTACGAGGCATTTAGTGCTTGATTTCTTCATTTATACAGTGACGATATATTCTCAATCATGTGTACTTTGTTATTTATATAATTTAAACAATATTCCTTTTTGCAGATATTATACATCAGTCCTCTATTTCGGTTTAACAAACATTAACAATGACAACGTAACATCGAAGATGACATTTTCTTATTCATTTATACATAGTTCTTAATAACATAAACAATTATTATATTTGCTGAAATTTGAAATCCGACATATAAAATTGACGCAGGAGTTATTACAAAACGTTAAATCGTCAGACATTGAAGAAGACCAATGTTTATTTCGAGCTAGCCTGTGCACTTCAGTAATTTTTAGCATATACAGACACAATGTTTTTGTCTAAAGTACATGCAAGTCTATGATGTGAAGAAATATTTAATTTTGAGAACAATTATAAGTACATGTATAAGTTTGGTTTTAATTAAGTCATGAGGAAGTGAAGTTCCTTTTTGCAGAAATTATACATCAGTCCTCTCGGTACGGCTTTACAAACATTAACGCCAACGTAACATCGAAGACGACATATTCTTATTCATTTATACCTAGTTACATGTATAACATATACATGTACATGTTTTTCTATTTGCTGAAATTTGACTTCCGACCTTTAACATACGCAGGTGACTTTACAAAAAGTTAAATCGTAAGATTGTAAATAATACCAATGCTCATTTCGAGATAGTCTGTGCACTTCAGAAATGTTTAAGCATATAAGGATGAAATGTTGTTTGTCTAAACTACATGCAAGTCTATGATGCGAAAAATATTTAATTTTGAAAACAATTATAAGTACATGTATAAGTTTGGTTTTTAACTAAGTCATAAGGAAGTGAAGTATAAATAAAAAATGATTACGTTCGTAATACATTGACCCATAGTTCACATATAAAATATGTGACATTTCAGAGAAATGGAGGCGCGGGTTTAAATCGGTCCCCGAACTAAGTAGACGACTTAAGGGTTTGTGCGAGAGTTTGGGGGAAAATTCAAAAAAAGACCGAAAGGCATCATATGGTAAGTATATTTTATCCAGATTTAAGACAGGTTTAATATATTTCCGTTTATGTCTATGGTAACCGTATTTGAACCGTATTTCGTTATTAACCGAAAATGTCATCAATTTAAATACCGCACATCGGTAATATTTAACCGCGATATTGATTCTATTCCTTCCGTTGTGATCGACTGACTTTTACATAGTTTCTTCAATTGTAAAACATCCGACCGTCAACACATCAAACTTTTTTCCGGATATAACATCCACAAACACTGATATTTCAAAATTTATTTGTTTCAGATTTAGTTTGTGTCATCGAAGTTTCTTCTACAACAAATGGAAATGAAAAACTTAGTGCACTAGAAACACTTACCTTGACACGTAAACTTGGGTCTGTACTCAAACCCAATTTACGTGCAGCTGTTACTGTAATAAAACCTGACTATACAACAATACTGCAGTGCCGTTCATTAACCGCACTTCTAAACGTGCTAGACCAGATACAAGGAGATGAATGGAATACATTCCTACGTGAAATCGAGAATAATCATAAAAATACAAAGTTAAGGACACATGTTGATGCAGTCTCATTCCGTGCTTGTGTCAATTATGTCAAGGGTAAGACAAACATGGTGTTAAAACAGTTCGTTCTCAAAGTTTGAACTTGTTTAATGTTCTACCCATCTATTTCGCTATGGACCAATAGTTTACTTTTGTGTGAGAGTTCTTAATAAAACAGACTTTCATGAAAAAGCAGTATCTTTCATAAAGTGACATATGGCTTGTGCACACAGCATTATTTTCATTCTCTCTAAATTCAAACTTTGCGAACAAACTTTTTTGACACTCTATATATATACACGTAGATAGATATATTTTGAAGTCATGTCTTTTTGATGTCCCTTTTTATGTTTACTTGCACTGAATATATTTTCATGTCTCCTTATGTTTTATTTCGGTGACAGTATGATGCCTTAAGTGCCTGACATCTTCATTCATACTGTGACGATATATTCTCAATCATGTGTACTTGTGTTGTTTATATAATTTAAACAAGATTCCTTTTTGCAGAAATTATACATCAGTCATCTCGGTACGGCTTAACAAACGTTAACGCCAACGTAACATCGAAGACGACATATTCTTACGCATTTATACATAGATCTTTATAAAATATACAATCTTTTCATTTGCTGAAAGTAGACATCCGACCAATAAAACTTTACAAAAAGTTAAATCGTTAGACTTTGAATAATACCAATGTTTATTTCGAGATAGTCTGTGCATTTCTGTAATTTTTAGCATATATAGATCCAATGTTTTTTTGTCTAAAGTGCATGCAAGTCTATGATGGTAAGAACTATTTAATTAAGAGAACAATTATAAGTATCAATAATGCATAATTGTAGGGACGCTTGTTTTTAAATATTGTGTTTTGTTTCAGATCTGCGGAAGACAAATCACTCGGAAAGGTAAATTGTAGTTGTGTAATATTGATTCAAGTTTTAGCTTTTTTGTGTTTAAGCATTTCGGTCATATTTAGTGTTGTACTCGTATAAGGTCTTGTTTAGAGTATATTAGAGTCACCTTCAATATTTTGTGGTATGGTAATTCTTGGAAGCAGTTATGAATATCATCGAGTTACTTAACTATTTGATTATGTTCATTATAAGGAACGAAGAATATTAACAATATGCATCATGGGACATGATTGAATTGTAACTGAATTATACAAATATATTGTCTGTGTTCCAATATTGGCCATTCAATGTTGTTCATATCAAATTAAAAAATTCAGAACAAAGTCTTTCTACAGTTTTTACAGAAATATTCATTTTTCGACAGGACGAGTGCGAGAACACCGAATGTCGTTCACACAAGTGACACATTATAGAGGGAGGACATCACAACTTTCACCTATATGAACAATTAAGTAATATTAAAACATATTATTTAGCATATGTATACGTATTGATAAAGATCTATAACATTTAAACATTTTTCATTTGATGTATATTAATGATTATTCAATCTCTCTATATGATCGGCACTTTTTATTATCGCATCCTAATTTGTTACTGACATTCATTTAATGTCCATGCTGGTCTAATCAGCTAGCGAATAATTATTGTAGTTATGTGTACATATGTTTGGCGATATGTGGACTGGTGGCACCCGGCGTTTATTATGACTGTTTTGGGAAGATGGTTAATCTTAGAAAATGGGAAAACATTCTATAAATTCCAGCAAAAATTTAGGAATAAAATTAAAGGATGTAGTGATTAATTTATCAACAATTGCTATATATATTTAAAGAGAGAAAAGCTTAATTGAACCAAAACTGTTTCTTCAGATTTATTGCGAATTTTTACATTCAAATTGGGAAAACTATGTACTACTCGCCATTGGAAATATCGCCACGTAACGGCTAAAACAGCTGTAAATAAACCCTGGATACATTTGTAGTGTATAAGGAATGTAAGATATCACGTGACATTGGGAAACACATCTGATACATAGTACATGGGACCGGTAGTAAAGGGGAACGGAAGATAGTGCATGTGACCGACAGATAGTATATGGGACTGAAAGATAATGCATGGGACCGAAATACAATCCATGGTCCCGAAAGATAGCGAAGGTAACGAAAGATAATGCATGGGACCGAAAGAGAGTTGAATGCGCATGCGCTGGGCGCGAGATCCGTATTTTCGAACACGCTATTAAAACATTGATTTTCAATATAATAACTACCTTAACCTGAATATTTTGGTGCACTATTCTGCCTAAACATCTTCGTTCTAAGTAACTGGTGGTAAGGTATTCACAGGACCAAATGTGGCCAAAAAAACATCGGTACAGGTGATTTTCTATTCTGAAAACTGTTAAACCTTTACTTTTCATGTTCTAACTTGCTCATTTGTGTGTGTACCATCTGTGCCCGCGGGTAGCACGCGGGACGAAGATATAACCTACATCTGTAACTAACACTTGTGTATTCTGTATTTTGTGTCGTTTCACAAGTCCATCCTCGAGCACACTGCATAACTTGTACCAAAGAATCGTCAATTCACAAATGTCAAAATGAAGCAATTGAAACTTATAGATCACATTGCTATAAAATGGCTATGTATGTGTGTGTTGTATGTGTTACAACTGTCTCTTGTAGTAGAACATCCTTATGTCAAAACCCATACAAGCTTTTCTACAATGTTCTGTGCTGACAGTAGAAACCATATCATGAATAATAATCACAACATGATCCAGATAGATAACAATGTCAGTGTCTATTACTGGCTGTATCATTACCGTAAACCTTTCCGTAACAACAAGGTAATAGTCTCCTCTACTAAAAATGTCCACTTGGTAATCCAGCTTCTCTCAGGAAACCAGGTGAATTAATTCCAGGCCTTAGGCTCCAAGATGGCCATGCGGAACTTGTGGCAAAAATGTCACTTGAAAATCCAAAGCTTTGGAATGTGATTCTTGTAAAACTTGGTATCATATTGATTGTCTGGGCAAAATGTCAAATTCCATGTATGATGTTATGGACAGTAGCAATCTATCCTGGCACTGCCTCAAAAATGGTTTTCACAATTATTTCAAGCACATTCTTTAACCACAGCACAACATCCTTTCTAACTAACAATTCATTTTCAGCTCTTAGCAATCATGATAGCCCAGGAAAACCATCTTCATCATCCTCACCCAAACCAAATCAACAAATCGCCCCCTAAAAGTAATCTGCCTAAATTTCCAGTCTATTAAAAATAAGAAGACTCTGTATGCCCAGACATTATCATAGGAACGGAGACCTGGCTGGATCCTTTCGTCTCGTCCTCATAATTCTTTGATCCTAACCATTTTTCAGTTTATAGAAAAGACAGACCACCAAATAAAAAAGGCCAAAGTCATGGAGGCGTCCTGATTGCAATTAAAAAAGAATATAATTCCATACAGAGTAAAGAATTACAAACTGACTGTGAAATAGTCTGGGTGGAAGTAACATAATTTGGTAGCAGAAAACTTATTGTTGGCTCTTTTTACAGACCTCAGCCTAACGATGATGTATCTTTACAATATTTAAATGAATCACTTAGTAGAATCAATCCTAACTCAAAATCAGTCATACTAGTCGGCGGGGATTTTAATCTGGGCAACATTAACTGGAAGTCATCTAGCACCATCTCTGGTAAACCAAACTTAAAACATAACCAAGAACTACTAGACATTGCTGCAGACCATTCACTTACCCAGTTAGTCGACAAACCAACTAGCAATAACATAATCTTAGACCTGCTCTTTACAAATTATCCGTCTATAATTGATAATATTGAAACTATCCCTCCCATTGGTGAAACTGATCATGATATTGTTTTATCAACATGTAATATCTCCCTTCGTAAATCAAAACCTAAAAAATTCTTAAAATACTCAAAAGCAAACTGGGACGGGATCAAAGAGGACCTAAATAAAACATATAGTAAATTGCTTAAAGATCAAAACCATAAAAATGTAGATGAACTCTGGAATATGTTTGAATCAAACTTACAAGACTCAATCACTAGAAACATACCATCAGGGATGAGTAAACAAAATAACAGACTACCCTGGATCTCAAAAGAACTGAAAAGGAAAATGAACAAATTTAAACGGAAACTAACAAATCGCAATAAAAACCAACATAAAACGGACAATCTTAGGAAACTAAAAGCTGAAATCCAAAATGAACAACGTAAAGCTTATTGGAATTACATTGAAAACATGATCTTTGACATCCCCATTCCTGATCAAGGCAACCCTAAATTTAGTAAAACCCCAAAAAACCTATTCTCATACATTAAATCACAGAAAACAGAATCTTCCACAATACCACCACTCCGCGAAAACGGAATATTAAAACCAGAAACAGCAGCAAAAGCCAACATCTTAAATTAGTCCTCATCCACAAATGCTAGACATTCTTATAAACCAAAATGGCATCACAAAATTATTATCCAATATTAACCCCCATAAAGCCTCAGGACCAGATAACAGCCATGCAAAAATTTTAAAGGAATGTAAAGACAGTATATCATCTATTTTAACCATTATTTTTAACAAGTCTGTTGCTTCTGGCAAAGTCCCATTATATTAGACTGGAAACATGCAAATGTTTGCCCGGTTTTTAAAAAAGGAGACAAGCATGATCATATAAATATAGACCAATCTCTTTGACATGTATTTGTATTAATTCTAGAAAATGTAATTTCCAGTAATATCATGTCATACCTAGAAAGTAACAATATTGTGTACGATCTGCAACACGGTTTTAGATCTTCGCGTTCTTGTGATGACTTGGAGGCTGCTGGTAGATGGGAACAGGATTGGTTGATGCACTTCCATCCTGATAAATGAAACATCCTAAATGTAACTCAAAAAAAGAGCCCATTTCAATTCTGCTATAAATTACATAATCACATCCTAGAAAAGGTAAAATCATCAAAATACTTAGGTATCACAATCCAAAATAATCTTAAATGGGACCAACACATCAACTCTATTACTAAAAAATCAAATCAGTCACTCGGCTTTCTTCGCAGGAACTTGAAAATAAACTCCTTAAAAGTAAAAGAACATGCATACAAAGCCATAGTCAGACCCAAATTAGAATATGCATCAACAATCTGTGACCCTCATGCCTAAAACCATATAAGTCAGATTTAAAAGGTACAAAGAAAAGCAGCAAGATTTGTCACTAATCGCTACCATAATACAAGTAAACCCTGTTTTTGTTTTTATTCCTTGACACATGCTTAAGCATATTTGTATAAACACCTAATTTGTTTTTTAACCAGCGCCTACACATAATATTCATTATGAATGAGTGTAGTTATACTGAAGAAGAAGAAGATAGTACATGTGAACGAAATATACACTCACCCAAAGTTTTAATTCATCATATTTAAATTAGGAATAATTTTCTTAATGCTGTACTAAATGTTATGAACATTAAGATTTCTTATCATATAGCATTATTGTTTTAAAAACTTCGCAAAAGTTTTATTCGATGTTAAGAGCAGCCATGCGGAACGAATGATAGACTTTGTTGTACTCCTAAAGATAATTTAGTGAATGTAACAACGGCGTTAGTTATGTGAGCTTGTTACACAAGATTTCCACGTGGATCCAAGTAAAAATTGTAAATTTCACAAGGCCGGCAGTGTTCACGCCCTTCGTCTCGACACCAGTTAAGTGGACTGGTGTAATGCTGCAAAAAGGCAGAAAATCATAAACCACAGGTGCCTAGCACACGCCCAGTAATTAATTACATAGAGCACATTTCTTTGTTTTTTAGCATACGAAATTGAACTTTTATTTAAATTATTACTTATTTTTTCTGTAAAATTTGAAACACATTTATTTGCTGGACCTTATTCAAGCACTTCTTTTTTTTAACTGTGTGATTTCATTTTATTAACTACTTTTTTCGAAATCAAGTAAACCCAAAGTGATCCGTTAGAACTTTGGGTGAGTGTTTTGCATGGGACCGAAAGATAGTACATGAGACCGAAATATAGTAAAGTGGAACGAAAGGTAGTGCATGGGACCGAACAATAATGCATGGGACCGAAATATAGTACATGGGACCGAAAGAAAATACATGAGACCGAAATATTGTACAGGGGACCGACATATAGTGCATGGGAGCGAAATATATTGCATGAAACCGAAAGATAGTACATGGGATTGAAAGATAGTACGTGGGACCGAAAGATAGTACATTGGACCGAAAGATATTACACGGGAACGAAAGATAGTGTATGAGACCGCGAGAAACAATGTTGCTTCTAAGATATAATCATCATGACCTATTTCTGAAATACAAAATTTCGTTGATTAGTATATTGCAAAAAGAAAAATTTCAGTGAAGACAAATGGGTACAATAATTACCTAGGTACCCGTTCCTCCACTTATTTGAAGTTACAGAAGAAGAACAGTGTTTGTTTCAATACATATAAACAATAAATAGTATTTGCGTGTGTGGAGCTTAACTGTTTTATTAACCTTCAACAAATGTTGTGAACACATGACAATGTATTGTTGTTTTCATTTAAACACTTAAAAGCTGTCTTTGATTATCTGCTTATTATTCATGTTAAGTTTGTTTTGTATATAACTAGAGATTTTAATAATCATCGCCTAGTCAGAGAAAGGGAAATTGTAAACTCTCGGTATTACGGAAACAATAGAACAGCGTGCATTTTTCTCATCATCCTAGAACTATACATCATAATATGGGTTCAAAAGTAAGAGTTCAAAACAATGCACACGAGCTCATGTTTTATTGTGAAACCCGGTTCGAGGAAATTCTCCATATCTCACTTTGGCAGGTTTTGTTGAAAGTCCCTCCTACTTATTTTGTATTCTACCCTAAGTGTATGTGTCCTTGATGGACCAGCGATATAGTTGTCGTTCCATCGCTAGTTTCCACACTTCTATGTTGACATCATTTTGAATATATGACATTCCATCAAATGTGTTTCGACGAGATTTTTCAATTACATCATATCTATATAAACACACATGTAGGCACGTTTTCGGAATATCATCATCTCTGTGCTCGCTTTCCTGGAAACTGAGTTCCTATTTGCTTTGGTACGATTTTCCATGATCACTTTGTATATATCCTATTTATAATAAATTCATTAGATGTTAATTTATTGTGCTTGAATTGATGTGCATGTAGTTTCATTATATGTGAATACAAATGTATCAAATTTGGTTTTGCTGTTTTTTGTCAAATTCTTCGAAGAACAATGAGCGCCGCTTTACGATTTCCGACCTCGTCTTTAAGTGTCGTCGTTTCCATAAAACGTCACATGTGACGTCGCCATGTTCTGACAGTAAGCAATATTTGCCCCATATGTCAATATAAAAACGGAGTAAATATCGTTTCCTGCTTACAAATAGTGACATATATCACATTTTGCGTTTTTCACGAAAATATGTCAAATGTAGAAGAGGTTGTAAATCCATGGCAGCGTTCAAATGGAATGATTATTAAAACATATTGTAAATACCCCACAATATAATCAATACACATGACAAGTATCTACTGAAGACTAGAAAGGAAAACATATCAAGTAATTAGTGGAGAGAGGAAAAGTACTCAGCAAAGGTAATGCCTCCTTCAGAGATCACCAACACACATTCAAATAGCACAAAAAAGATAACAAGGTTAGAACAGGCATCGAAAGGTCAATGGATTTCATGCTAGTCTTGAAAACAAAACACTTTGAAAATGGCAAAAACATTAAAAAGTACTTGAATCTTGAAAAGCAACTGCTGTTTGCCGGAAAATCTGAAAAACATACTCGTAGTTACTGGGTAGAATAAAGTTATAAAACGTATTGAAAAAAGAAAAGGAATGGAAAAAGCATATAAGGTCACTTAACGTTCGTTGTATGCTACATATTTGTGGATTTTTTCGGCTTTATTCCCAATGAATATCAAGACTATTTGCCATTCTAGTTAACTTTTAAGTAAATTGGTCGCAATAAATAACTGAAAAACAAATAGTCGAAAGCTGCTTGAACTTTTTCTCAGATATCCCAATGAACTTTGGAGAAAATCATGACCCAGGAAACACTTGCATAAAACATATTTCTGTACCGTTAGAAAAAGAGTCTATATACTGGAAAAGTTTTTATTTCGCGGACACTTAATTTCGCGAATTTCCGGGATTTTTTTCGCGAGTTTTTGATTTCGCGAGTTTTTTGCTGAGATGTGATATGAGAGTAATGAACACATATTTGAGCGATACATGTATTATGAATTCGCGAGGTTTTCAAATCGCGCATTAACGTGAAAATAAAAAACCTCGCGAAAAAATGACGTTTACTTTATTCAGTTGTTCGACATACAAGAGAAGGGCCATTAAAGTAACATGAGCGTTTTCTTTAAAACCATTCATCATGTGTCATTATCGTGACTGTGTACAAACAATTACAAACAGCAACCATGATTTAGGGCGATGCAAAATAGTTGTTTTTTATTCACTTTCAAAGAATAGTGAAATAACCGACCTAGGTATTTGAGAATCAATTTAGAAACAGAAGCTTTTAACCTTAGTTTCTGTGGAATGGGTCGACGGTATACAGATGCAGTTTGTGTGTCTCAAATATTATGTTTTTCAACATGAATTTAACAGAAACAATTTTAAATGTAAACTATAATCACACTAGATCATTTCAAAACGACATTCTTTTCGAGCGTTTGGTGTGGCCGTGTATTTTTCCGCAACTCTAGCAGTCTCCGTTACGTATAACTGTGGCATAACAATACGGTTGCTTTTTTACAAAGCTTATTATGTTTACGATGTTCGGGGTATCGTTACCGATTCGGTCAACGCTGTCAATGTTCTTAAGTTACAATGCATGTTAAATCATGCAATCTAGTTCTGGTAATATATCCCACGTGCAAAATGAAGGACATTTACAGCTAACTGTTTATGGAGCAAAACAAAACTATCCTATTACACTTGGCTTTATAAATTTACCTTTCTGACCTTGGGATTTTCTATTTTCTGTGTACTAATATTATAAACAGTGTGACAAATAGATAACAAAATGTACTTGAAGAATGATTTTTAGCTGCATGATTACGTTTAATATTTACAGGCGGTTTAATTGAAGTTTACGTTTACCAATATTTACTCAATTAAGGCGTAAATAAATATGTTTGTTTCAGGATTCCCTACCCTATTTTTTGGCCCCGACCGTAGAACATTTCGGGTGTTAACATTTGTTTTCGTTTTGGTAAAATTTCTTCTTTTTGGTAATTTATTTGTGTAAATTTTTCTCTGGATTCATATTTCTGTCCAGTTTCCAGACGTTTAACGAATATTCCAGCTATAGCGCATTATATTCACCTTGATTAAACATATATGTTAAATGGGAAAGGGACTTTGTCTTTTAACATATATTCATTTAAATCTATGTTTAATTTGGTTTATTTAAAAATAAAAAGAGTCTCAAAATAAAATTCCTACCTACGTACCCTATTTTTTGGTAATGAAACCTGACACAAACATATTTTTTAGGCCTAAATGGAAGAAGTAAATAGAAGTAAATCATTGTTATGGAAGCCGAACAGCTGAGATGCCACATGTATACAAATCAAGCCATACCTAAATCATTCTGCATTATATTAAATCTATAATGAAAATCGCTGTTACGTTTATTCATACATGTACATCTATCTGTACAGAATTTGGTATAATACAAGTAATTACAAAATGTACAACTATATATAATAACAATAATTATCGTCTATAAGAAAACATTCGTTAACATTAAGGGTAATTGTTGTATGACATGTAGTCGAAGTTCGCACACCAGTTTTATCCACACACAAAAAGTAGTGTAAGACAATGTGTGATATGTCTTGCCAGAACTTGATTCTTATGCAAACTAGCAACTTGGCAAATGCGTTTTACATCAATTATTTACACAAATCAACTGTTCATTACATGTCTATGTCACTTAACCATGCCGGTCAAAACATTAACGCTGCAAACTTTTAAACGATATAATTCCTAAAACACAGCCTTCCCGCAAAGATCCCGACTGTAAGAAACTACGGGGGTTCATTCCTAAAGATTACATTCCCATACAAATACTGAGAGAAAGAAACACGGAGGGCCTCATTCCTAAAACACGACATTCCCGCACCAATACTGTGTGTAAGAACCAAGGAGGGCCTCATTCCTAAAACACGACATTCCTGCACCAATACTGTGTGTAAGAACCAAGGAGGGCCTCATTCCTAAAACACGACCTTTCCGCACCAATACTGTGTGTAAGAAACAAGGAGGGCCTCATTCCTAAAACACGACATTCCTGCACCAATACTGTGTGAAAGAAACAAGGAGGGCATCATTCCTAAAACATGACATTCCTGCACCAATACTGTGTGTAAGAAACAAGGAGGGCCTCATTCCTAAAACATGACATTCCTGCACCAATACTGTGTGTAAGAAACATGGAGGGCCTCATTCCTAAAACATGACATTCCTGCACCAATACTGTGTGTAAGAAAGAGGGACGCCTCATTCCTAAAACACGACTTTCCTGCACCAATGCTGTGTGTAAGAAACAAGGATGGTCTCATATCTAGAACACGACATTCCCGCACCAATACTGTGTGTAAGAAACAAGGAGGGCCTCATTCCTAAAACACGACATTCCCGCACCAATACTGTGTGTAAGAAACAAGGAGGGCCTCATTCCTAAAACACGACATTCCCGCACCAATACTGTGTGTAAGAAACAAGGAGGGCCTCATTCCTAGAACACGACATTCCCGCACCAATACTGTGTGTAAGAAACAAGGAGGGTCTCATTCCTAAAACACGACATTCCCGCACCAATACTGTGTGTAAGAACCAAGGAGGGCCTCATTCCTAAAACACGACCTTTCCGCACCAATACTGTGTGTAAGAAACAAGGAGGGCCTCATTCCTAAAACACGACATTCCTGCACCAATACTGTGTGAAAGAAACAAGGAGAGCATCATTCCTAAAACATGACATTCCTGCACCAATACTGTGTGTAAGAAACAAGGAGGGCCTCATTCCTAAAACATGACATTCCTGCACCAATACTGTGTGTAAGAAACATGGAGGGCCTCATTCCTAAAACATGACATTCCTGCACCAATACTGTGTGTAAGAAAGAGGGACGCCTCATTCCTAAAACACGACTTTCCTGCACCAATGCTGTGTGTAAGAAACAAGGATGGTCTCATATCTAGAACACGACATTCCCGCACCAATACTGTGTGTAAGAAACAAGGAGGGCCTCATTCCTAAAACACGACATTCCCGCACCAATACTGTGTGTAAGAAACAAGGAGGGCCTCATTCCTAAAACACGACATTCCCGCACCAATACTGTGTGTAAGAAACAAGGAGGGCCTCATTCCTAGAACACGACATTCCCGCACCAATACTGTGTGTAAGAAACAAGGAGGGTCTCATTCCTAAAACACGACATTCCCGCACCAATACTGTGTGTAAAAAACAAGGAGGGCCTCATTCCTAAAACACGACATTCCCGCACCAATAATGTGTGTAAGAAATAGGGAGGGCTTCAGTTATAAGACACGACCTTCCCGCAATAATACTGAATGTACGAAACACGGAGTGCTTCATTTCTAAAGCATGACCTTCACGCAACATAACTCATAACTTAATGCAAGAAACACGGAGGGCTTCATTTATAAGACACGACCTTCCCACAAAAATACTGAGTGTAAGAAACACGGAGAGCTTCATTTCTAAAACACGATCTTCCCACAAAAATACTGAGTGTAGGAAACACGGAGGGCTTCATATCTAATACACGACCTTCCCACAAAAATACTGAGTGTAAGAAACACGGAGGATTTCATTCCTAAAACACAACCTTACCGCAAGGATCACGACTGTAATAAACAGGAAGGGTTTCTTTCCTAAAACACGACCTTCCCGCAACAATACTGAGCGTAAGAAACACAGAGGGCTTCATTCCTAAAACACAACCTTACCGCAAGGATCACGACTGTAATAAACAGGAAGGGCTTCTTTCCTAAAACACGACCTTCCCGCACCAATGCTGAGCGGGAAACACGTGGGGCCTCAGCCCAGCTCCACACAGATCCTGAGTAAAAGAAAGATGGAATACCTCGTACAACACGAAGAACACGTAAATATCAATATTGATGGCATCATTTCTAAGACGCGACCTTCCCACAGATCCTTTAGACAGGGATGTATAAAATATCATTCTAGTAAAGAAAAGCTGACACGTATGTTAATTAAAATATGTGGATTATTACTTCCCGATTTCCCCACTGGGAACCGGAAAAAAGAACAGTATTTCATATTCGCCTGGAACCTTCTTGATCTTGTATTTTGTCTGTCTTCACAGTAAAGTCGAGCAATATTTATGAAGTATTTTTCTTTTGAATTATCTAACCAGTCTTAAAATATACTCCAGTCATGCGCCTATTTGTCAGTTACAGCATGGGGTTGTTAAAACCTTGCTCATTGTTCGACGTGCAAATCTGCAGTGTCATATTTATCGTAAATATTCCGACCTTGGTTATTTCCACAAATAGATTAAACCAGTACAAACTATTTTAGATACAATATTATCTGTGGCTATTAATACCCCCACTGTATATCACCAATAATTTAAATCAATAACGAGCTTTCTCACTCCAGGACAGCAGGAAGTTACTAAACCATGAACGTGTTCTGCACTTATTTTCTTGAAGTACATGTGATACAGTAAAACCTCATTAGCGGACCAATCCGATATTAAGTTTTTCTGCAATATTATAGTAACAACTTTCTCTGCAATCAATGGTGGTCATACTATTGAGGCTTTCGCTGTATTTGCATTTTTATTTAATAATGTGTATAATTTTCCTGTGTTTACACCTGATGAAAATGGTGACCAGGAATACCACATACAATGTACACAGCCACCCTTAAAGCACAAGGGGACATGACAACATACACATACAATTCAACAATTACAAAAGCAAAAGGGACACAAGACAAAACACAAATTGTGGCAGCTGATAGGAGTACCACGTTGGAACGGTCAGTACAAAATAAGCTTCAGTCAAGTTCTTGAAAGCCTCTGAAAATAGTTATTACCCTATGGATCGAGATGATCATAATAGACATGACTCGGGCATGTTTACGAAAGTCGTCAGTGGTAAAAAGGTTGATCCTAAGAAAGAAAACCTTTACAATTCAAATTCCACGTAACAAATAAAGCACAGCCTTGTGACACAGATATCTGGTGTGAGCAGATTATCAACCCTCCCGGTTATCCCAGTCGATAGAGAGCTCGACTGTCTAACTGGAGGTCGAAGGTTTGAATCTTTTTTAGACTTATGTCTTCTGTGATCATTTGCCTAAAGATAATATAAATTATCCACATACTCCTACCTTAGATCGGTGTGGGGAAGTTGTCATATGCATGCGGAAAAACATTTAAGCACAGCAAGATAACATCAGACCAAATCCAATCCGGATCAAATATTTACATAGACATTTTGTACCCAGGTTTAGTTAATGTTAGCTCTTGTTCAAGGTCAAAATGTCTTTGAACAAACAATAAATAATAGACTCTCGTATATATTACGTAAACAAATGGGAAACCATGGTCTCATAAAGGCACCTTTAAGCTGTTTGGACTACATATCGATCTACAAATCTAGACGCATGCACTCTATGTCCATGCATTCTTTTTAAAAACAGACAACCAATCGCATTAGACGAGGAAGTCGTAATGTGCCTGACTTTAATCCGTATCCATCGGTCTGTTTGTATATGGGTGTATCTCACATTCCTGATTCTTCGTTTAGTACAGATCTTTTCTGTTTAATGACTTGTTGTGTATGGACATACATGGTTTCCTGAAATAATTTCGAACACAATATTAATTGTAGATGTTAATGACTAAATAAATACACATGTAGTACAATCTGATTGTCTTCAGCAAACTTCATGGGCGTTGCCCATACGATATTCTAGAAGACGGTTGAAATGACAGTCACTGATTGGTCGCCTTCGTGCGAGTCTGGTCTCAGGAACAACACGAGCATGCATATATTAAATTAAACAAGAGAAGCAACTTAGCATCTGTGAGGATTAATACATGGGGCTTAAATCCATATTTGGTAGCTTATCAAAACAAATCGTGTAATATTGCCAAACAGAACAAACACATACACGTATCAAAAACACATTTCCAAAAGAAGCGAAATTTAAGAAAACAGGCCCCAAGTGTTTCTTGTTAAACTAAAGTTGTCACGATTCGATCAAAAAACGAAAGTCATTAACAATGTCCAATGCAATAAAAATTCTTTTTTCATGGAAGATATTTAGATGATTGATATGACCTCCGTTTTTTCTTAAATAACTCAACTGAAAACTGTGTTTGATTATCAATTACGTCCTTATTGTGTCCCAAGACACATTATAATCAAAAGCACATCAGATAATGAGCCACCGTTCTAACTGGTCACCCAATGTAACTGCTGTTTATTTATTTTATCGTGATTTTTGTGCGAGGATATTTTGACCAATGCTTGATGTACAAGTCCGTATGAACTTAAATACGAACAAATATAGTTAATAGTATACCAGTCAACAATGCGATTTTGATAGGTTTATAGTTTAAACCGACTTTTTGATAGATCAATTCATGAATATGATAGCTTACTTCAATAAAAATCTACGGAGGATATATCTAGAATAATTTTAGAAACTGTGTGAAATAGTACTGTAGTCCTGTGTATGTTCAATGTCTACAGTGATTGGTATGCATTGTAAAGATTGTGTATCGAGGACATTGTTAAATAACATGATCAAACGTCTATTTCTGATCTTGTTTCACTAAACAATGCATTACAAACCTGTAAGACGATACGGAAGATATAATGCAATCTCATTTGGTAAACAAGTGTGCGTTATAAAGTACAGATTTATAGTCAGATAATTACGAAGAGACTTGTTTGAGGCAAGAGGCCTAAAATAGATTGATTCAAGGTAGGGTGATACATATTATATATGATACATGCTTCATTACATGCTTCGTTATTTAATGATAATGGAACAATAGCACGCATGGTAACACGGTTGTTTGCATTATAAAGGTGTACCTTGTAGTATGTCATATCTGTTTTTTATTTCTCCAGTATTTATACTGACAGTTATAAGGCTGTGAGCCCGCTGTTGCTAAGTTGCTGTATACTGTTGTACAATTCTATGTTGTTCAAAACATATCATCTTCATGTTAAATATAAACTATCCTCGTTTAGTTTCTCGCCATGTTGTGCATTTCTTTTTCTCTCTATATATCTCCTTTGTAGCCTAGTTATGGACCCCTCCTCATTTTAGTACGTTTCGTAACCTTTGAATCTATGAGGGGAGCCCTTCATTTGTGAATACTGGCATTCTTCCCTTTAATTAGAAGTTGGAATTTCTATGAATAAAACATTCAGTGCCGTATCAACTACCGTCATATGGTGTTTCTGTCGCAAATTTGTACAACTGTACACACTTGTAATGAATACAGTGCAACTTGACGTATTTGTTCGGTACAATGTCAACCGAACGTGGAAATTGGTCAGTTATAACATATGAGAAGCTTTCTTTATGAGCAAGTTTACTTCCCGATTCAAATCCTTTAATGACATGCACCAGGCAGGTAGGCACATGGTAACCATCATTTAACTAGCTGTTGACTCACCAACCGTCCATACCGGAAGTTAAAATAGTTACACCCTAGCAATGCCATGTACATATAGGTTATGTAAGGTACTCGTACGCTTTATGCACACAGTTGTGGCGAGTAGGATTTCTAAGAAACTTCCATTATAGCAGTACTTCCCAAATATGTGATAATTGAGAAAATACCAAGAAAATTTGCATGTGACAACTACCTTTTCTTTAACTTTCTGAGCCATCTCCTCACGTGAGCATAATGAATAAGTTATTTTTATATATCTGATTATTTTATCATCGTTTACATTATATTCCCTATATAAACTTTAAGGATATTTGACTATCAATATGGCTGACATTTCAGAACAAGGGAGGTAAATATTGTAAATGTGGGAAGTAATCTGCTCCAGAACAAGAATTGTCAACAATAATGCATGGTTTGTTGTCCGACGTAGCGGTTTAGACGTGGAAAGCCTTTCTCCTGACACAAAGGCCCGAGCCTGATCTGAGTTGACAAGCGCGACTAGTCGCGATATCGGACGCGCGTTGGTGCATGGTCCGCGGAGCTGATATGCATTCTCAGTTGTAGATGTATGAAATGTGGTTTTACGTCTATACAAATTGTTTTTAAGCGTTTTTCATCATTTAAATTGTATTTATAAGACGTATACATATGGGGTGGATGTGAAACGAGTTTGAATTTTAATTAAAATTGTCGGCCTAATATGGCCAAATGTCGTATACGAAGAGCGGTCCAAAGTGTCCGTTAGCAGTTGGTTGCATTTTATATTTTAGTGAACCCACAGTTGAATACACTGATGGAATTGTTCTTTAGCTTAAATTTAAATTGACCTAATACTAGTAAAAACGGTATAACGGCCCAGTTAGTACAATAACTAGTGTTCCAATAGCCGTGATTCGGGGAAAATAATTCAAAGTGCGCAAGTTCATTCTCGGAAGTATATTTCATATTTAATATTGCGTTAAATTTAATCGGCGTGAAACGCATTTGCCAATCCCGTGAAGTGCCTACCACTAAGCCCACAGTTGAATAGACTGATTGATTTTATTTGAAAATTTCAGATTACATTATGAACCCACAGTGCATGAAAATTGCTTCTGAACCCACGGTTGAAGAAACTGATTCCGAACCCGCAGTTGCGTACAAATGTTTCTGAACCCACAGTACATCCGCGGTTTGCCGCATACATGGGGTTAGGGTTAGGGCTTTAGGGTAGTCATAAGGGATTAGGGTCGGTGGTTAGGGGTTAGGGTTAGTGTTAGAAGGCCTGGTGGTGGGATTGGGTTAGGGTTAGGTACTCCGAAGTAGCCCTCTGTGATTCAATGGTACACTGGCGACTCGCAGACACGCATACTAAAATAATATTCGGCCTAGTAAAGAGCGTATATGCGAAAAACGCCTCCAGTGTACCGCTAAACCACGGGAGGCGACTTCGGTGACTCTTTTGGGGAGTGCGAAAACTTATGCGAGTCAAGTCATATGCAACCGGCGGCGAATCGCGGATGATCACATTGTTCCGACTATGGATATGTCCATCTCTCGTTGTGTATCCCATAAATAGAGTGCTGTCTTAATTATGTTATGCAAATATGCACGTAACAGTATAAGCTTATCATGTACAGTGATTAAAATAATATCTGGCCGCCAATAAATAGCTTATATGCGAAAAACGCCGCCAGTGTACCCCTAAACCACAGAAGGCGACGTTTGGGACTTCCCCAGGACCGCCCGGCCTTATAATATGGCTAGTACGGTGACAAACGGGAGGGCACGCGTTAGGGGTTTGAATGGGCCATCACGTTGGCGCTTTTGGCCATTTTTTGGGGACTGCAAACAATTATGCGAGACATGTCATAAGCAAACGGTGGCAAAACGCGGATGATCGCATTTTGCGTATGTATGCGAAAAACGCCGCCATTGTACCGCTAAACCATGGAAGGCGCCTCCCCAGCCGCGCCCGGCCTCTTACCAACCCTAGTACGGGGCAAATTTATATACCAATAGCCACCTACTTGTACCAGCTTTACAGCAAACACGATTAATATAATATGTGCCCAAATATAAAACGCAACCGAGGTTAGTGCAAATGTCGAATTTCACGTGTCCAACTTTCTGGCTCATCGCAAGATTCCTCAGATCTGATCGATATTGACTTCATGCTATAACCGATTATATATACGCCATTTTAACGTCTCATGATCATTATCGTTCGCGACTTAATTAGCCACCCCGTTGTGTTAAGCCAGCATAATGAAATTGCCCTGGGCTGTACTGATATAACAGAATGTAATTATACATTCATGATATTTATAGTGTAGCCCCTTTATGAATGAATGATGAGAAGTTATGTCTCTACTTAAAGATTGTTCAATCACTGGTTAAGTTTGTCCGATAATAGTACGAGCATGTTTTGCATATGGTCCGTATAATGTAACGTTTGTACTTGCGTGACAAATATGTCTCAATTATCATTGTGAACCAAAAGACATTAATTGAAGTGAAATATATGTTTATGTTTACCTATCAATAATGATTTGTATAACGTATACTACTCTCAATTTGCTACCATATATAGATAGAGATAATTTACATTTTGTTCAAAAAATAAACTAACATAATGAAACAATGTTCAATCTACTTTCCTCCATTTGGCTTACGCTGACAGTAATATACTGTTGGTTAGCACCACCATCATTTGTTGGCTGTGTAAGTATGTTTAAAATCTCAGGTTAGGTGAACCAGAAGATGGAATGCTATCACTAACTATGACATTCAGCATATATGTTTTAAGACTGACTCTCAAAATTAGTTTTTTTGGGGAAATATTATTTCGAACCATCTTGATTAAATATCAAATATAGAGGAAAATGTTAATTATCCCATATACAGTGACACCTCTCCATGGCAACACTCATCACGCGACGTACATTGTGGCTGTTGCTGTTTAGAGATGGTTGCTTTAGAGTGGTTACATTGATAGTAAGTTCTTACCACACGCATGTACATGACACAATGATGCTGTTGTTGAAAAGGGGTTGTTGCTCAATAAAGTGCTAATCTTGAAAGGTTGCACTGTATGTGATATTTGTATATGATCAGAACGTGACATTTACATTAATACACATAATAAAGATACTTAAATAAGACAATGTACTTTGATGAATGCGATATCTAAAACTAAAAGTTGGGTATGAAAATTAGCAGGTGAAAGTTATTCAAGTTTTAAGGGAAAAACGCGAACGATAATTAAACATTAGAAGACTTAACAATGTACACACAAGCAGACCGATGTACGCATGCATAAATATAGCTCAAGCGTTGAAACTGGTCGTCATGAGGACAATACCGTAGGGTTTTGTTGAAGATAAGTACTGAACCTTGTTTTACTGTACACTTTACTAGGAATTAACAATTTACACACACGCAGACCGATGTACACATGCATAAATATAACTCAAGCGTTGAAACTGGTCGTCATGAGGACAATCCCGTATGGTTTTGTTGAAGATAAGTACTGAGCCTTGTTTTACTGTACACTTTACTAGGAATTATGAAATCTATGATATAATAATGCAAAACAAGTAGATGCCAACATCTCTTCGGTCTCAAGATCAGTCATCAGTCATTATTGTTTTCGGAGGATATATTACACGAGTATATACCATGGATATTTATGTCAACATTCATATGTCTTTATAGTACATAATAGTGTCAGTTCAAATGTTATAATTTGTCTGCCTGCACAACTAATACAAACAGTGTATGAGTGTTTGATTCACTGTACTATGACATTGTTGTCAAATGTTTTAGACCAAACAGTAGTCCTACATTAATTTTGTAAAATGTATGTCTTTCTTATAGAGTTTACAAACGTTTATACGTTGTTTATTATTTGTAAATGTTGTTTTTCCTGTGTATGGATGGGACTGTAAAATTAATATAGATATCAAATCTTAACACACTTATAAACACAAAACATTTGTATTATCTGACAATATTCACTAATACACACTATGTATTTCATTAAAATCATGAATTTACAAAGAAACATCATGCATCCCACATATTGGCTGCATATATGAGGAGATTTACATCAAATTTCGGCTATTTGGGAGTGTAGCCTGGAGTTAAGAGGCGGTTGGTGCTAAGGGACATTCTGCAACAGTTTTCCTGAAAGCAATGCAGGACTTATGAAGAGTTTTGCGTACAGAAGTCGAGCTTTTAAGAAGTGGCTGTTGAGGTATATGTTATCTGTATCTTCTATAAAATCAAACACAACTCAAGTAGTTCACAATTGTTTCCTTCTTGTTTATGTCTAGACAGTATTGACCTTGTCTGTTTGACTATCAATGAGATGATATGAATTCTGTTTACATGAAAGCTTATACTTTAACGTAAGCATTGTATTGATTAATTGTGTAAACAGCGGATATGCACTGACGGTAAACTGAAATATGTGTAATCGGATACGTTATTCATTATGCACCCTAAACAATATCACCATTGGTATTCACATGCATTTATAAAATTCAATAACAAAATCGAACCCGCTCATGTTAGACTGCGAAAACGGGATTTGGTATTGTATTTGTCCAAGCCATAACACATGGGTAAATATTAATTAAACACATACATTATAATTATATATTTCATTGAAAGAGCAATGTATGTTTTTTGACACCGGAATTAGTCCAAACAAGCTGAAGAGATGGCTTACAGAAAACGAACCAAACACATGGACAGTATTATCAAGGTAACAAGGGATTCATTTGCGGTCGTAGAATATTGAATACAATACTTTGAATACGTACAATAACAGTGTGTCAATAGGTCACTATCATCACTTACAAACACTGTATAGCTACACATATTCCGACGGGGTACGTCAATAATAATTAAAATACCCAATGCACACCTGTCCAGTGTGAATGGGCCAATGAATCTGTGACGATGGTGTAGTTACAATACCTGGGGTACGGAAGATCGATGCGGTTCGTGCTTCCATTTTGTCACAGATTATTCAATAGTTTCCGAAAACTTACCGTACACTCTGTTAATACCTGTCGTCGGATTGCAACATCGATGGAGACACCTGATTGTGATAAGACACAAGTTTAAGTGTATGATTGTTCTAGCATTGATCTTCCAATTTAAATTTGATACTTCAACTGCCTTGCCGTTGCGAAAGACTATGTACGAGATGACTCACGGTGACAGGCTATGCTTAATCACATAAGTGTATTGAATTTCAATGATTCTATAAACAATAACAAAATACGTTTGCGATTATGCTCCGGGCTTCAGTTATTCAGTCAAAAGAATCTATAACCGCATGTTTAAATGTATATGGTGTGACTAAATCCTCTGTATTGATTATTAAATAATTTGCTATTTTCGAACGCATTTGAATCATGCATTATATTTTCTTCCTAGTAACACTACAAATATTGTGCAATATCACCGATTGAACGTGCAGCAGAACATTACGTCCTGTAAACAGCGGTATTGAATTACAACGTGTCATTATATTCTCGTATTGCAAACTATGTCAAGGTCGAAGTGTTTGTTAAACCCTAACATGAAGTCCTGTATAATGAAAACAAACATTAAACTCCAACGCACATTGTAACCAATCATATGTTGTCCACCATACTCAATTTTATTTTTGTTTGGTTGTACGCACAAACAATGTTCATTGCTTTATTAACATTTATATTGTGTTTGCATCCGGACACAAATAGTTTCTAAAAAACTCACTGCATTTGTCGAAAATGAATACATGTAATTTCTACTTAACTTTTTTTTTACGTTCGTTTGTTGAGTATGTTATGCAACATATTACACTATGTTACTGATATTGAGTTGTGCGATATACGCTTGTATAATACTATTGATTGAACCTTAGACCGCAGTGCAACGCATTATTGTCTGTGTTGACGTGCATTTGAAATAAAAATGTCTGTAAATATCATTATTATCATACACGGTGAATTGAATAAGAACACTGAAACTCAAACAAAAAGCATCAAAGTCGCACAGCGAAGGCTAAAAATAATCGTTTCGTGTTCTAACGGGCGGATATTGAGATTAAATGCATTTAAAACGTGCATACAGCAGAGTCATGAATCTATACTAGACTGACAAGTTTAGGTACAAATGAATCGATCGTGATCTATGTAAAGGCTGATGACAGGTTAGATATGCAGCGTTGTCTATTTACACTTCCCTATTGAATTTGAATACCCTGCAAAACACCAAATGCAAGTCAACATCCCGTTTTTTATCAATATAAAAGAAAATACTCGCACTCCTCCTATATCGGACATTTTTCTTGTATTGTTCATTCTTGTGCCAAGGTCAAACACTTCACAATAAATATATGCGGAAGATAACAAGTTATCAAATTACCGAACTTAAGTACCTCAATAACAGTCCTCCTATATCAGGGATCTGCTCAAATGTATAAAGTATTTACATTACTTTTAAACCGTGAATAGCAATGCGCTATGAGATACAAGTATCATTAAAAACAATCGATCTATGAAAAGTATGTTATACTCTATATAAATAATAGAAAATCGATGTTTATATCATTTGTTCCGAAAATATAACTATTCACTTTTTGAGATGTTCCCCAAGAAATATTCTCACTGCCGAACTTTGAGTACGAAGCCGGGGGAAAAACCCAGACCGGATACAATAATGTCAAACTAATTGTGAGTGTACATACCATCACAAAAATGAATATGATGTTATAACAGCTTGCATTGAATTGCAGCAAGTATTCATCCTACAGTAGAACCCCGTTGGCGCGAACTCGACGGGACTGACAAAATGTGTTCGAGTAAAAGGTTGTTCTAGTCAACCGTGGTTGCGTAATAATTAACATGCGTGCGTAATATGGTGGGTATGTCTTGTCAACGTGTGTTTAAGTCACATAGTAATGTATACCTCTCGTATGAATAATCATTATGAATGATTATAAAGCATACAAAACAAAATCATGTTTGTGTCTTATATTGTATTGAATTACACAACAGAAAACATACGAATGAATTATGACGTATATGTACATTTTGTATAACATACATCAATAGAAGTTATACTGTATCCGGTAGTAATAAGTTCACGGGATAGAAAATTAAATTATACATACATGCACATATACACCAAGCTAGAACAGTTGTTTGTTACACTTAAATGTTGCTCAGCTGATAGTCTTTGGTTAATCATATAGATGTATGTACGGGTCATTAATGGTACACAACTAATAACTACATTGCGATCGTTTAAAGGGAGACAATCCACATTTATAAGCAATGAATAAAGGAGGGGTTATTTAGCATGTATGTTTAGTACTAGAGTTTCAATACCCTGATATGTGTAAAGAATTATAACAAGTCTAATTATACAGAAACAGACTAAACTATATCGATTGATATGGGACTGGGCGCGGGGTAAAGATCGAATTAAACAAAGCAAAACAAATACAAATGTTATCGATGAATTACCATTAACAGTTTCTTCCAAAAAAGGATAAATTTACAGCACTTTATTAACTGTGTAGATACTCAAAATATTTCATTTGATACATCATCAACTTGATCAATTATCGTCGATACTTCGATATCGCGATTAAGGATAATGCACTTATCAGTGTAATGTCCCATAGAGGCGCATTGGGGATACATAGGACTTTAGACAGGAGACAATTCCCGAAAGGTGGAAATTCGATATGCCAATGATTGTGTCACGGGTAGCTCAGTAGCAAATACAATTTCAGCAACACTGACAACTTGAAATCATATATAGTCGTGGGTCAGGGCCTTCTGGACAAATAAACTCTGAAACAATTATGTCGAAGACATTAATTATTTATTCATAAACATGAGTAGCAATTGTGTGTCCGTAGGACGGTACAATTAAATATTGAATGCCTTTACATAAATACTTGATAACTAAAATGACTTTCATTCACACTAAATAACATTATACATAAGGGGACGGACATTACAGATAACTTTCATGTTTTTTTGGGTAAATACTTCCCCTGTAATCCCGCAATAAACTGCAAACATGGACTTATGTGGAATTATAATGATCACGTGTAAATGTATTCCATAATAATCGGTTCGAAATTTATCTGATATAAAGGACATTCTAATATAAAATGAAATTCGTCTTCTAAAACATTACATAGTTACATAAAGTCGAAATATCATATAATGAGGAAAAATCCGAAGGAATACTATCTACATCAGCCCGTTATAGTTCTTTGTTTGACGCCATATTGGACATGGCTTGTCTAACGTGGTTACAGCGAGAACCTGTTACTAAGGGGGGCGTGGCTACGGAGCGTCTGCAGAAAGGTCAATTATGTCGAAGACATTAATTATTTATTCATAAACATGAGTAGCAATTGTGTGTCCGTAGGACGGTACAATTAAATATTGAATGCGTTGAAGCATTCAATTTAGGCCGTCACGTGGTTTTACTAGGTTAGATGTTAATATAAAGAAAAAGGTCACAGACTCTATAGGAATATATATATAGGCCTAAAGTTGGGTATTATGGTATTTGTGTAATTTGTTATTATATGTTTAGTTTACTATTTATTTGTTATTATTCTTATCAATATAATTACGTATTTATCAACTAAATATTGGTACATATTTAACAACCAAGAAGTTATAACTTATTTAAACCATATTTATTTTGCATACATTGTTTACTGCGACAGAAAATAGAAAATCTCATAATATTTATGTATGCCTATGACAATTGCAATGTTCGGAAAATAGACTTCGGTCGGATTTTAACTCTGGGGATTTAGACGAAATGCTTGGCTATAGGGTGGGGGCATTAGACTCCAAAGAAAGACAAATTGTCTACTTCCCCTTGGTCAGCCCGCCTCTAATTCTGGGGCAAAATATAGGTGCATAACATCCATATGCAATGTACAGAATGGACTGGAAATGTTCATAACACTTGTAGACTCGTGTCCACTTGTTTATACAGATATCATTACGCATGAGTCCTACTTTAAAATGCGAGTGTTTACATTTAATGTCTAAAACTTGAACTGAAACGTCATGTAAAGCTGCTTTTTAGTTGTTAGAACTGACAATTACTGCTGTTAAGTTTTCTGTACGTTTTACGTATATTATATCTATCAATAATACATGTACATAATGGACAACTCTGTTATCTCACAATATGTTTGATTGCTCTAGTTCATACATTTTCACAACAGCACTGTCATCCGTGGTAACAAACATTCTATTCAGTCCCTGATGAAAACACACTGAACGTGGATATTGTAATCCATCTCCTTGCTTCACAACCACACCAAGTGTCTTCCCATTCTCACTGAATTGTACCACATTATGTGACAAGTACCCAACTACAAACAGGTTTCCTCTACCATCAACACATACACCAGTTGCAAATTTTAGTTTAGTGTCTGTAATAGTGGACAAATAATTCCCCATCCCATCAAAACATACAAGTTCATTGTTCCCCCCATCTCCAACAAACATTCTGTCTCCACTTTCATTGCATGTAACATGTCTACTACTATGGAACAGCTTATTCCCAAGATCGTCTTGTGTAATTGTCTTCAACAAGGTACCAGTCATATCATAAACATAGAGTGAAGCACTCCAATCTGTCACATAAAGCTTACCATCATTGAAAGCAATACCGTAACAACAATGAGACAATTTAATTTGTCTTGTAGAAGTCATCGTGTCATGCATGGAAACAAACTGGATCTTGTTGTCACTCTCACATGCAACAGCCACTTCATGTTTACTGATACAACATACGCCATTAGGTACATAATCTAAAGTACAATAGTCAACAACTGACACTTCGTTTCTTGAAGCTTCAGAAAGTTTTCTTACGATGGCTTCTAACGCTTTCTGGAATGTATTGACTTTACCCAGTGCTACTTTCTTTGCTTTATTCAACGTTTGAAGTTGTGCATCTTTAGATTTACTTACTGTTTCCATGGATATCATCATATCTTTCAGAAGACTGCGCGTATGTTTGCAGTCAGACAACTTAAACACGATGTCAATCGTGCCTGGTATGGAGTGGATGTGACTGTCTTCACAAGTCCTGAAATAGTATGATGTCATTGGTATGCTAAATAGTTTAAAGTAACTTATAGGAGCCGATACTCTGGTAAAACTTTATTATGCCGAGTCTGAGTTTGTAGAGTTTAATGTCCAATGCTTAACGAGTACTGAGTTTGTAGAGTTTAATGCCCAATGCTTACCGAGTGCTGAGTTTGTAGAGTTTAATGAGACTAGTCCAATGCTAACCGAGTGCTGAGTTTGTCGAGTTTAATGAGACCAGTCCAATGCTTACCGAGTCTGAGTTTGTAGTGTTTAATGAGACTAGTCCAATGCTTACCGAGTGCTGAGTTTATAGAGTTTAATGAGACTAGTCCAATGCTTACCGAGTACTGTGTTTGTAGAGTTTAATGAGACTAGTCTAATGCTTACCGAGTACTGAGTTTGTAGGGTTTAATGTCATATGCTTACCGAGTCTGAGTTTGTAGAGTTTAATGTCTAATGCTTACCGAGTGCTGAGTTTGTAGAGTTTAATGTCCAATGCTTACCGAGTGCTGAGTTTGTAGAGTTTAATGTCCAATGCTTACCGAGTGCTGAATTTGTAGAGTTTAATGTCCAATGCTTACCGAGTACTGAGTTTGTAGAGTTTAATGTCCAATGCTTAACGAGTCTGAGTGTGTAGAGTTTAATGTCCAATGCTTACCGAGTCTGAGTGTGTAGAGTTTAATGTCCAATGCTTACCGAGTCAGAGTGTGTAGAGTTTAATGTCCAATGCTTACCGAGTCAGAGTGTGTAGAGTTTAATGTCAAATGCTTACCGAGTCAGAGTGTGTAGAGTTTAATGTCCAATGCTTACCGAGTCTGAGTGTGTAGAGTTTAATGTCCAATGCTTACCGAGTCAGAGTGTGTAGAGTTTAATGTCCAATGCTTACCGAGTGCTGAGTTTGTAGAGTTTAATGTCCAATGCTTACCGAGTGCTGAGTTTGTAGAGATTAATGTCCAATGCTTACCGAGTACTGAGTTTGTAGGGCTTAATGTCCAATGCTTACCGAGTGCTGAGTTTGTAGAGTTTAATGTCCAATGCTTACCGAGTGCTGAGTTTGTAGGGTTTAATGTCCAATGCTTACCGAGTACTGAGTTTGTAGGGTTTAATGTCCAATGCTTACCGAGTACTGAGTTTGTAGAGTTTAATGTCCAATGCTTACCGAGTGCTGAGTTTGTAGAGTTTAATGTCCAATGTTTACCGAGTACTGAGTTTGTAGGGTTTAATGTCCAATGCTTACCGAGTACTGAGTTTGTAGGGTTTAATGTACAATGCTTACCGTGTCTGAGTTTGTAGAGTTTAATGTCCAATGCTTACCGATTACTGAGTTTGTTGAGTTTAATGTCATATGCTTACCGAGTACTGAGTTTGTAGAGTTTAATGTCCAATGCTTACCAAGTGCTGAGTTTGTAGAGTTTAATGTCCAATGCTTACCGAGTCTGAGTTTGTAGAGTTTAATGTCCAATGCTTACCGAGTGCTGTGTTTGTAGAGTTTAATATCATATGCTTACCGAGTACTGAGTTTGTAGAGTTTAATGAGACTTGTCCAATGCTTACGGAGTACTGAGTTTGTAGAGTTTAATGAGACTTGTCCAATGCTTACCGAGTGCTGAGTTTGTAGAGTTTAATGAGACTAGTCCAATGCTTACCGAGTACTGAGTTTGTAGAGTTTAATGAGACTAGTCTAATGCTTACCGAGTACTGAGTTTGTAGGGTTTAATGTCCAATGCTTACCGAGTACTGAGTTTGTAGAGTTTAATGAGACTAGTCTAATGCTTTCCGAGTGCTGAGTTTATAGAGTTTAATGAGACTTGTCTAATGCTTACCGAGTACTGAGTTTGTAGAGTTTAATGTCCAATGCTTACCGAGTACTGAGTTTGTAGGGTTTAATGTCCAATGCTTACCGAGTACTGCGTTTGTAGAGTTTAATGAGACTAGTCCAATGCTTACCGAGTGCTGAGTTTGTAGAGTTTAATGCGACTTGTCCAATGCTTACCGAGTCTGAGTTTGTAGTGTTTAATGAGACTAGTCCAATGCTTACCGAGTGCTGAGTTTATAGAGTTTAATGAGACTAGTCCAATGCTTACCGAGTACTGAGTTTGTAGAGTTTAATGAGACTAGTCTAATGCTTACCGAGTACTGAGTTTGTAGGGTTTAATGTCCAATGCTTACCGAGTACTGAGTTTGTAGAGTTTAATGTCCAATGATAACCGAGTACTGAGTTTGTAGGGTTTAATGTCAAATGCTTACCGAGTGCTGAGTGTGTATAGTTTAATGTCCAATGCTTACCGAGTGCTGAGTTTGTAGAGTTTAATGTCCAATGCTTGCCGAGTCGGAGTGTGCAGAGTTTAATGTCCAATGCTTACCGAGTCTGAGTTTGTAGAGTTTAATGAGACTAGTCCAATGCCTACCGAGAACTGAGTTTGTAGAGTTTAATGTCCATTGCTTACCGAGTACTGAGTTTGTAGAGTTTAATGAGACTAGTCTAATGCTTACCGAGTGCTGAGTTTATAGAGTTTAATGCGACTAGTCTAATGCTTACCGAGTACTGAGTTTGTAGAGTTTAATGTCCAATGCTTACCGAGTACTGAATTTGTAGGGTTTAATGTCCAATGCTTACCGAGTACTGCGTTTGTAGAGTTTAATGAGACTAGTCCAATGCTTACCGAGTGCTGAGTTTGTAGAGTTTAATGAGACTAGTACAATGCTTACCGAGTCTGAGTTTGTAGTGTTTAATGAGACTAGTCCAATGCTTACCGAGTGCTGAGTTTATAGAGTTTAATGAGACTAGTCCAATGCTTACCGAGTACTGAGTTTGTATAGTTTAATGAGACTAGTCTAATGCTTACCGAGTACTGAGTTTGTAGGGTTTAATGTCCAATGCTTACCGAGTACTGAGTTTGTAGAGTTTAATGTCCAATGATAACCGAGTACTGAGTTTGTATGTCCAATGCTTACCGAGTGCTGAGTTTGTAGAGTTTAATGTCCAATGCTTACCGAGTCTGAGTTTGTAGAGTTTAATGTCATATGCTTACCGAGTCTGAGTTTGTAGAGTTTAATGTCCAATGCTTACCGAGTGCTGAGTTTGTAGAGTTTAATGTCCAATGCTTACCGAGTGCTGAGTTTGTAGAGTTTAATGTCCAATGCTTACCGAGTGCTGAGTTTGTAGAGTTTAATGTCCAATGCTTACCGAGTCTGAGTGTGTAGAGTTTAATGTCCAATGCTTACCGAGTCTGAGTTTGTAGAGTTTAATGAGACTAGTCCATTGCTTACCGAGTACTGAGTTTGTAGAGTTTAATGAGACTAGTCTAATGCTTACCGAGTGCTGAGTTTATAGAGTTTAATGAGACTAGTCTAATGCTTACCGAGTACTGAGTTTGTAGAGTTTAATGTCCAATGCTTACCGAGAACTGAGTTTGTAGGGTTTAATGTCCAATGCTTACCGCGTACTGCGTTTGTAGAGTTTAATGAGACTAGTCTAATGCTTACCGAGTACTGAGTTTGTAGAGTTTAATGTCCAATGCTTACCGAGTACTGAGTTTGTAGAGTTTAATGTCCAATGCTTACCGAGTGCTGAGTATGTAGAGTTTAATGCCCAATGCTTACCGAGTACTGAGTTTGTAGAGTTTAATGCCCAATGCTTACCGAGTACTGAGTTTGTAGGATTTAATGTCCAATGCTTACCGAGTACTGAGTTTGTAGAGTTTAATGTCCAATGATAACCGAGTACTGAGTTTGTAGGGTTTAATGTCCAATGCTTACCGAGTCTGAGTTTGTAGAGTTTAATGTCATATGCTTACCGAGTCTGAGTTTGTAGAGTTTAATGTCCAATGCTTACCGAGTGCTGAGTTTGTAGAGTTTAACTAATGCTTACCGAGTCTGAGTGTGTAGAGTTTAATGTCCAATGCTTACCGAGTGCTGAGTTTGTAGAGTTTAATGTCCAATGCTTACCGAGTACTGAGTTTGTAGAGTTTAATGTCCAATGCTTACCGAGTCTGCGTGTGTAGAGTTTAATGTCCAATGCTTACCGAGTCTGAGTTTGTAGAGTTTAATGAGACTAGTCCAATGCTTACCGAGTACTGAGTTTGTAGAGTTTAATGTCCAATGCTTACCGAGTACTGAGTTTGTAGAGTTTAATGTACAATGCTTACCGAGTCTGAGTGTGTAGAGTTTAATGTCCAATGCTTACCGAGTCTGAGTGTGTAGAGTTTAATGTCCAATGCTTACCGAGTGCTGAGTGTGTAGAGTTTAATGTCCAATGCTTACCGAGTCTGAGTGTGTTGAGTTTAATGTCCAATGCTTACCGAGTCAGTGTGTGTAGAGTTTAATGTCCAATGCTTACCGAGTCTGAGTGTGTATAGTTTAATGTCCAATGCTTACCGAGTGCTGAGTTTGTAGAGTTTATTGTCCAATGCTTACCGAGTCTGAGTGTGTAGAGCTTAATGTCCAATGCTTACCGAGTGCTGAGTTTGTAGAGTTTAATGTCCAATGCTTACCGAGTGCTGAGTTTGTAGAGTTTAATGTCCAATGCTTACCGAGTACTGAGTTTGTAGGGTTTAATGTCCAATGCTTACCGAGTGCTGAGTTTGTAGAGTTTAATGTCCAATGCTTACCGAGTGCTGATTTTGTAGGGTTTAATGTCCAATGCTTACCGAGTACTGAGTTTGTAGGGTTTAATGTCCAATGCTTACCGAGTACTGAGTTTGTAGAGTTTAATGTCCAATGCTTACCGAGTGCTGAGTTTGTAGAGTTTAATGTCCAATGCTTACAGAGCACTGAGTTTGTAGAGTTTAATGTCCAATGCTTACCGATTACTGAGTTTGTAGAGTTTAATGTCATCTGCTTACCGAGTACTGAGTTTGTAGAGTTTAATGTCCAATGCTTACCGAGTGCTGAGTTTGTAGAGTTTAATGCCCAATGCTTACCGAGTGCTGCGTTTGTTGAGTTTAATATCCAATGATTACCGAGTGCTGCGTTTATAGGGTTTAATGTCCAATGCTTACCGAGTGCTGAGTTTGTAGGGTTTAATGTCCAATGCTTACCGCGTACTGAGTTTGTAGAGTTTAATGTCCAATGCTTACCGAGTGCTGAGTTTGTAGAGTTTAATGTCCAATGCTTACCGAGTGCTGAGTTTGTAGAGTTTAATGTCCAATGTTTACCGAGTACTGAGTTTGTAGGGTTTAATGTCCAATGCTTACCGAGTAGAGTTTGTAGGGTTTAATGTCCAATGCTTACCGAGTCTGAGTTTGTAGAGTTTAATGTCCAATGCTTACCGAGTCTGAGTGTGTAGAGATTAATGTCCAATGCTTACCGAGTGCTGAGTTTGTAGAGTTTAATGTCCAATGTTTACCGAGTACTGAGTTTGTAGGGTTTAATGTCCAATGCTTACCGAGTAGAGTTTGTAGGGTTTAATGTCCAATGCTTACCGAGTCTGAGTTTGTAGAGTTTAATGTCCAATGCTTACCGAGTCTGAGTGTGTAGAGTTTAATGTCATATGCTTACCGAGTACTGAGTTTGTAGAGTTTAATGAGACTTTTGTAAATGTTACCGAGCTTTCAGATATTTACAAGTATAAACCGTGCCGTATACATAGCTCAAGTATGAAATACGTGAACAAATGAAACAATTTTAAGTAACGAGTGACTTAATATGCTGCAATACATGTACTATAACATGCGCATACAGTAAAACCTCAATAATACGACCACCCTTGGAACCCTGTTAAACGGGTCTTCTTATTGAGGTGGTCTAACAATTGAAGTTGAATAAAGAGCAAAACAATGAAAGTTGACTTAAAATTGTGGTCTTAATATTGAGGTGGTCTTATTACTGAAGTCGTCATGAAATGCATCAAATGTGGCATCTTCTTGAGAAGGTGTCAGTTCATGGACAAGACTTGGTATCAGGTACTGTGTCGTTGGCGATTACAAGGCGATCTTCCAGTTCTACAACCAGATGGTCAACGAACGGATAATAGAGTGGCCTTTTCCAATAGTCTGAGATGGAATCGGCGTGAACGTTTCCACGGTGGCGTTGGTGTCGAGCTGTTCTTGGCTTTGAAGGTTCTACTTCCTGCACTTCGGCCTTGGCCACTGCTTTGCCGTACAGCTCATACCACACAGCGTCGTCCGCTCTCTCGGCACGGAATGTTTTGTCGATGTTTCGCTTCTGTAAAAGTTTATTCAGCGGCATAACACTCTGAAGCACGAACTCAACAACAACCAGAGAGACGATAAAGTCGAACCCAAGGATGGGACACTATAGCTGTGCGCATTGGAGTCTCCTTCTAGCTCTAGCACCTCTATGGCATTTACTGTAGTGATGTATACCGGTATAAATTGGGTAAACGGAAAATTCTTGCGTCAATAACCCAGCTCGATTTCTGAGGATGTTAAATGCGGAGGGGGTCCTCAAGGGCTATATTTAGTATAGAAACGGCAAGGAACGTTTGATATGAGCATGTAGACTAGCCATACTGCAAATTCGGCTGATTTTTTTATATATTTTTTTGTCAGAATCATGTGGATTCAGTCGCGTACTCGCGTATAGGCAGCTACGCGCCTGGTGGTCTTTAAGTGAGGTTTTACTGTATTTACTTGATTGTAGGGACGCAATGTCTTGTGGTTGAAATTCTCTGGTTCGAGTTATCGGACATCGATCTGTATATACGTCAATCATCGTGGTAGAGGCTATTAATTTCACAAAGCAAACGGTAACTTGCTTGTGATTAGTAACAAGCACGCAGAACAACCAACAACATCATGACCTTCACAATACATGTCCATTACTTTGCTTTTATGTATGCTACATCGTTCTGTAGGAAACTCCGGTAAACTGGATTGCTGACCGCTCGCTTGATTGCCTTGACTGACATCCAGAAGGTTCTTCAATGCTGGGAACTTCTTATATACGTCGGCACATGGTTGACAGCAATATCCACTGCATTGTTCACAATACTTCACAGCTTCTACCGTCTTGTAATTCTCTTCTGCACAAGCGGTGCACACAAAATCAAAAGTTTCCTCCGACATTTTCAGTAGAGAACGCCCTCCAAACGCCATTTTCTATGTTTGACTTTGAACCCTACTTTCGTTTTCAGATCGTTATCATCAGGCTAAATGTAACCCGTAAATACATATGAATGTAAACTGTCCGTTCTATGTAACTCACTGGATTTATTACAAAAAGGTTTATGTAGTAAGTACCTGGCTTTGTTTTATGAATCATTTGGTTAAGAAGAACATACAACAAGAGGCCTGTTTAATGTGAATCTATGTTTAATATATTGAATACTCTATATAATAATCCTACAAAATGGCTTTAACAGCATTCAATTAAACCGTTTTGCTTCTAATTTATTTGCGATAGAACTGTATATCGCGCGGTATTATTGTTAAACATTAGAGGGGATCGGCCTTTATACTCTACAACAAAATTTTGTTACAAAATTATAAAAAAATATTCTGAATGCGTGATCATAATGTAATCTCGTACATTGTAATTGTAATGATAATGTGCAACAGTTCCATTGTAAAAGCGGTGTTAGCGATGTGAACATTTCATGAATTTAAGAACATTTCATTCAGCGTAAAATTCCTCATTCACAGAAGACAAGTATCGCTATGAGTGTCTTCAATATAACAATATTTCAGTCGGCGATTCGCGAACAAAACATTTGAAATTACGAACTTTGTATTGTTCCTTACATCTGGGTTGACTTATCAAAATATTACAATATTATTACATATATTGCTAAAGGTATAATACAAATCGTTGTTTGAAAGTTAGTCTTTCGTATTATTTCTTTAAACTGTTTTCTCAGGATGATTGTAGTATAAGTGTGAGGTTCCTATCACAGATATTTATGTTGACATGTCCATGTCCCTGTCGTTTCATTCTTGTAAGACTGTATGAGACATTAGACAGTGTCTGTAATATTTGACAAGATTAATATCGCTGACTCTACAAACTGGACCGTGTTTGTGAATGTTCATGTATCTAAATCACTAGATCAAACACCATCATGTAGAACTTATTTATACAATTGTATGCATATACATGGTCATCTGTGGATAGTACGTTTACAGAGGACTTGTCAAGACGATATTACAAAGACTGACACACTTATAGTTGAAGTGTGGAACGAAAATACATAAATGTAATCGTGACTTTCGCGTCTGCAGTTATGAATGCGGAAAAAACACTTCATATATTACAATGACTTTGTTCTATTCAGTCTTGGAATCGCTGTTTCCTTGGCAACCGGTATCTATTATGCTTACAAAGAACGAAACGAACTATCAACATTTCGTTTTCACAGAGGTGGTGGTAAAATGAAAGCAATACCTGTAGCATTGTCCATGCTGGTCACATTCGAATCGTCAATATTTTACCTTGGATATCCAGCGGAAGTTTACATACATGGTTTTATTTTCTGGTTGGTAAATCTCGGAATGGCGATTGGATTTTCAGCAATGTTTTGGATATCTATTCCACTTTTTTATCCGCTGCAAATCACCAGCGTATTCGAGTATTTACAAATGCGGCATGATTCTCTCATAATCCGCCAGGTTGCCATGGCTTTGAGTACAACCTTTATGGTTCTATATGCTGCTATAGTCCTGTTTGGTGCCGCGATAGCTTTACAGTCCGTGACAGGAGTTCAAGTTTGGATCTACATTGTATCTATGTCAGCTGTAGCCATTGTCTACACGTCACTTGGTGGAATTAAGGCTGCTGTTGCAACGGATGTGGTCCAGGGAATTATTTTGATAGTACATGTAATCATCTTTGCTGTATTGATTTATGGTACGGTATACGTCGGCGGTGTGAAGAGCGTTTTAGATTACAACAGGCCTTCTAGACGTTTGCAGCTCGTCGACTTTGACCCAAGTCCATTTACTCGGCATACATTTTGGACACTCGTTATCGGTACCGGTTGTCGAGCAGTTGGATTCTCATGTCGACAGCCTGCTGTACAAAGGCTTAATGCCACTAAATCGACCACCGAAACCAGAAAAGTGGCTGCCATATCAATCCCTGGGTTTATTATCCTGCAGGCACTCGTAATGGCAGAGGGCTTGGTGGCTTACGCTTATTTTTCAAAGGATGTGATCCTCTTGCGTCAGGACAAATCAATAACCCTAACCAAATATTGTCGTTTGCTGTGATGGACATGTTTAGTAACGCTCCAGGCGTAACTGGTTTGTTTCTTGCAGCTTTATGTAGTGCGTCTTTAAGTACAATCTCATCGTTGCTAAGCAGCGTGTCCGCCATTGTATCAGAAGATGTGTTACGACAGAGATGGCAAAATACCTCTGATGCAAAACTGACCGAGGCTTCAAAAGTGATCGTACTTATTTCTGGTATTGTGTGTGCTGGTGGAGGTTTGGTAATAAGTCAAGTTAAAGGACCAATAACACAAATTTCCGGCAGTCTTCTTAGGGCTATTGATGGACCATATACAGTCCTGTTTATCATGTCTATCTTCATCAAGTTTTCTACAAGGAAGGGGATTATTATCAGTACATTCTGCGGTGCTTTATTCGCGTTATGGTTGTCTTTAGGATACAATTTTTTACCTGGAAGAAAGAAAACACATTCGCTACTTGTTGGGCCAACCGATAGATGTTACAATGAAACAAACACAAACAAATTATTCGGTAACTTACATGGATGTGACGTATAACACACTCAGCATTACGGACAAACCATCTATGGACGAAGAATCACAACATGTAAGGTACTCTTACGCTTTATGCACACAGTTGTGGCGAGTAGGATTTCTAAGAAACCTCCATTATGATAAACATACAGAGGTACACAATCAGATGGAACACATCTACAATATGTACCTCCCTTGTTCCCACATCTACAATATCTACCTCCCTTGTTCCCATATCTACAATATTTACCTCCCTTGTTCCCATATCTACAATATTTACCTCCCTTGTTCCCACGTCAACAATATTTACCTCCCATGTTCCCATATCTACAGTATTTACCTGCCTTGTTCCCACATCTACAATATTTACCTCCCTTGTTCCCATATCTTCGATACTTACCTCCCATGTTCTTATTCATCAGCCATTCTGATAAGCACTTGTTGGGTAAACATTCGCATCTTAGTCATCAGACCTGAAATAGCAAACCTGATCACCGATGATGTTTTTAAGAAATAGCATTTTAGCGGGCAGGCATATCTGCCGGCATATCTTACTGAATACTATTCAGTGTTCTGTTACGTTGTCCCAGTACTTTTAAGTAGCTGTCCACCGAAGTCTGCTCGGCTTCCTCTGAGAAGTTAGTTTGCCTACTGACAACAGAAGGATTGGCAGTTATATTTTTGTTTCCCGACAGACGACTGAGAGACGGCATGAGATACGACTAGTTTGACCTCCAAGCGAAGAGCATTCTTACGAACATTTCGTATCTTACGAACGCTCGTTCATGGGAATATTGATCAAACGGGCCGTATATCATTAACCATCCAATCATAAACTACGCCAAGTAGATATCGTGACAATATGTAGGCTACTTTTCTATAAGTTCACGATCAGACAATGCGTCTAAAATGTTAGGTCGTTCTCTGAAATGTCGAGCTGTTCGAGCGTTCATACGGTCGGCCATTTTATCGCGAAACGTAGAGATTTACGGTCGGTAATTTATAACGTAACTTTACGCTCGAACTTACGCAAATACCTACGTACGCAAATATTAGTGAAACGCATTTACGTAGAAATTTTGTACGTACGCAAAAACTTACGAAAATCTTTGACTTACGCAAGCGTAAGTATGTTAGTAAAACGGTACCCAGGCCAGTAGGCACACGGTAACCATTATTTAACTAGCTTTTGACTCACCAACCGTCCATACCGGAGGTTAAAGTAGTTACACTCTAACTATGCCATATAGGTTATGTAAGGTACTCTTACGCTTTATGCACACAGTTGTGGCGAGTTCTAAGAAACTTCCATTATGATAAACATACAGAGATACACAATAAGATATAAATTTATAGATAGTTCCTACATTTACACTATTTACCTCTCTTGTTCTTCATCATCCGCCACACTGATAGGCAAAACTGATATGTAATTCCCAAATACGTGATAATTGAGAAAATACCAAGACAATTTGCATGTGACAACTACCGTTTCTTCAACTTTCAGAGCCATCTCCTCACATGAGCTTAATGAATATTTTACTTTTTATATATCTGATTATTTTATCATCGTTTACATTGTACATGTATTCCATATAAACTTTAAGGACATTTGCCCATCAATATTACTGACATATCAGAACAAAGGAGGTAAATATTGTAAATGTGGGAACTTAAATAGCGTATAAGTAATCTGCTCCTGAACAAGAATTTTCATTATGCATGGTTTGTTGTACGATGTAGTGGTTTAGACGTGGAACGCCTTACTCATGGCACAAAGAGTTTGACCCGTGTTTTGATAACAAACTTCACATTCCCAGAACTTTGTACGAGTGCTATTAAGTAAGCAAAGATTAATATAAAGTGTAAGAATAAAGTAAACTAAGCAGTTTTATTAAAATACCTTATAATTCTGTTAAAGCCAATATATATTTGGTCACAAACAATGGTTCAAACATTTAGGTAATGAATTGACAAAATATATGTGTTGTTGAAATGTATATGCACAATATATACTTTAATCGATGTTTTTGTGCAAAAACATGTGCAAAAATACCTGCAACATCAAAGAGCAGGTGACTTTGTATGTAATTCAGTCACCTAGTGTGATAGTTTCTAACAGACGGGTGTAATAAACAACAGTATCTGGTAGGAAGTAAAATGTAAGTTAAATATATTGTTTTTTTGGGGGTTACGCCATTTCTCAGCAGTATTTCAGTTATATACAGTAGACAGTTGATCTAACTGGTACTCTTGAGTTACAAACTAATACTAGCCGGCTCCTCAACAAGCAGCTGACAATTTCCCACATAAATCTGAGTTCAGCAGCTGAAGACAAACGACTAGATGCATTGTATCCAGAAGAAAATACGACTCGTCCGGGGTTCATACCTACAACTTTTATATTGGCAGTCGCGCGCTCTACGAACAGAGCTAACCGGGCGGGCTGAGTACAAATGATAAATATGTGTGTAGGCTTAAAGGAGCACCCAAAGCAAGTCTATGAAAACTGATACAAACGGATAAGAGAGTATACATGTATTTATCAATAAAATGCGATACATCAATTTGCGACACAAAATGCCTAAAGATGTCTGTCTGTTAGTTATAAGATACAACAAGACTTTTTAAAGCGGTTGTACATTGCAATGGTTCTTATTTTACAAAATAGGCAATGTAATGAGAATACTGGTTGATGCCCATTAAACAAGAGAAGTTTAATAATAATAATATAATAATATTTATTTTGGTCATAGTGGAGTACATGATATAATTAAAACATGCACTAATATTAAAATATAATTAAAACATGTGCATAATATCCATGCCATATACACTAACACCTAGGATAGCACAAACAAGAGTAAACTCTTATTTCCATTGCGGTCCTACGTGTCGGTGGCATGACATAGAGAGGCATATTGATTTAATTAATTGATATCACAGAAATTTAAAAGAATCACTAGAAAATGAATATATCACAAAATTGCCACGTAATTAATAATAACATTATCACAAGATTATATACAATGAAAGACATTTCCTTATCGTTTAAATAGCACAGATTATTGCATTTCATTATGTACAATCTTATCCAAACATGTTAGATTTGGATAATAACATAAATTATGCACACCTAGATAAAACACAATGTTAGGTAAGATAATCTTAAAACCCTCCCTACTAAAATGGATAAAATACCTTAACAAGTATAAGTTTCCTTAGAATCAGGGACGTAAAAAACATTAAATTGGAATGCTTAAAAAGTGCTGTTTTAAAGCATCCTTGAAAGTCCAAAGAAAGTTAATATTCACAATAGCATATGGCCATGTATTCCACAGAGAATATACCATATAACAAAAAGATTTTGATCCTAATCTTTGATTTTTGGAACAGCAAAGAGGCCTTGTTTTATAATTGTGTCTTTAGAAATAAAATGTTCTCCCATGTAAGATGGTTCTAAATTATTTTTAATTTAAAAAAATAACATCAAATAATCTGATCAACTCGTTTAAGGACAGGTAACAAGTTGTCAGTTAAAATGATCAACATTGTGCAGTCCAATTCAATTACATATCTCAATACATGTAACTTATTTCTGAGTGATTGTGACATGCTATTATACCATTTAGAACAGGCATAGTCAAAATGACACTGAATTATTGACATTATAAGTAAAAGTTTAGTGTGCTGAGAAATTCAGCATGGCATTAACCTCTTTAAGAATTGAACATGAAATAATATAAAAGTTTGATCCAATGTAGCACCCAGGTATTTAACAGAAGATGTAGACTTAATTGTTGAATCATTGCATTTAACATCACATGATTAGGAGTTTACTTTATTTGTGTGTTGAACCACATAAGATATATTCAGTTTTACCTAGGTGTAGAGACAATTTATTGTCAATCAGATCTCACATGAGACTTATCTGTACCAGAAACAAGAATATCCGAGTCATCAGCATAAAACAGAAGTTTATTTTTTATTATGACTGACATGTCATTGACATATATTAAATATAAAAGCGGTTCAAATATAGACCCGTGTGGTACACCACATGTACTAGACGCACGATTAGAACGTGTCCCAGACGCGTCTACAAGCTACTGTCTGTCTAAAAGATCAGATTTAAACCATCTCAAAATATCATTACCAAGACCTGAGGCTTGCTTGAAGTTTTAAATGAATGTAAAAGGGAGAGATCTACAATGTCAATTGCTTTCTGTAAATCTAAAAGAAGTTACATTTGTCCTCCTCAAGTCTAATATAATCAGATAAATAGATTAAGCATGTATTGATCGAGAAACCACTTCTAAAACTGAAATTCATGAAACAATCCATTATCTTTGAAAAATGAGTCAATTTGGTCATAGTCAATACATTCTTAAACTGTTGACAAAATGCTTAAAATAAAAACAAACAATCAGAAAACGATGCCTAGCATTAAATAACAAATGTGCAAATGCAAATTACTGTTACTGAAAACCAAAGGGGGGATTAAGAGTAATATATGCCAAAATACAATTTTAAATCCAAAGACGTCACCACACAGTGCCAATGGGACCCATCGTACAGTTACCATTTTGCTGGCATCAAACCAGTACTTTCCTGGTTACATACCAGTACTATGTTAGGTGGGGAAACTGTTAAGTGTTTCTGTTTTTACTCGGCTGAACGAGGGATCGAACTCTTGACCTTCGTATTCGTAGTCAACAGCGTTAACCACTGAGCCACTGAGCCACTGGGCCAACTGTAATAAATGAATCTTTAGTTAATGATCTTTTTACACTGATTTTGTTTTTGTACTGTACACATGTATCGAAAAGCATAACTCAGCCTTTCAGATGTTTCGCGAGCAGGAATGTTTGCCAATCGCCAAACTGAGTATATGTATTGAATAGTTAAGTAAAAGTATACTTGTCTTTGAACGCGGAAATTTAAACAGTTGGATATTTTCACAGCTTTCTTAAATTCACTAAATCCGATAACTTTCTCACGTCATGAACTTCACAACATATACAGTATTTAATATATATGAAATAAAACAATCAAGTAAATTATAATATAATTGGAAAATATACACACTATACAATACACATTATAAACCGGTACTTAAATGGGATGGTTATAAATTTAATATTGAGTCAACTTTCCTATGAAAGATTAAGGGAATGCCACATTCACAAGACAATGCCTCCCCACACATACCCCGGGGAAACATCAGCATACGAAACAATAGGATTTGATAACCTGATAGCATTATACATGGGTTTGACAATCAGTGACGTGCTCGTTATACATCATTGCTTTATTGTCAGCGTTTTACTCTATACTTAAATAATTTAAAACAAAAATATAGTTATGTTTAATTATTTTAATTTTGTAATGCCGTATGTATGTTTACAACAAGCATTGGCTTATCAGTGGTTGTGTGTATTTAATTTATTATCTTACATAATATTACACTCAATATCTCAATTATAATATTTGTGTTACCTCCCTTTACTTTTGCATTGTAGTATCGAAGCCATCTATACAGCCATCGGAGAAGAGAAAATGTTATGTCCCTTTTAAAACAATAAACACATTCAATTTATATCTTACATGGTATATAACATTCATAGTATCTCAAAGTGTTTGATTACGTCTAAAATGATACAAACCGCATGCTACAGTTGCTATGTAGTTGTTAAAACTGAACATTACTCCAGGGCCCGTATTACAGAAGCTTCTTATCCTTAAAAATTTCCTTAAATGACGAAAAAATCTTAAGTTTTACATTTTTATCCTTAAGATTTCAGAAAATTCTTAAGTAGTATTACACAATGTTCTTATATTATTTTTTCACTTAAGTGGCTGCCATATCAATCCCTGGGTTTATTATTCTGCAAGCACTCGTAATGGCAGAGGGTTTAGTGGCTTACGCTTATTTTTCATCCAAAGGATGTGATCCTCTTGCGTCAGGACAAATCACTAACCCTAACCAAATAATGTCGTTTGCTGTGATGGACATGTTTAGTAACGCTCCAGGCGTAACAGGTTTGTTTCTTGCAGCTTTATGTAGTGCGTCTTTAAGTACAATCTCCTCGTTGCTAAGCAGCGTATCCGCCATTGTATCAGAAGATGTGTTACGTCAGAGATGGAAAAATGCCTCTGATGCAAAACTGACCAAGGCTTCAAAAGTGATCGTACTTATTTCTGGTATTGTGTGTGCTGGTGGAGGTTTGATAATAAGTCAAGTAAAAGGACCAATAACACAAATTTCAGGCAGTCTTCTTGGGGCTATTGATGGACCATTGACTGCCCTGTTTATCATGTCTATCTTCATCAAGTTTTCTACAAGGAAGGGGATTCTTATCAGTACATTCTGTGGTGCTTTATTCGCGTTATGGTTGTCTTTAGGATACAATTTTTCACCTGGGAGAAAGAAAACACCTTGGCTACCTCTTGGACCAACCGATAGATGTTACAATGAAACAAACACTGTCTCATCAAATTATTCGATAACTTACATGGATGTAACGTATAACACACTCAGCATCACCGACAAACCATTTATGGACGAAGAATCACAACAGATAAAAGGTCTAGATTATCTGTACTCAATATCGTACATTTATTTCGGTGCCATGGTAATCATTGTAACTCTTACAATAGGACTTTCCATCAGTCTGGTAACACAAGTTGAGCGACAGCTACCCATTCCAAAATACCTTATGCTATCATTTAACAAAAGATTCTTCAGGTGTCAACCGAATTTTGAAGACAGACCAAGAAATAGCGAGATCGCACTAAAAGCTGTAAACAAATCTCAAATCGAAGAACAAAACCAACAATTGACAGAGGATGATCGCTTTGAAAAGTCACCGTCGGAGAACTCTTAAAGTTCATACCAACAGCGTTCCAGCTTATAAATTAACACCATTATTTCTTCTGTTATTGGTCTGTGCTTTGTCAATGGAACATTTATAGTCATATGCTAAGAAAAAAATGTCACAAATGCGCCAGACAAAGCCTTATTGCTCCATCCCCAAAGATGTATCTCCTCTAATCCTAGTGTTCTCATTCGGAAAACCTCGGCCAACTACGTCAAGTGCCTCGGATGTTCGTTAGGCACTACTTTCGGAAATATCATTCGAATATCATGAAAACAAGATGGCGGCGTGAACGCTGGAGTGCTGATGAATCTAATATTTAAGCTATATGAAGACTGAAATATGTGAGTTTTTAACTAAAAATGACAACGATAATCGATCTCTTACGTGAATGTATCGAAGTTATTGAAATTATAAATCCGTTTTAAGAGAACTATTTCTTGACCGCACAAAATGTTGAGTTTTGTCACATAGTGCTCCGCCTTACATACACTAGAGGGTGTTATTAGAATAACGAAGTGGTACGGAAATACCCGAGAGCTGACGAGAATGCTAGTGTTCTGTGTACTGATGTACCACCAACATCGACAGAGAGTGAACATTACGAACAGTTTCCGTCAAAGAAATCTTGAAGCGAATTTAAACTTTGAAACAAGTTTATAATTTATCACCATCATATTTTTTTCTGTAATTGTTCTTTACTTCATCAATGCAGTATTTATATGTCGATGCTAAGAAAAAATGTCGCAAAACATTATTATCAGCCAGAAATAATTGTTCGCCCCTACACATTAATATATAAATGTAATATATACGTATCCATTTGAGATTTACAATATAAACATCACTATCTTCTTGCATCAATGTCTCTGTCGTATGGCTTTTATGTTGTATGAGTTGTAATAATTGACGAGGTAAATTTACCATAATTCAAAAAATTAGAAAAAAATGCAAACCCTAAAAGAATCATGAATACACTAGTAAAGTATTTAAATTATATTATAACCTTACACATTGAATTAATGCATCGAATCCGTCTGATGACATATGATAGAGCACCCCAGATACATCCTATCCATATTTACTGAATACTCCACTGTCGAGGGCGACCAAAGATGACCAGAGGTTGGAGGCAACTGATGTGCCTATAGGTCGGATTTGTTCGGATGACCGACTATTGTTAGTATTAATGAAACATCGACTGAATCTAACAGACTTGGCAATCAAAATCAACATTATATTATGTCCAACACAAATATCAAAGATATTTAACAGATGTGTACCAGTGCTTGTCAGAAAGCTTAAATTCCTCATTAAATGGCCTGACAATATGGGGCTTGAACCAAAGACCTCCTAAATTATAGTATGGCGCTCTACCGACTGAGCTTACCAGGTGGTCGCCTAACCCCACTTCACTTAAACACTCCCCACTCGTCCGGCATCCGAGACTCAACCGTCAAACAATGCTGTCACATATAAATAAATCTATGGGAAAATGTGCACCCAATGTGGGGCTCGAAAAGTTTTTTACACACATCAATTACATAATAAAAATGTAATAACTCTTTTTGGTCATATCATTATAACCTGAAATTGTTTTTATGTTTCGGATAAGGTAATCATGATGTTTGACTAAGGAAGCATAAGTGAATCGAAACTGGTCCTGTGTCTTGCTATTAGTTGACCGATATGTAAAACTTGGATCATGACAGAGAATACTTTTTACTATTTTGTTATATTTCTCTTTATATGCTCATTTTAAGATTATAATATTGTTTTTCTATGAATCTGTGTGTTTAATTTGATAATTGAAATAATATTTTCATAGATTGTATGTGTCATTGTTTGCATATGTATGTTTATTTCTTTGTATCAGTTGTAGATATGTTATGCTCTCCAGTTATTGGAGGTAATAACAGTTTATATAACATTTTAAATAGTAGTTTTCAATCATGATTTGAATATTATGCTTTGAAATACACAGTTCTATTGAAATAAAATTGTAATGACTATGTTATAGTGTGTGAATTTCTTTTTCAACTTAGTTATCTATATATGGCGCTATATCTGCTCTAGACTAGTTTTATACTAATCACAGATTTACTGAGCAAAACTTCTCACACAACATACAGTCAATTTTCATCTGTTATAATGCAAAATGTTCAAATATAATGCAGCAAAAACAAAGATTTATATGAAATGACAGTTGTACGTGCTACAACGTAGCTAGGTAAATTCATTTATTTGCTTGGAGTTAGAGTAAAGTCAAATTTTCAATTTTCGGTTCTATTTTTGGAACGGGAAAAACCGATTTACGTTAGCAACAGTCTTAAGAATTTGTTTAAGATGAAAAATAAGGATAAGGAAATTTTAGTTAAAATTCTCTTAAGTTGGATCTGTAATAGTAATTAAGATTTTCCTAAACCTTATCCTTACCGAAGTACAAATCTTAAGATATCTGTATTTCTTAAGATATATCTTAAGAAGCTTCTGTAATACGGGCCCAGGGCCCGTACTCAATATGTATACATCTTAAGTTGAAAATTTATCTTAAATCCTAAGATTTCCATTAAATTTAAGATTGTTCTTGCATTTCTTCCTTAGATTTCAAGAAAAATCTAAGTGGTATTCACAAAGCATATTATCTTAAGATATTGCTTATTTTCCTCCTTAACTGTAAGGTACCTCTTTAGCATCTATTTATAAGGAAAACGCTAGTATTTTCGAAATCTACAAGTTGCTGCTTATATTTTGTCAAAAAGAAGTTCCAGCATATCAATCTTCCGATGATGTCAAATATACGGTGATTGTTATTTTGTTTGCCGCTGTACAATTTCCAACCTCTTCTTTAAGTGACGTCATTTCCAGAAAACATCACATGTAACATCACAATGTACTGACAGCAATTTTTGCCCCATACGACAATATGAAAACAAAGTGACCATATGGAGTAAATAGTGTTTCCTGCGTGCACATAGTGACATCACATTATACGTTTTCTTTAAATGACATCAGTTACAGAAGAGATTGGAAATCCCACAGCAACGCTCTTTTATCGTTTTACGTATATTTTCATTGAGGCCCTAGTATATTGAGTTGATATCAGTAAGGGGCGACTATTCTTGCTCAATCTACCTGACGAACGTTAGTAAATATTTACGAAGCGGTGTTCGAGGTCGATTTTGTGAACAAAATGCTTATTTGCTAGTAAATAATGAAAGATTTCTCAATGAATTTGTTCATTTGAAATGATGTGTATTGTTAAAGAAATGTACGAACTGAATTGGCGATACAAGTATTAACGTGCATTTTGAAATGTCATGTGAATACGCCATGCAGACAAATGCAAGTTTTGATCGGAATGAACTTTCACTGTGTGAAGACGATCATTCAACGGCGACCAATGGATATATCATGTTTCCACTAAAACACGATCATTATGTAGTACTCTATACTAAAATTGAATGTTGATATGCGTGTCACATGCGCGCTGTTTCCCAGTAATAATCGGACATGTAATATGTATATTGAATACGGGCCCTGGTAAGTTTTATGTAAGTTGTACTTATATTATATCTATCAATAATACATGTACACAGAATGGACAACTCACAATATGTTTGGTTTCTCTAATTCATACAGTTTCACTACATCACTGTCATGCATGGTAACAAACATTATACTCTGTCCCTGTTGAAAACACACTGAGCGTGGACAATGTAAACCATCTCCGTGCTTTACAGCCACACCAACTTTCTTCCCATTCTCACTGAATTGTACCACATTATGTGAACTCCATCCAACTACAAACATGTTTCCTCTACCATCAACACATACACCATCTATATTGTTCAGGTCAGTGTCTGTAATAGTGGACAGATAATTTCCCTTCCCATCAAAACATACAAGTCCAAGTTTCCCACCTCCAACAAACATTTTGTCTCCGCTTTCATTGAATGTAACATGTCTACTAAAGTTGAACAGCTGATTCCCAGCATTGTCATGTGAAATTGTCTTCAGCAGGGTACCAGTCTTATCATAAACATAGAGTGAAGTACTCCAGTCTGTCACATAAAGCTTATCATCGTTGAAAGCAATACCATAACAACCATGAGTCATTTTAATTTGTCTTGTAGGAGTCATCTTGTTATGCATGGAAACAAACTGGATATTGTTGTCATTCCAACATGCAACAGCAACTTCATGTTTACTGATACAACATATACCATTAGGTAGAGAATCTAAAGTACAATAGTCAACACTTGACATATTCTGTATATCAAAACGTTTTAGTTTCTTATTGTAAACATCTGTGACAAGTAGTTGGTTATCATGTGTCAGACAACATCCAAGGGACCTGCATGACTTAGAATCACGAGACAGTTTTATGGTAATATCTCTACTTCCTTTGATTTTGTAGAGGACGGGTTTCTGCTTTCTATGTTTCTGTAATTGACCAATACCTTGTAAAGCTTGGATAGTGTAGGGGTCGTGTTTCTGTACTTGACCAATACCTTGTAAAGTTTGGATATTGTAGGGGTCGTGTTTCTGTACTTGGCCAATAAATTGTAAAGCTTGGATATATTCCATCAATAATTGGTCTGGAATGAATGATATCTCTACGTCTGTATTATGTTGCTTGATCTTCTCACCGTCTGCTCCGTTCATTTTTGCTTGTGCAATTTTCGTACAAACAAAACGTTGGGCTCTATTTCCTTCTGATTGTGTTAGCTTGCGCTCGGTCGTCTGCAAATCTTTACTGATGGTATCAACACTTTGCTTGTTGTGTAGAATTTCTGTTTCCAGTTGTTTGTATACGACTTCTATTTCTTTGCGTGACGACTTGGTAATTTTTCTCAGGATGGCTTCTAATGCTTTTTGGTAAGTATTAACTTGACCTAAAGCCTCTTTCTTTGCTTTAGTCAAAGTTTGAAGTTGGGTACTTTTAGATTTACTTACTTTTTCCATGGATACCATCATATTGTTCAGAAGAAAATGTGTGTCTGTTTGCAGTCAGACAACTTAAATATGGTGTCGATCATGTCTGGTATGGAATGGATGTGACTGTCTGGACAAGACCTGAAAGATTATGTCATCGGTATGATTAATTGTTTAAAATAACAAATGAATTAATCTAACATCTACACGCCAGCTCTACTCAGCACTCACCACAAAACTGTCAAAGTTTACTCTGCCAAGTTTGAGTTTGTAGAGTTTAATGTCCGATGCTTACCGAGTGCTGGGTTTTGTTTTGCGTCCACTTTCTTCCAATATGATTGTAAATCTGACAGTTAACACTCATCACTAAGCCCTAATAACTCTAAGTCTCAAGCTCAAATATCTTAGAAAAGTTAAAAAAAGAAAACGTCGCACTTCGTAAGGATTGTTATGAATTTCAAAATTCAGGCAGCAAAGATAGCTAAATTTAACACGAAAAATAGAAGCTTTTTGAACACCTGTTCTGCTTTCCTCGGTATCTTTGCTATTTTACTGATATATTTAAACATCCACAGCGTATCTCAATGATCCCGCCTATCATGTTTTGTAAATGTTACCGAGAGCATTTAAATCTAGACCTTTCTATAAACTATGCTGTAAACATAGTTCAAGTATGAAATATGTGAACAAATGAAAACTATTTAAATAAAGAGTGACTAAATTTGCTGCAATACTATATGAAATTTCTTTCTTGTTAGACTGTATATGAAACATTAGACACTGTAATATTTGACAAGATTAATTACTTCAATCGCTGACTCGACAAACTGGACCGTGTTTGTGAATGTTCATGTAAATATTAAAACACTATATCAAACAACATCATGTAGAACTTATTTATACAAATGTATGCATATACATGGCCACATGTACGTGGATAGTACGTTTACAGAGGACTTGTCAAGACAATATTGCAAAGACTGATAAACTTATAGTTGAAGTGTGGAACGAAAAATACATAAATTTAATCGTGACTTTCACGTCTGCAGTTATGAATGCGGATAAAACACTTCATATATTGGATTATGTTCTATTCAGTCTTGGAATCGCTGTTTCCTTGGCAACCGGTATCTATTATGCTTACAAAGAACGAAAAGAATTATCAACATTTCGTTTTCACAGAGGTGGTGGTAAAATGAAAGCAATACCTGTAGCATTGTCCATGCTGGTCACATTCGAATCGTCAATATTTTACCTTGGATATCCAGCGGAAGTTTACATACATGGTTTTATTTTCTGGTTGGTAAATCTCGGAATGGCGATTGGATTTTCAGCAATGTTTTGGATATCTATTCCACTTTTTTATCCGCTGCAAATCACCAGCGTATTCGAGTATTTACAAATGCGGCATGATTCTCTCATAATCCGCCAGGTTGCCATGGCTTTGAGTACAACCTTTATGGTTCTATATGCTGCTATAGTCCTGTTTGGTGCCGCGATAGCTTTACAGTCCGTGACAGGAGTTCAAGTTTGGATCTACATTGTATCTATGTCAGCTGTAGCCGTTGTCTACACGTCACTTGGTGGAATTAAGGCTGTTGTTGCAACGGATGTGGTCCAGGGTATTATTATGATAGTAATCATTTTTGCTGTATTAATTTATGGTACGGTATACGTCGGCGGTGTGAAGAGCGTTTTAGATTACAACAGGCCTTCTGGACGTTTGCAGCTCGTCGACTTTGACCCAAGTCCATTTACTCGGCATACATTTTGGACACTCGTTATCGGTACCGGTTGTCGAGCAGTTGGATTCTCTTGTCGACAGCCTGCTGTACAAAGGCTTAATGCCACTAAATCGATCACCGAAGCCAGGAAAGTGGCTGCCATATCAATCCCTGGGTTTATTATTCTGCAGGCACTCGTAATGGCAGAGGGCTTAGTGGCTTACGCTTATTTTTCCTCCAAAGGATGTGATCCTCTTGCGTCAGGACAAATCACTAACCCTAACCAAATAATGTCGTTTGCTGTGATGGACATGTTTAGTAACGCTCCAGGCGTAACAGGTTTGTTTCTTGCAGCTTTATGTAGTGCGTCTTTAAGTACAATCTCCTCGTTGCTAAGCAGCGTATCCGCCATTGTATCAGAAGATGTGTTACGTCAGAGATGGAAAAATGCCTCTGATGCAAAACTGACCAAGGCTTCAAAAGTGATCGTACTTATTTCTGGTATTGTGTGTGCTGGTGGAGGTTTGGTAATAAGTCAAGTAAAAGGACCAATAACACAAATTTCAGGCAGTATTCTTGGGGCTATTGATGGACCATTGACTGCCCTGTTTATCATGTCTATCTTCATCAAGTTTTCTACAAGGAAGGGGATTCTTATCAGTACATTCTGTGGTGCTTTATTCGCGTTATGGTTGTCTTTAGGATACAATTTTTCACCTGGGAGAAAGAAAACACCTTGGCTACCTCTTGGACCAACCGATAGATGTTACAATGAAACAAACACTGTCTCATCAAATTATTCGATAACTTACATGGATGTAACGTATAACACACTCAGCATCACCGACAAACCATTTATGGACGAAGAATCACAACAGATAAAAGGTCTAGATTATCTGTACTCAATATCGTACATTTATTTCGGTGCCATGGTAATCATTGTAACTCTTACAATAGGACTTTCCATCAGTCTGGTAACACAAGTTGAGCGACAGCTACCCATTCCAAAATACCTTATACTATCATTTAACAAAAGATTCTTCAGGTGTCAACCGAATTTTGAAGACAGACCAAGAAATAGCGAGATCGCACTTAAAGTTGTAAACAAATCTCAAATCGAAGAACAAAACCAACAATTGACAGAGGATGATCGCTTTGAAAAGTCACCGTCGGAGAACTCTTAAAGTTCATACCAACAGCGTTCCAGCTTATAAATTAACACCATCATTTCTTCTGTTATTGGTCTGTGCTTTGTCAATGGAACATTTATAGTCAAATGCTAATAAAAAAACGTCACGAATGCGCCAGACAAAGCCTTATTGCTCCATCCCCAAAGATGTATCTCCTCTACTCCTAGTGTTCTCATTCGGAAAACCGCGGCCAACTTTTGGAAATATCATTCGAATATCATGAAAACAAGATGGCGGCGTGAACGCTGGAGTGCTGATGAATCTAATATTTAAGCTATATGAAGACTGAAATATGTGAGTTTTTAACTTGAAATGACAACGATAATCGATCTCTTACGTGAATTTATCGAAGTTATTGAAATTATAAATCCGTTTTACGATAACTAATTCTTGACCGCACAAAATGTTGAGTTTTGCCACATAGTGCTCCGCCTTACATACACTAGAGGATGTTATTTGAATAACGAAGTGGTACGGAAATACCCGAGAGCTGACGAGAATGCTAGTGTTCTGTGTACTGATGTATCACCAAGATTGACAGAGAGTGAACATTACGAACAGTTTCCGTCAAAGAAATCTTGAAGCGAATTTAAACTTTGAAACAAGTTTATAATTTATCACCATCATATTTTGTTCTGTAATTGTTCTTTACTTCATCAATGCAATATTTATATGTCAATGCTAAGAAAAAATGTCGCAAAACATTATTATCAGCCAGAAATAATTGTTCGCCCCTACACATTAATATATAAATGTAATATATACGTATCCATTTGAGATTTACAATATAAACATCACTATCTTCTTGCATCAATGTCTCTGTCGTATGGCTTTTATGTTGTATGAGTTGTAATAATTGTCGAGGTAAATTTACCATAATTCGAAAAATTAGAAAAAAATACAAACCCTAATGCTGTCGTCACAAATCACTAAATTCCGCCGGCCGACGTTGTAAATGCCAGTTTTCACTAAATATCGGCCGGTGGCAGGACTGCGGCAGTTACGATCGGCCGGCGGCAGTCGGCATTTTAGACGTTGCCAGCAAACAGCTGAGATTTTAAGAAAAGTTAAATTTCTGGCGACGTCGTGGCGATTTTTTCTATTTTTGCAAATCGGCAGGTGGCAGGGCGGGCGCATTTTTTGTTCGCGCGGTGGCAGGCAAGTGGCAGGCGGGGCGCAGGGCGATTTTTCCTCCGCGATCGAGACCTCAAGAGTCTACAAAAATCGGCCGGTGACTGCTAGAAACTAACTGCCACTCTCCAGCACCTGGCCTGCCACCGCTCTGCCACCAACATGCCACCGCCCGATTTCAATATATCGGCCGGTGGCAGCGCGGAGGCTGGGAGGCGGCAGTCAATGTCGGTAGGTGGCAGGACTGCGATCTGCCGATTTCAGACTACCAGACATTAGTTTATAATGAATTGACTATTACCATACATAACAGTTCCCATGGCGTTCTTAATTGCACCAGATCGACTAAGAGACTTAAGAATAGCGGAGTTAAGATGGCGACTTCGAAGAAATGAACGAAGACAGCAGTTTGTGATGTTACAACTTTTACAACTATGAGAAATCAAGACCACAAGGTATGATTTATATATCAACCGAAAATCGGCCTGCCACCGTCAGATTATCGGGCGGGCGCAGAGCGGTGGCAGCTAGATCGCTCAATCGCCGGCCGGCGGCAGTTGTAAATGGGCTGTCCCCCTCCAGGTCGCAGGGCGGTGGCAGTTTAATTCTAGTTGCCGCCGCCCTGCCACCTAACTGCCACTTGCCGGATATTTTGGGGTGTCACGTTTCCCGCGAGCCTTTGAAACCAACTGCCGCCGACAGGCGGCATTTTGTTGGCAGTTATATGTGACTGCTCTCAGCGATGTGTAAAAAATCGACCGGCGGCAGCCAACATCACGACTCTGCCGATGTCTAAAATCGGCCGGCGGAATTTAGCAATTGTGACGCTAGCATAAAAGAATCATGAATACACTAGTAAAATACTGAGTTTGGTAATATGTCAATACAGTATAACTCACAAACACTCATGCTTAGTTCTACACGCGCATCAGTACATGTACATATTTAGTTATTCATATTTGTTTTTTACAAGGGATTTCCATAAATCTGAAAAGCACACTACAATACCCGGTACATGAATACATAAACAATGTTTAGTTTTGGATAACAATAATATTATCAATGTAATTAGAATATTAGAAGCTTATTGTTTTATGTTCCATAATATCAATGTAATTAGAATATATGAAGCTTATTGTATTATGTGCCATATTATCAATGTAATTAGAATATTAGAAGCTTATTGTTTTATGTTCCATATTATCAATGTAATTAGAATATTAGAAGCTTATTGTATTATATTCCATATTATCAATGTAATTAGAATATTAGAAGCTTATTGTATTATGTGCCATATTATCAATGTAATTAGAATATTAGAAGCTTATTGTATTATGTGCCATATTATTAATGTAATTAGAATATTAGAAGCTTATTGTAGTATGTGCCATATTATCAATGTAATTAGAATATTAGAAGCTTATTGTATTATATTCCATATTATCAATGTAATTAGAATATTAGAAGCTTATTGTATTATGTGCCATATTATCAATGTAATTAGAATATTAGAAGCTTATTGTTTTATGTGCCATATTATCAATGTAATTAGAATATTAGAAGCTTATTGTTTTATGTTCCATATTATCAATGTAATTAGAATATTAGAAGCTTATTGTATTATGTTCCATATTATCAATGTAATTAGAATATTAGAAGCTTATTGTATTATGTGCCATATTATCAATGTAATTAGAATATTAGAAGCTTATTGTTTTATGTGCCATATTATCAATGTAATTAGAATATTAGAAGCTTATTGTTTTATGTTCCATATTATCAATGTAATTAGAATATTAGAAGCTTATTGTTTTATGTTCCATATTATCAATGTAATTAGAATATTAGAAGCTTATTGTATTATGTTCCATATTATTAATCTTACATTGTTTAATTATATTACTCAGATCTGCCACACTGGGACAGGGACGACATGCACACTCAGCGAGTTTACCTCAAATATACCTGCATTGTCCTACCCTCGGTGGTGTAAAATATTGAACGGAGTAAAATTATATTGCATGTAATTATAGATAGTTATTCACACTCACGGAATGATTTCATGGGACAAATGTGTAATAAATTACAATGTATATGCCTACAGAAAGTATGTTATGTTGATATGTCCTTAAGTGTTTTTTTTATGTTCTTAGGCCCATGTTCTGTTTATATGGAACACTGCCTGCAAGACTGTCCCACCATCTGCCTGCAATACTGTCCCATCATCTGCCTGCAAGACTGTCCCATCACCTGTTTAATGTATACTATGCACTTAGAACAGTTTGGCCTGCAGCCCTCGATATGTTAACAGATTTATCATACATGTAAACATTTATCTTGAAGCATTGTATACGATTGTCCTTGAACCTCATTTTTCATTCAAAGCGTTTCGTACAAGATATCAACATTTTCCATTCAAAGCGTTTCATACAGGATATCAACATTTTCCATTCAAAGCGTTTCGTACAGGATATCAACATTAAAATATGGAAGAAGAAGTCAAGCGTCCAAAGTGCGAAGCCAATGAAAAGAACATCACCCAATCATACATCATTGGTGCAAATGGCATGAACATAAGATAACTAATAAACAAATGAAAAACACAATGTTATAGATGTTCCAATTATTTACATGTATGTCCACTGAATGTACATGTTGTATCAAAAAAAAAAAGTTCTGCTTTGACGGGGTATCTTAGCAACCAAAAACTTACAAAAATGTTACCCCCCACCCCTCCCTCATGCTATATGATACATTACGTTTTACTGAAGACTTATTTGTAGTGCAAATATCTAGAAGGTCACGATTTTTCCTAACAAAACTGACAATACAATGTACCAATTAGCTCATACCCTGTTATATCACATAAACTTAGCTTATTTCGATAGGAGTAGTTACTTATATTTGAGACACGTAACAACAATACCGCTTAATCAATGGGGATCTTTGATGAACAGAATCATAACAGACCTAGTTCAAATCTTCCAATATCTCTGCTAAAAATTAACGAATACATATACATGTATTGCTGACCAGTCACATATAAATAAGTTTAATATCAGAAACCTTATGCGGACAAAACAGTTGATAGTTCATAAACATCATCATTGGCAAACTATTTTACAATACAATTCTTTCGTAAATAAAAATTGGAGGATTCTTATTCATGCATAACTGGAATAGTTTCTTTCAACTCGTCAGTTATTAGAAGTCGTGTAGGACGCTTGTACATAACGCCTTGTCATAAATAACCCTTTGTTATACATAATGCCTTGCCATACATAACCCTTTGTTGTACATAATGCCTTGTCATACATAACACCTTGTCATACATGACACCTTGTCATACATAACACCTTGTCATACGTAACACCTTTTCATATATACCACTTTGTCATACATAACACCTTGTCATACATAACACCTTGTCATACATAACACCTTGTCATACATAACACCTTTTCATATATACCGCTTTGTCATACATAACACCTTGTAATACATAACACCTTGTCGTACATAACCTCTTGTTGTACAAAACACCGTGTTGTACATAATACCTTTTTGTACATAATACCTTGTCATACATAACCCCTTGTCGTACATAACACCTTGTCATACATAACCCTTGCCATACATAATACCTTGTCATACATTACCCCTTGTCGTACATAACACATTGTCATACATAACACCTTGTCATACATAACACCTTGTCATACATAACATCTTGTTATACATAACACCTTGTCATACATAACACCTTGTCATACATAACCCCTTGTCGTACATAACCCCTTGTCGTACATAACACCTTGTTGAACATAATACCTTATTATGCTTATAATGCTTATTCCAATAATATGCTGTTTACATTTAAAAATTGAAACTTTTATGATTATCTGAAATGTCACTTACTATGATGCATGCTACTGCTATCCTGTTTTTATATGTTGTGTTATTGATATGACTGCTTCATGTATGATTCTGGTATTAATGATAAATGCACATGAAGTCATTGAAAGATTAGCCACACACACATAAAAATCACAATTTCTACTAAATATAATAAGATGTTGTTTTTCATTGGACACGATAATGAATCATGAATGGAAGTGCTTATTGGTCTCGAGTTATAGCTTTGCTGCTTGCTATGTCCAGTCTTCCTGTATGTCTATTATGATCAACAATTCATGCTCATGTTTTCGGCTTTCGGTGCTTTCTGATTCTTTCCGGTGGTTCTATATGCATATATATACCAAATGATTGTACTATAGTTTACATTTGTATTTGAAATGGTTATATAGTATAGTTATTCGACACTGTGAACATATCCTGACGGTCCCTACTAATTCACGATTTTAACAACTTTTTCTCTATCTTTTAAAAATTGATAATAATCTCAGTAATTCCTGGGAATGTTGTAAAACAATGATTTTGGGTAATAATCGTATCTGATTTCGAATCTTAACCATCTATCTATATATCTATATTCATACTGTCTTGACTCCACTTTCGGGTATTAATGACAGGTGCCCGTCAGTCCAAAGAAAAAGATATACATGTAGATGAAAGAAGACAGTGAGACCTTAGAGAGGATAAAATTATGAAATCTAGACGGTCTAAAGTCGAAATCCATCGAAATGGAGCTCGTGTCTCGACCAGTCATGTACATAATTATGAAGGTATCTCGGTTTTGTACTATAAAGGGAGACCACTGCGTAACTGTTCTGCCTAATCTCTTACGCTTTGGTCTCCCTTGCCAAAGTACTTTCCAAGGGAGATAAGCGCTGCGAAGCGTTTTATCCGACGCGCGTGAATCAAAATATTCCCAGGTAATGTTTCTGTGCTATTTGTTCAGAGTTTTATCAATAGGACAAATATGCTGATATCTAGTTCTTCAAGTACAGTGATAAATAATCGTGTTAATACTGTTTGATTATGAAATCTAATTTTTCACATAGTGTACTATGTTCGGATTCGATAATTCGGACAAGGTAGTGACTAGCCTTGCTGTTAACGGATGTCTAGTCTACCTAATAATGTAGTAGTTCTTATCTAGGCTTTGGTAATGGATAAATATAGCCTAGAGTTTACACATCGTCTGCTCCCTAAATACAAATTAATTATACATTTAACCTGATTCATTGTCTAATTTAAAGTTAAACGACAATATTTAGTATTTTTAATAGACAATAAATTTGTCATTGAAAAATAATTGCAGTTCAACTTCAAGACACATTTTGAATCTTTGTATCTGCAGGGTTATGTTTAAGGTTATGTTTAGGGTTGTACTTCTAGGGTGGACAAATGGTTAAAGTGCTCCGTTCCAGTCAGGTTGCCACATAAACTTGATCAAGCACATCGTTTCTCTAGTTTAAAATGGTGGCAGTAATGTTTGATGGCTATTAAAGTTTAAACAGTCAGTGGTTGAACCTAAAGTAAAGGAAGGATAGGAGTGTAGTGGTCCCTGTTGTGTTGGTTTAATGTCAAGGGAGATTGAACCTCGAAAAGCGGGAGATTGAGACTCAAAACGGGAGAGTTTTTTGTGTGGCTGAAATTTTGTCAATATCATGTCTTCATCCATATCATAAGCTGTTAATAGCAATATTCTGCGAATTAACGCGTAATCTGGGGATCGTCCGTTTAATAGAGTTGCCAATTAACAATTGCATTGCCAATTGTCATATCTGAATACAAATATTACAATAGAAACGTGTTAAACTTAAAAAAACAACCTGACAAGCGAGGGTCGCGTCGTATTTTGATCAGTGTCACCAACAGTGTTTTCAGACTGGTATCCTGATTTTACACTTCCGGTATCAGTTGGACAAGTAATTTCAGCGAACCAGTCGGTGATGAACTAAAAAATAACCCATAATAAAAATTCAAGATGTTTACTTTGAAAATCGGGAGATCGTGGCTCCTGGCCGGGAGAGCGTGAGTTGGCTATCAAAATCGGTAGTCTCCCGCGGAAATTGGGGACTTCACATGTATGAAGGTGAAACATACACTTACGTTGAGTGAAAAGTAATTGATATATAAAACATGAAGCTCCTCAAATATCACATTTAGACCTTTGTATATATATGCTTTGACTTTGCTTAATATTCGTTTGGATTTCAATTATACTACATGCTATTGTGATTTATTGTATGCTTATGTACATTTAATTGGTTTTAACTTAAATATTAATGATCAATTATCAAAATTGAACACTTAAAAGGTTCATATAAATCGCCTCAATTATTGGGCCGGGTTTGACCAGGCCAACGCCGCCAAGTTGGTAAGTGGCCCGAGTTGACCCTGAATCGGCTACAGGATAGTTGCTAATGTAAGGTCAGCAATAGCAGTGATACAGTAGTGTAGCAGATGTAGATATATATACAAATAATACAATCACAAACTATTAAGGGCATGTTTTCTTATGTTCATGTTGTTTACTTTGTCATTTCCCCTTATCTGCTGTATGGGATGTCCGTAGTTTGATTTCTATATTGAACAATAAATTGTAAATATGTTCTTCCTATTTTAGGTACAAAAACAGAATGGGGCATGCAGAGAGTCCAAGTCCTGTTGTACAGGGGCCAACATCTTGTCCCATTGTGGAGAAGTCATGGAAGAAAAGACTTTGTTTAAAGGATGCTAGAAGATCAATTAAGGCAATATGTATAAGTGTGGCTGTGATGTTTTTCTTGTATATAGAAATGTAAGTATAATTGTTACTTGGGTTGTTAGAAAAAATGTGCAGACAGTATTGATTGGCCAGATTTGAACAATAATTATATAGATCTTCTTACATAATATTATTAAAAAATTGGCGATGTCGGGACCTCTCTGGCAAAGTTTAGTAATCAGAGTTGAGATTTAAATGACTGTTTGGCTAACTACTAGTAGGCAGAGATTATGCTGCTTAACAGCAATGCTGATTACTGTGTGCATCTGCATTTGTTTTGTCTGCTTATCAGATCTACAAAGCGTGTTATATGCAATGTGTGTGCCTTAGAGTTTTCAAATGTTTACAAATCAGACATTGAAAAAGGGTCAAAGATTGGGCCTTTGCTACTCATAGGTGATATCAGTTATAGAACGTATGTCACTGCAAATTTTGGCAAGATTAGATCTTATAAATTTTGTACAGTTAATCATGTGTGAACTCTGGACATTGATGTATGACAGATTTGTACAATGTTTATGTGTCACTTTTTTCAGGAGTCTAGGAATTGTTTCCAGCATGTTTGAAATAAAAAGCAAACTTCTGTGGTACATTGGTAAGTGTCAGGATTAGCTATTAGTGAGCAATTGTAAGACAGACGCCATATTCATAAAAAGTCTCAAGTCCATGCGCACACTCAAATTTGAGTATTCACTAATAATGTTTGTGATTGCTCTCAACTGCTCATCACTAAATTACAGACGTTGAGCTTTTACTGTAATAGTTGTGTTCATCTTGAGACTGTTTTGGCTACAGAATTAAGACAAAAATTCAGTTGAGTCAGCTGATTAGAGTTTGAGGGAATCCTTAATGTAATACAGTTTGTGAATACTTGGCCAGATGTTATTAAAAAGTTCTTACTGCTTGAGTTTGAACAAACTAAAGTACAGTGATATTAGTGGTTTTAGATTTAAGAATAAAAAACTGTAAAATGTGTTTATTTTGTTCCTGGATATATGGAACCAGGTGTTTGTGTAAACATTTATCTAGGCCTGATATTAGGCCATGTTTAAATAAGTTCTTGTTAGCTGTCACCAGACCATACTTTGTACTGTAGGTTATTTTGTTTTTAAATAATCCTCATTTTTTGTTGGCATATTTTACTGTATTTCTTTCAATAAAAAAATAAAGATCATATTTCCTACTGTGGACCAAAAAATATTTTTGATGCGCTCCTTTTTCGGCAGGTAAGTAGGGAGGAGGCAAACAACGTGTTCTAAATATTTGCCAATAAATTTTTAAATGCTTTGCTATAAAATATTATATTTATTTTCTGTTTCAGAATTCAGTATATTGATGATAATGTTGCTGAATATTGTGTCCGATGTGTACATATACATATCACACTATCTACTTAGCTCACAGTTAGAAGTTACAGCAGTCCAGAAACAACTACTTGGTGTGAAGGATAATGGTATGTTCTGACATCTTAGATAAATAGGGATTGCTCGGGACCTCCATTTGAAATGCCCTAATCTAGGCTAGCACTAGTTGGTAGCCCAGTATCAGCTAGCACTAGTTGGTAGCCCAGTATCAGCTAGCTTTTGAAACTTTAATCTTGCCACTGAAATTTGTTGAAATGGTCTCAAAATAGCCAGTTTTATAATAAAATTGCACAAGTTTTCTCAGATTAATTATTTATCAACTTACACTACCAGTTTGTGAAAACTACTGTACAAGATAATATAAGTTTTGGATGCTTTTTAAGGCTGCTAAAAAATGATTACTTGTAAAGAATCAATAAAACTTTTTGTCCTGGAGCATTTATATTTGGTTGGATAGAAGACACAAACAAACATATTGTGAATGTTTTTAGATCCAGGTTTTACATTGTCACCAGTAAGAGCCTCTGCATCTCCAGGCAGCGAACACAGTTTGATATTTACCACTACACCATCCAGTCAGACAGCGTATTCTCCCTCATCAAGTCCTTGGAACAGTGTCGGTCATGTGACCCCAACAAATCTGGGGTCATTTTCTGGTGTTGCTTCCCAAAGTTATGCCAGTCCCGCTCTGTCATTCTTGTCTACCTCGGGTGGCTACTCATCATTTGATAGAGTAAGTATACATTATCATTTTCCCAAAAATCTGGCCTTAGGTTGTTGTAGATGGTATACTCTGTCACAACAGTGTGCAATATATGTTTATTTGAAAATATTGTTGAATGAAAAGTGACCAGTTAAAGAAGTGTACCAGCAATTTCAAAGTAGTCTAAAACCAACAGCTGATCAGATGGTGTTGTGTTCATAATTCGAGTTTGTATAAAAATGCACTGTCAGTAAATCTGGAGCGAGTACTGGGTAGTAACCCTGGAAGCAGACGTAGAGAGTGATTTGTATAACTTGTATGAACTTGTTTTCGAATTGATGTCAGATAAATAAGTTTATACTCACAGGCTGTTGAAACTAGAACAAGCCTCCAAATGAAACCTTCAAAGCCTGTTATGACTTTGACTTTTAGGAGAATCCTTTAAAAATTATTTCTTCTGAAAAACCTATAAAAACATGTAATTCACTCTCCAAACTTTTAGATTTGTTCACTCTGTTTGCCACATCTTTTGGAACCAATGAATATTATATCTATATTGTACTATTCACTTGTGAAAACTGCTGACTCATGATACTACTTGCCTAAATCATCTTGAATATTTGTGAAGGCGAACTCTGATTGCCCAGTTAGGATCCCATTGTCCTTGTGGTGTCAGAAATTTACAGAAATCGCCCTAAAAACTATATTTTGCTAAATGTCAACCTTTATTAAAACTTTTCTATTCATTGAGGCCTGCTAGAAGGTGGTATGCATAACTTAGATGCAGTAGACTGTTATATACCTCCAAGTATACTCAGTTAACAATTTTCTTATGTTTCAGAGCACAAGTTTCACACAGGGCAATATGTCTGGTTATTCACCGTCCGCCTCTCTGTCACAATCTATCCCATATTCCCCTGGTATGTCTCTGTCGAGTTTAGATGGGAGTGGTCTGCGTTCTCGTCTTAATTTATCGTCATCTTTCAGATCGCCGTGTAAGTTTGTTCATCATACAAAATAAATCTGTTTTGATTTTGATCACTATAGTCGTTTAATTTTTGTTTATTTTTTGTCTGGTTGTTTGAAGCCAACAGTCTCCCTTGGCTGAATAGTTATGGTATTCTGGAGGTCGAAGGTTTAAGTCTTGGTAGGAATCCTTTCTGAAATTGCCAGTTGGTTAGCCTCCAGCTAGTTAAATAATGGTTACCGTGTGCATACCTGCCTGGTGCCTGGCTTAAAGAGAAAATGTGCTCAGAAAGTAGGTGTCTCATAAATCAGTAATGGCTGGCCCTTTAAGTAGGTGTGACACTATAATAAATTTAACACTTCACTTACTTGTTTGAAGCTTATTTTGACAAAATGGCAAAACACGAAAAGCCTAATGTGTGTCTAAGTTTTATTTCCATTTGAGTTGCTAAGACATTGTGATAATAAAAGGACAACAAACATGAAACAAAACACATTGACTGTTACATCTCTGTGGCAAACAAACCTATAGTGTGAAGTTTTATTTAAAACATGCCTTACAAAACGGTTTATAGTCAATGATTGATGAAATATATTGTGTCCATATATTTAATGATTGATTATGAAACTGTAGACTGAGCAAATTTTGGTCTGCATGACCTTTGAGTGTAAAGGAATTGCAGGAGTATAAGTCTGACTGGCTTCCGGTAAGGATAGAAATATCTGACTCATTGGTTACTGTTCTGGTGAGAACAAGGCTGTGCTGACAGCTGCATATTTCCATCAGATCATACAGGTGATATAATCTTTTTCTAACATACCTTTTTAAAAAAAAATAAAGGACAAGAATTAATGAAATGACTTATGTTTTATGTAGATGTAAGATAGAGTTTTGCAGCAACGGTGTCAACACAGGAAATCCTGGTCTTGAATGCAAGAATTATACTTCTTCATATGTGTTTTACTTTCAGCCTCGTCAGACAAGATGACAGATCTACAGTCGTTGTCCATCTATCTGAAAGAACAAGATGAGAAGGAATATCGAGCTCACTTAAGTATGTTTATATATACTCCCAGTATTCCACCAGAGCTTGCCTAAATGGTAACAACTGAAAGCAAAGTGCTAGAAAGTTAATGGCCAAAGATCACAGCTGTCCATGTTTTGTTTCATTAATGCAGGCCTATTTACCTTCTTAATACACCTTTTGATGTGTGTAACTGATTAAGTCGTATATTCTTGTCCCTTTAACTAAAGTTACATCAGTATTAAAGACATAGACAACATAGCTGTACCATATTGCCTTTAGAGTATTGCTCATATGTCAGGCCCCAATCTCCCAAAACATCTCGCATTATAGAAATCTCAGCTCAACATTGAGATATTGCTTAAATCAGAGTCTGAGTTTGAGGCAATCTCAGTTGTATCTCTTGAACATTTTCTGAGAAAAAAACTTTTTGTTTTGTAATACAAATTTTTATCCAGTCTCAGATGAGAAACAGCTCAACCATTTGAGACAATATCTGAGCTGAGATTTAGCTCCAATTGAGATGCTTCTCATTTATGATTCTACGGTAATGTATCTCTGTAATAGGTTCACAAGATCTGTCGATGAACAACTCTTCATTTTGGAGTTACGGAAGACCAAGCCTAGATTACAGCCATATATTAAGGAAGAATCAGTACCAGCTAGCTAGCAGATCCCCGCAGTCACACAAATCACGTACTGACGACACAGACAATATGGGAGAAGAGGTACAGTATAACATTGTGGTTCTACGGAGCTGTATGTTCTCATCTTCATTGGAAGTTTTGTACTGTTGATGTTATATAGTGGTACATTTTATAATACTGGCTGCAATAAATCATTGTGTTTTTATTTATAGATAATTACATTATTACCGCTTGTTTTATATTTTTTAAATTGGCGGCCATACAACCTGCGAGTATTTGCTGTTTTCTCATAGGCAGAAAAGTTCATTTGATAGACAGTTTACCTACATATATGTTTAATTTTAAACCAAAAAACAACATTAATGTAAACCATTTTTCTTGTAAACTGTCTATCAAATGAAAACAATGTCTGAAGCAACATTTTTTTATGATTTGCATTGAAACATGCGCTTAAAAACTGAAGCTTTAACATTAAAATCGAGCCTCTGGGAAATCTGCCTTGTTCTGGTTTATAAACATTTTGATGACATAAAAAGATGATCCAATATCATGATGAATTGTATCATGCTTACTTACGTAGTCCTATGAATATAACATCACTTCGTGGTTTTTGCGGTCTTGCTATTTTCTGGCCGAGCCATGCTTGACAATAAATGAAAAACATAAATAAACAGATGATGGATATAAAAAGAAAAGCAACAAGCATTAACTATTTGGACTACATGCTTACCTGGCTTTTCATGAATCTTCACAGATATTAGGTCATATCTAGCAAGAATGCAGTTGGAAAACATTTTTTTAGGGGTACAAATTTAATAAGAAGGCTTGAATTTATGGGAAAGAGGCATACTATGTGGAAGAGATTTGTTACAAAACTGTTTTTGCAAGAATTGTTACCATTGAAGTATGGGTGATAAATCTTGTAATACAGACCAATCTCATACATCTACTTTTACATTGTTACAGGTATGGAGACCACTGGGAGTCACTGACGATATTCTGTTTCTTTGGATTGAACGTCTGAGAAAGGTTTGTTTTTAAAATATATTTCTTATATTGTAAGTAGGATTGTCATAGATATAATCGATATATCAACATTTGTTCTGTCGATTGATCTTGGATACACACTTATATATTATATTGATATTATGGGAAAAATGGGTACAGTCTGAAAATGTTCTAAAATAGCGTTGTGTCGATTTGTAGTCGGCCACGTGTTAAACAGTTTACCATTTTATGGCCAAATTGCCTATAATTTAGAGAAAAATGACCCTTCAGCCAGATTCCTGAGGGTCAAAATGCGACTTCTTGGAAATTCCAGGGGTCAAATGGAACCCATGTTAATCACTTCATCATAATGCCACTGCAAGTAGGATTTGAATGGCAATTCCATAGGAGTCATTTACAGTTGGACACGTGGTTGTTTGATTGGTCCTTTGCAAAAGATTTTTGACTGAATCTACTTCCGGTTTGTCTAAGCGATTCTGTTGTAACATGATATACAAGATCACTGTACATTTCAGTGGATTGGAAACACAATCATGGTCAAGTTGGCTAAAGAAATTGACAATGTTAACAGTCAACTGCGAAAGATTGGATGTGAAGACACGGAACTTGGAGGTAAGGAATCGCTCGTGTAACACAACCATCAGGCCCTGTGTTCCCAAAAATAAAATTCAGATGTAACAAATTGAATATTTTGTGCCACAAAAATTAAATTGTTAATTTAATTTTAATAATCTGTGATTTTTTAGAGAACATTTCTTCAAATATTCATCATGAAATTGTATTTTATCAATGAATATTGCTTACGATTGTGATTAAAAGAAATTATTTGACTGTTTTTAGATTAAGGTATACATGTATTCCCTTTTATTTTATTTTTTTATTTATTCTTTGCTTTTCTGTATTTACAGAAGTTGGTGTGTCTACGTTAAAGCAGATAGCAATGACTAAAGGTTTATATGTTCCCACGCTGAACGTAATGGTGCCGTATCTCGACTTCTCATCTGACCAAGAATATCTTGTGAAACGAATCAAAGGTATGACAGTGTGACAGGGAAGACGCAGTGGTTGAGGGGTATAGGGCCTGACTCCTGATCCAAAGGTCGTGAGTCCAAGCCCTACGATAAGTGGGGTTTGATCTCAAACTTCACAATCCCTAAATTAGGGGTGGTACCAGTGGGCAATACAGGAAGCAGTCACGTATAATGATTAGTATAAGTTGTAAGAACTTGTTTCACAATTGATGTAAAATAAATAAGTTCAAACTAAGTAGTTTCACCACTTGGAAAAAAGTAAGCTGGAAAAAAATGTTCACAGCAGAAAAAAGCTTTGATTCGAATGTTTACTTGAAATGTTTATGTTACAGAGTTGGGTGGAGATGGTTGTATCAGTGAGTATGTATGGAACAGTGGAGGTACGGGCGGACAGTATGGGAAACATTGGGAGGAAAGTTTGCCATCTGATGCTTCTGTAAGTTCCGTTCTCTCTTTTTATTTTATTTTCTACCGTTAACATTCATTTGTCTTAATATCGGCTACTGTCAATTCAAAACTAGTCGAGAATACTGTTAAATTGTACACTGTGTCTATTGGTCGATGTTTTGTGAAACACATTTTCATTGGCTGATCAACTGGCCATTTGTTTACGTCCATTCTCAAGTAATTAAAAATGGGCTATACCAGCCTTCTTATATTGTATACATGAATTTTTTTCGCTAGACGAAGTTCCCCAATTGACGATTTCCGACTATTCGTGGACAGAAATACTTGCAAATCACCGAAAAAGGTTATTGTTTCATTTGACAGTCATGTGCATAAATATGTTTTTCTGTGAAAGAGTCAATAACAGTGAAAGAATAGTGTACAGTAAAACCTTGATAATAAAACCACCCTGGTCTTAATATTGAAGTCGTCTTATTATTGAGGTTGAATAAAGAGCAAAACAGTGAAAATGGACTTGGAAATCGTATTCTTATTATTGAATTGTTCTTGAGTAGTATTTTTTAAACATACATTTTCCAGTTGGTGATGCACATGTTATGTACATATTTGGACTCAAGATTACCACCTGACCTAAAATATCCGGACGGGAAAACATTCACATGTCATTATTTCCTGAAAACCCCAGATAAGCCAGGTATTTCAGTTGTCTGTATTTGTAGAACTTCGATAAAGTAGGCTTATAAAAATTGTCCTATTACAGTTAAACTTCGATAACTCAAACAGGCGACAATTCGAGAACCCTGGAATTGTCGAGTCCCGGACTTTATTTCTTCTTTTTTCATATAAATATACCGCCGATAACTCAAGCAGAAATAAGTCGAAAACTCGAGCACCCTTGCCGGTCTCCAGTACACACACTATACACAGTAGCTAACTGGTAACTCGAGGACACATTTTCACACATTGTTTAAATTGAAGCTCCAAATAAACAAACAATGAAATGGTGTTAAAATTTTCGCGAGGTGTACAACTTGCAAAATCATGCAAGTATTGAGGTGTGAAAAACGATTATCGCAGTTTGCACAAAACATACAGATATCAATAAAAAAGGCCATTTGAGACGATAATAATGAGAGTTTAATTATGAGATTGTTAACCTTTCAACTGAGGAGCGATTTCCACAACACATAAATTTAACTGTTATAGCGTGAAGCTAACATCCGGATTGAACACGTATATTCATCAACTTTCTTTCGTCTGTAAATAAGTAATGCAAGTAAACTACTCTTATTAAGAATTTGACTTTACTTTTATTTTAATGAGGAAATGTACTGAATAGCAATATGAAACTATGAAACAAACAAAACAACTGGTACGAAGGTGAAAAACTATGAAAATAAGGCATTTCATAAAAAAACACTAAAGGACATGATGGAAACTCTGGGTTACTCGAAGCATCGGGTAACTCGAGTATTTCAGATGGACCCCAGCGTCCTCGAGTTATCGAAGTTTAACTGTAACTGTAACATGCTTAGATATTGTAGGATTGGTAGATACGGAACTTTCTTTTTTTTCAATATTGTTTATGCATTTGGAGAAAATTAATTAACTTCACAAAGCCACGAAAGTGAGCCAGCCCAATTAGCTCGGTTGGTAGAGCGCTCAATTGCTGATTTAGAGGTTGTGGGTTTGAAAGCTGGGTGTGGCATATGTTATTCTGTGACAATTTGACTGAAGACAATGTCAAAGTTGTTTGTCCTCCACCTCTGAACTCTGTTTTATGTTGAGAAGCTCTCAGTTGCTTGTGGAGGAGCAGGTTAGTACTGGTTGGTAACCCAGGAACACTGGTTAGGTCAACTGGTCGCTGTATATAACTGAAATAATGTTTAGAAATGGCATAATACTAATTTGAAAAAATCGATGAAGTGATTCATATAAATATACATATTGTATCATATCAATTTTTACATCATTTTGTTTTCTTCTGGAAAGTATTTAAGGCTTATTCATTTTCTTACTTGACTTGTTATTGTTTTCAGAATTGGATAAAAACAATCTTCTTATCTACCAGACAAGTGTAAATCCTCCTCACTTCCAAGTTGTCATCAAAGATACTGTGTACAGTTTACCAAAGGTAAATAGAATACTCTAATTACTATTTATTTGTAATAATGATGAATTTTAGGGGTTCATTTGAATGCAAATGAAACATTCTTATGAATACATTGTATTATGTTTGAGGTGACAACAGTGTATCTGAAAATGTGTGCTGTAACTAGGTCAGTGTCATTAGCATTTCCCAAAATGATGAAAATAAGGCATGGTATAAGATATAGTTGTGTTTGTATATTGCAGGGTAGAAACAACATGTTCCATGCTATATTGTTCTTTCTGTATCATGTGAAACACTCACACAACGGAATGCTGGGGTAAGTCTTTGTTTCTGTATACAAACAAAACCTCACAACCTCTTATTTTTCATAGATATGCAAAATCCCTTCATACTTTTGTCAAACCAGATCACACCAGATTCAGAATTTATATACATCCTGAAGGAGGAGCGTCTATCCAACGCTTCGTCTGTCCGTGTGTTAGTTCTTGCATGTATGCGTCCCACACTCCTGTCCATGTTATATCTCAGCAACCACTGACAGGAATTCGATGCGTCTTAATGGGAAAATTCACAGCCAAGAGGATATGCACATATTGTTCGCATATTCTGGTTTGATGATTTTTCACATACTTTCACGTAGTTGTACCTTGTTCATTCAACAACCTTCTATCCGATTACCTTGTATCCTCCGAAATAAATATCAGGTCCAAATGTATCTTCTTAGACACGTCAAATTGAAATTGGCTATTCAAAAACAAAATTTATTCGAAATAAATTGTTGACCCGATGAATTCAAATGAACAAGGTCGGACTTTATATCAATATTACGCTTCTGTGAACGGGGAATCTTTCACTGATTATGTACTACTTTCTTGAATTCGTGAAATTCGCACTTTGTTAACTTTGCTTCTTACACAATGTTATATTAGTTACATGGTTTGTTGGTGAACAGATATTGGATATTTGCCTGCATGGAAATCATGTTTTGATTGACCTGGCCAATGGAAATCCAGGACATATATAGGAGGCAAAATAAGGGACTAAGGGAAGTATAACTGATTTTAGGCCATTGCCATCATGTTCAATGAACTTGGGAAAGTTGATATTTGTCTGGTTTTCATTTCATGATGTCATGTAGCAACTTTCTCTTGATCCAGCTAACAACGAGATCATGATTGTGTTTCAGGCGTGTAAATCTAGGAATGACTGGAGTAAATCTTCTGTGTGTTCTCGACTCCTGAGTGTGGTTACTATGGTTATCAGTGTTTGAAGTGTGAGACTTTGACTACGGCGGATTGTGTGTGTTAAATAACATTCTGTGATTGAATCAAACACAGTGATCCTACCGCATGTTTGCAATACAAAGTCAGACATCAATAACAGATCCATTCCATGAATCTCGATTCATACATGTATACGAGGATTATTTAGTTATTTACTTTTTTTGGTGGGGGTTGTATCAAATACAACCTTATGATTGGTTGTTCATATGTGTATTAAGAATATGGACCAATCACAATGCTCGTTAGTTAAGCACTTCAGCATTATGGTGATTTTCATGGAGGGAATGTATGAACTGGCTTATGAAGTGTACAGTTGAACATATACTGATGTGTTTTACTAATTTGTAAATATTTTTTCTGTTGTATATAAGATATAGTTTAGTTTTGACCCGGCCAGAGTTCAGCCTAGGAACTCGTCCTTGGATTTTATCAAACATGGCGGCTGTCACAGGGAGCATACATGTTGAATTACCAGCTCAATGCCCTAAATGGTGGCCCTTAATCGGTACTCAGATGTCAAAATTTACTTTCATGCAATTTTATACATAATATTGAACATATCGTAAAATATATTTAAGTTGCTTGGATATTTCAGTTTGAGACTGAGCACAATTGAGATACATTGTATAATTGGGCACCTGTTGTAAAATGTTTTACCATTATTGCATTATGTACAGAATACAATTTTCTTTCTTAAAATGTTTTTGTTTTGTGATCATTTTTAATTATCTGTTGTGGAAAAAACAAAGATTTATTGACGTAGCTTGACGTGGTCAGTGTCAGCGTTTGCTTGTAGCTCAGTTTCTGAGAAAGTACAAGTCCCGGTGTCTCCCGGTGTCAGGTAACCAGCTGATAAGCTTCTGCTGACGGTGCTCTTGTTTATTTGGTTCAAGAGGCAGCGAGAAAAAAATACATTTTTGCAAAGGTTATAAAATTTTATTGACATTTTCTTCAACCAAGACAGTACATATACATGTAAATGTGATAATGATAAACAAAAAATGTTAATACATGGTTGTCATGACAACAAGAAATATAAGTGAAACATCATTTTTTTCAGGCATTCTGTTTATCAAGAAAGTTGTGTTTCCTAATCTGTTAACCAAATACACTAAATGTTGGGGCTTCTGACCTACATATGAAAAACATGCGGAAATATTTTGTCGCAACCAAAATAATTTCTGTTTGCAAAGTTGACAAATTCAAGGGATATAACTCAGTTGTTCAATCGCTAGTCATCCAACTTGGCCAACATATTATGATACATATTCTGTGCAATTTTGGTTAAGGTGGAAGACGATACTGCTTCAGGATCCAGGCATGATAAAACCTTCATTATGTATGAATATTGGGGAGTGTCTATTAATGCTGTGTATGAATGCTGATCAGTATGTAAATGTGGGTTTGTGTATGAATATTTGTTGTATTTATTGCTTTAAGGAAATGTACACAGTAATGAATGACATGAAGTTCTGACTAAAAATAAGAAATATACTATACAACCTTGAAAAGTGAAATGGTAGCTAAATGTCATAAGTCTATGTATTATAATCTTCTATAGATCTTGCAGTCAACTGACCTTTACCAAAATTATACATGTGTAGGGATGGAAGCAAAACTATTCTATCCCATTATAAATGAAGACGCAGACAGACTTGTTTCCCGTGCACGTCACAGTGTGAGATAGGATGATACAGCAACAAGACAAACTTGTTTCCCGTGCACGCCGCAGTGTGAGATAGGGTGATACAGCAACAAGACAAGACTTGTATCCCGTGCACGCCACAGTGTGAGATAGGGTGATACAGCAACAAGACAGACTTATTTCCCGTGCACGCCGCAGTGTGAGATAGGGGGATACAGCAACAAGACAGACTTGTATCCCGTGCACGCCGCAGTGTGAGATAGGGTGATACAGCAACAAGACAGACTTGTTTCCCGTGCACGCCGCAGTGTGAGATAGGGTGATACAGCAACAAGACAGGAAACACAACATGAAGCTTATACACCAGAAATAAACACCATTACACAAAACATCTTAGAAATAATATCACAGACTATAATTCATAATATCTACAATACATCATACACCTCTGTTAGTAACGTAAAATGCCAGTAACTCACTAAAAATTCATCGGAGGCTAGGTGGGTGGGAGATCAAATTCTTACCCAAAAAAATGACGAGTAGGTACCACACCCAGCAGGGACTTCCATGCCAGTTTATTGTTGTCTGATTACACATATTTACAGTACAAAAAATAAATATTAATTTGTCTACCCTTGTTACACACTAAAGCATTCAGATTTGATGGAAAAATATTTAACCAATTATACTATTCAGTACTTATCAGCAAGATCTAAATTTAGCACTTAGGTCATTCATGCATACCAGAAGGTCTAAATTTAGCACTAAGGTCATTCATGCATACCAGAAGGTCTAAATTTAGCACTAAGGTCATTCATGCATACCAGAAGGTCTTCATTTAGCACTAAGGTCATTCATGCATACCAGAAGGTCTAAATTTAGCACTAAGGTCATTCATGCATACCAGAAGGTCTAAATTTAGTACCAAGGTCATTCATGCATACCAGGTCTAAATTTAGCACTAAGGTCATTCATGCATACCAGCTAGAACAGAGTTTTTAAGCGGATGTTCTTTTGAATTAAGATTTAAGTAAGCTATTCCATTTTGTAGTATTTTGTGAAAATAAAACGCCCACTAACAATACTGGATTAACAGTACTCTATGCACCAGTAGAATGTTACTATACAATATTGGCAATCTCCTACGCAGTGATCTCCCTTTACAAAGCACAGAAACCTGCTATCATGAACGTATTTAACAGTATTATCTTATTTCGGGTTTTTATCTTTTGACATATATAGGATATAAACATTGATATGGTTGTAATACATGTACAGTGATTTAACACTGATGTAGGGGATCAAATGAACACATACATTTGACACAACAAATTACAGACCTGGTATTCAAGGTGAAATGGGAGTTTTATGTAAATCGTCACGTGACATTTGTGACGACAGTGATTAATGTACTACTAAGGGAGATAAGCACTGTGAGAAGTTTGCAATATTAGTTGTTAGCAAATTAATACACATTCTACGAATTCATGTAAAGAACAGATTTTTGTATAAAAGTTTTACATATTTGTACGAAGAATCATTGTATACATGTACATAAACAAAATATTTTTGTATAAATAAATTTTAAACCACAACCTTTCTTTAAATGATGTACTGGTCGAAACTGCTAACTACCAGTTCCCAAAAATCTACTTGATACATCTTCTTTTGATTGTATTAGATGTCGGCTGCTGTGTTATTTCTGATTCAAATGAACTGAACTGTTGAAAAAAGTTGATGTAAACTTGTCAAAATAATGTTGATTGTTTTCAAATCACTTTGTATTACTGTAGTGAAGGTTCTCAAAATACAAAATGGCGGGTTAGCACTTTTGACCAGTATAATATTTTTCACAACCACTGTATGTATATACCATGTATATATTTGTTATCCTGGGACCACTGTATGTATATACCATGTATATATTTGTGATCCTGGGACCACTGTATGTATATACCATGTATATATTTGTGATCCTGGGACCACTGTGTGTATATACCATGTATATATTTGTGATCCTGGGACCACTGTGTGTATATACCATGTATATATTTGTGATCCTGGGACCACTGTATGTATATACCATGTATATATTTGTGATCCTGGGACCACTGTATGTATATACCATGTATATATTTGTGATCCTGGGACCACTGTATGTATATACCATGTATATATTTGTGATCCTGGGACCACTGTATGTATATACCATGTATATATTTGTGATCCTGGGACCACTGTATGTATATTCCATGTATATATTTGTGATCCTGGGACCACTGTATGTATATACCATGTATATATTTGTGATCCTGGGACCACTGTATGTATATTCCATGTATATATTTGTGATCCTGGGACCACTGTATGTATATTCCATGTATATATTTGTGATCCTGGGACCACTGTATGTATATACCATGTATATATTTGTGATCCTGGGACCACTGTATGTATATATTCCATGTATATATTTGTGATCTTGGGACCACTGTATGTATATATTCCATGTATATATTTGTGATCCTGGGACCAGGGTTAACATGTAATGAACTACTACACAACCACTGTATGTATATATTCCATGTATATATTTGTGATCCTGGGACCAGGGTTAAGATGTAATGAACTACTACACAACCACTGTATGTATATTCCATGTATATATTTGTGATCCTGGGACCAGGGTTAAGATGTAATGAACTACTACACAACTACCGTTGACACAACTGTGCTTGTTTGATCATGCTATATAGTTTGATTTGTTTTATTGGACTTAATGACAATTTTTAACATTTTTGACCTGTACTTCCTTGGTGAAGCCCAACGCTCTACCAACTCAGCTAACCGAGCGGGCTTGATCATAATATAGAGATAGTTGATATACTGATTATATGTACAATTTCCTACAAGTGATCACACTCTGTCGTCATCATTACTGCTAATGCACTCATAGTATAATACGGAGATTCACCAATCTTAACTACATGTATTACAGGAAACAACAACATGATTCCAGCAATATCTATTTATACTTATACCCCCTCTTTTATAAAGATGAGGATTGGAATTTTTGAGAATTCTCTACATAAATATATTTTTCCTAACATTGCAGACAAATATTTATGTTTCTACATTTGCAAACAATTTATATTTTCTAAAATTTTAGACAAATGTATTTTTAAAACTTACAGAAATGTTATATTTTTCAAATTGAAGAAAAAATATTTTTTCTACTTTTGTAAAGAAATATATATGTCAAAGATTGATGACAAATTTATATTTTCTAAAATCAGCAAACTTTTTTTGTACACAAAACTGCTATATAAATGAAACTGGTATATTTGTCCAACTAACAAATCAAATAGAGACATATTTCATAATTATGCATAGAAAACAAAAAGATATAAATAGATCTACAACGCTTAGTGGCATTACATTACCACCATGCTTTAGCAATCGTATCCAGTAAAACTATGTACAAAGTTCCGTAACACACAAATTGTCTTAGAATAATGAAAAATGACACAGAAAATTACTTTTTACTTATTGTAAAACAACACAATGTTACACAGAAACAATCACAACCATCATATTGCTGGCAATTTGTTGTAAAATCCGAACGTTTCTGTAATAATGAATAAACAGCACTGTAGATAAACGTTTATTTTGGTGTGAAATTCATGACTTCACATGCAAAATGGTTCCATGACAAAAAAGTTCTGATTCGATCAAATTAGTAAAGTTTATAAATAAGCCGACAACATCATCTTGAAGATACGATATGTACAATGTCACATGACATAGTGAGGTATGAAGGTCGAGGGATGACTGAGAAGCTAGTCTATATGCACACAAATAAAGAAGCAAACAGACTTGTTTCCCAATCACTACTCGCCTTGTCTGATAGAATACACAATGACAACCATGGAATGTTACATCATTGATATGGTATGATAAAATGTCATTATCACAATAAGCTGAAAAAAATAATATGCATATAATTGCATGGTTATATTTATACATGTATACACAGAGGGGAGGGATGGAGAGAGGGGATGGAGAGAGGGGAAGGAGATAAGGGATGAAGAGGGGAGAAGGTAGTGAGGGGAGGGGAGAGAAAGGGGGGGAAAATATAGAAAATAGAGAAATAATCACAGAAATATACAAAGCACTTTTCTATCATCATCAACAAAAGTTTTATACAAATTATGTTATATCCAAAAATATTTAGGCCTTCAGTCGTTGCTGTATTATCTAATTCAAATGAGAAATCATTCTATAAATAAATATTTGAGAATCGAAGCGTGTTAAAAAATGTTTTATACATGTACCAACAAAAAGAAAAGATATAAATATGTATACATAAACAAGAGACATAGATAGAACATACTGCACTAACTAGACGTGTACATAGAACACCGATGCCCCAGTCCAAAAAGGGACATAACTCCTCCAGAAATTGATGGATTGTAACCAAAATAACTTGACCTGTATTTTATTATCCTATACTTATGTGCCCAATATGAATTAAATTCATCCATCCTTTCAAAGAGTTATTGATAAGAAACCAAATATTTGCACGGTTGGACAGCTGGAACACTTCATGCCCCTTTGCAATTCTTTGACTGGTTGGGGTATAAAAATAAACGAACCGCCTTTTTCCATTTACAATTGTATTTATAGATCAGATTTACTAATTGTAACAGCTGGTGATAAAAAATAACATGGAGATTAAATCTGACTGCAGCAAAAAGAATATTAAGATTAATGGAAGTCGAGGCCTGTTTGCACATATTTTTATCCTTAAATGTTGACTTGCATTATATATTGTACATCAAATTAATGCATTTTTATTTCTGTTGATTACATAAGATAAGTATTAACATGTATGTACATACATGAACAAAACTGACAGACTGCTTTCAATGGTTAGAAATTTCACATTGCATTGATAAGTAATTGCTACAAATGAAGGAAACTGTAGGTACAATAATGTGATGTAACCCTTAGCTGGTCACAGAAACTATATTAAACACAAATTTATGATAATTTACGGATGGACATGAGATACATGTGGCGCTCAGGCATTTTCCAATGTATGATTGCAAAACAATTTATTATATATTGCAAGCCAACCATAACCAGACCATACAATTGATCTCTTCCCGTTTTATTGCAAATTTCCCTCTTATCTACCATAACAGATGAATTTTACCAGACATAATTATCAGAAAACCTGATTATTTTTTACCAGACATGCCAGAGAGCAGGAAATATTTTAACCAGACATGCCAGAGAGGAGGACATCTTTCTACCAGACATGCTAGAGAGCAGGATATATTTCTACCAGACATGCCAGAGAGCAGGAAATATTTTAACCAGACATGCCAGAGAGCAGGACATCTTTTAACCAGACATGCCAGAGAGCAGGATATCTTTCTACCAGACATGCCAGATGGCAGGATATATTTCTACCATACATGCCAGAGAGCAGGACATCTTTCTACCAGACATGCCAGAGAGCAGGACATCTTTTAACCAGACATGCCAGAGAAGCAGGATATCTTTTAACCAGACATGCCAGAGAGCAGGATATCTTTCTACCAGACATGCTAGAGAGCAGGATATCTTTTAACCAGACATGCCAGAGAGCAGGACACATTTTTTACAGAGCAGGATATCGCTTAACCAGACATGCCAGAGAGCAGGACACATTTTTTACAGAGCAGGATATCGCTTAACCAGACATGCCAGAGAGCAGGAAACATTTTTTACAGAGCAGGATATCGCTTAACCAGACATGCCAGAGAGCAGGACACATTTTTACAAGACAAGATGGTTAGCAGAACACATTTTTACAAGAAATGCCAGACAGCAAATTGGTTCTCATGATACTTAAATAGTTTAACATAAAAAAACAAAAGTAAGGACATTTTAAAATTTTCTTACATTATAACATACCATATGCAGGCAAGTTTATGTGACAGAATTATGGCATACAACACTAATTTATGTCTTTTAGTAATCATTACTAGTATTTACTTCAATTCCAGAATTTCAGCCCGACCACCGTTTCAATTTTGACAAGCAAACACATGTTCATTTTTGTCTATTTCAATCCAACTTACTGACTTGATTTTTTGCATAGCATAATTCATTGAATTTGTTTAAACATTCAAAATTGAATGAATTGTATCAAATTTAATTTCAGTCCAATACGGGGTTTTAGAAAAAATTCATCCTGACAATGTAACATTTTACATGTAGGTAGATTACTGGTAAATAAAAAAGAAAGACAAGAAATGTTTCCAATGAAAATTCAGCATAATTCATAAATACAATACGGTAATACAAGACAAAGTACACCGTGACACGAAGCTTTGTCCCGATATTTATAATTTAGTATCCCTGACCGCCAGTCTCGGTCGCTGAATCATCATGTCCTCAACCACCTGTTGTTCTCGTCGGCTCTCGTCCTGCGCTTTAGCGACCGCGAGATGTATACACTGTACCCAGGGTTCAATGTTCTGTTGACCTTTGGCCTTGAATACATAATTCTGATCTGTCGTGAAGATTTCAAATGCTTTCGGAATGTCTCTGATACCTTTTCTAACGGCTTTCACACTTTGTATTTCCCTCACTGGTAATGTTTCTTTCCTCTGTAAGAAATCAAATGCTGTTGGTAAATCAAGCTATACAATATAAAAGATGAGAGGCATAGTGGTCATAGAGTGACTGACTCCTAATCCAAAGGTCATGTGTTAAAGCCCCAGTGTTGAGCAAGACTGACCAATGGTCTTCATAATCCCTGAATTTGGCACAAGTAACACGAAAATATGATGATGCGTGCCTGCCCAACCGCCCACTGAATTCATCAATCTACAACCCATGTTTTCTATAAGAAAACCTAGTTAATGATAAAAACAATGAAGCCAAACAACACAGCATCATCCATCAACTCAAAAACATGAATATCAAACTACACATGACTACACAGGACTACACAACAGAGCAACAAGAGATATAAAGTAATAAAACGGCCTAAAACTTTGAAAACTGTCAGTAAAATGACTACATGTATAAGGTGAACTTACCGAATCACTCTTACTGTACGTTATCTGACTACCCGACAGTGTGAAGTATCTTGTTTTCCATCTTTTTAAGAATTTCCAACGACCTTTCTTCTCCTTCAACTGACCCTAAAATTTAATATAAATAATGCATGATATTATTGGAAGATATTTTATTATAACAGTGTGTTAATGGTACCGTCCCTTAAATTACTGGAATAAATATCAAACTATGAAAATAAGTGCAATAAATTCAGTAAGTATGTGTAATATTTTATTTATATCTACTATCGCAAATTGTAAATACAGTCAGACCTTGTTCATTCGACAACCTTTCATCCGAATACTTGGTATCATCCAAAATAATTATCAGGTCCCGATGTATTTTCTTAGGCATGTCAAATTGAAATAGACTACCGGTATATATTATTTGAAATAAAATTTTGGACCCAGTGAATTCGAATGAACAAGGTCCGATTGTACATTTTAACTTTTAATTTCTGAAAAATTTATAATGATATTTTAAAGAGAGTTTGTGGCTCAAGAAAGGGCCATTCTGAAATTGGTGCATGGTAGTTTAGAACAACAAAACCTTACAGCAATCACAGGATTTCCGTCGGGCATAAGTTCGGACATTTTTTCAGGATGATTGCACATAAAACATGCCCAGTACTTCTTTGGTGCATTGAATTCAAACACGTCGAAATATCGTACATTATGCATCTCTTGTAGTAACGCATCTTGGTCCTGAAAGTACACCCACACAAGGTCAAGCTTACAAGGTATATTTAGCACAGATGAATCTATTTGGATCGTCACCCGATGTCTTATTTATCACAAGTTATATCCAAATTTTGAAAGAAACAAAGAATTTTTTAGATGTGTAAGAATGTCATTCCTTACCCAATATGTAACAAGGTATTTTTACATACTTTTATTGTATAAAAAATGTTATGCCGCTTTAATATCTTTACCTTAGCAACCGGAAATGATGACGTTACGAGTGTAAGATATCCGCTATTTCCTTTCTCCGGATACAAAGCATCCCAGCATGCTTTAAGACTGCTAACATTGACGTCTTGCTGACTCAATGCCGACTGAGACTGTGCCTGAATAATACAAGGTTTTTATATCTATACTACAGCCTTAATCCTCAACATTAAACCAGACAAATATAAACAGATTAATTTGCATATCAATTAACAGTACTGAGAAATATCAATAATAAGACCACTCTTGGTTCTGAAGAAAGTTGGTCTTAGTTGTGAGATGGTCTTATCATCTTATCATCCATTTACAATATAAAAGAAAAATATAAAAATAACTGGTACATGAAAATATGATCATATTAATGAGTAAGTATTACTGTTGAGGTGGTCTTTAAGTGAGATTTTACCATACACTTGCAGACCAAGAACATGAAGAATTTTTTTTCCGTGGATCTTCAAATCATCACAGAAGTTATTTAAGTCAGTGACAAATTTCTGCTGTAATTGAGAAGATGTTGTTCTAGAGATATTACAATGGGCTGTAAAATTCCACAAAGTGAAAACTGATAATATTGTTGAAGAGAGGTTGTTGCTCTAGAGAGGTTGAACTGTATACTATTTACCTGCACAGCAAGAAACATCAAATGTATCCACGTCTTAGGAAGTTTTGTGTTTAAAGTGAAAAACTGTTTTCCATACAAACAATGCTTTCCGTTGATTCCACACTGGAAATTCAGTCGTACATAACGTTTATGTCGTCCATCTGAAATATCCACAAGTAATATTAGACAACTTTGAACCAATTATCATTTATCTGCTACACTCTCTTTGTGCTCTTGTTAACCAAGGGTACGTAACTCCGACGATGATCGGTAATGACAATAGCTTTTTTTTAAACATCACATAACCTAAAATAAATCCCAACCGGCAGACCCTACTTTTTTCATATAACACTTAACAGGCATTACTATATAATCTAAAAATAAACACATTCTGATTGGTCCAGGAGTCAACTTTTTTCCAGTCCCTAATATGCCATATTCACCAATTTGCACTGATATTTCCTGGCTATAATTCAAAGTCAAGCCACAAAAAGACTTCTAAAAAGTGCTTCTTTTCTGATCTCAAACCTTTCAAAGGGGAATACTCCACTTCATAACCAACGTCACTAATACAGGTTTTGTCGTGGAAGTGCTCATATACTTGTGTTACAGTCGGAACAAATCCAATGATGGTTCTTATCCCACCTTGGGCGAGCTGAAACTGTAAACATTCAGTCTCTGAATTAGGTGTGAGTACTGGTCAGTAACCAAGGAAGCCGTCATAGAGAGTGATTTATAATAAAAGTTGAAATTACATGTACTTGCTTCACAATTGATGTAAAATAAATAAAGTAGCACTACAAGATCTTACCAACTATACTGCACTTTGCAGGTAGAGGAATTCTCGCCGACAAACTGCTGATAAAATTTCGTATTGTATTTAAATGTTTCTCACAGAAATGTTGCACTCCGTCTCTCACCGGTTCCGGCTGCAGTGAATAAAAGATAAACAATTAGGGGCATCATGATATACAGTACATTGTACAAAGTTCAACCTGTCATGAGGAGACACAGAGGGGCTGCTGTGGAGAGATTAATGCACTAGAGAGGTTAAATTGATGGTAAATTCCTAAAACCAGTAATACCGATAAAGTTGTTGAAGAGAGAAACCCTCTAGAGAGGTTGCATAATAACAACAATTAATGATTTGTACTTCAAAATTACATACTTTATATCTCGACAAAAAAACAATAGACTTATACTGGTATAAACCTTTCAGGAGTGTTAAGGATAAGGGGTCGGCCCCTTAACCCGGAGCTTGTTGATTCAAACCCTGCAAGGTCCATGATCACACCTTTTATAGGAATCTAGGTATGGTTTTTCCCAATCTCATTTAAATCAACCCTGTAACTTTAGCTCCATTACTTTCCGCTGGTAGGATCTGACTACACTCCATAAGCGGTCACGTTCATATAACCTCTCTAAAAATAGATATGTGTAAACAGGTGCTCGTTTGTGGTCTAATGAAATTTCTCCTTACAAAACCGTGTTAGTCGTCTTTCTCAAAATGTTCGTTACTTTTTTAATGTTGCACAGACGTTCTTAGTTTATTCGGAGTTTCTGTTTATAATGTTTTGAACGTCCTTCCTGCCGCTTCCGGTTATACATATTTCCAAAAACGAAACACCACACAAACAACACGGATCAACCTAAGAATGTTGTGTCCATAGGTGCAGCCATATTGAAATTGACGAAAATACGTAATCGCAACATCTTGGTGATCTACGCTCAAATAGAATTTATGGAGCTCGTCTGAGATCGCCGAATATTCATAACTCTATACCGAAGCATTTTGCAGACGATGATTTGATTGGCTACTCAAAGGTCACAAGAATGTGACCTGAATTGTGCAGTCATCAGATCCAGTTAGCGTATAGTATAGGAGCGTGCGACTGGAGCTGATTTTAATGAGATTGGGTTTTTCCATGAAGTGGACCCGAGAGTGTCTCAAATAAGAATCAAAATCTCAGTTACTAAATATAGAATGAAAAACTAAAAATAACAGTGAGCTGACGTAAAGTGAACACAAGAATACGTACAGGTAACCCCGAGTTACTGCTCAGTGTTAGAGCGCTGTTCAATGAAGCTCTGTCCAGTGTTGACGCCGGACTGACCGGCCTCTCACCCAATGATCGGATATTTGTTGTACTGTTTCTGTAATGTAACAACAAACACATCATCTTTGACCAGTGACCGGTCATACAACAAAATAATAGGAACAAGAAAATTCATTCAGAAAAATATATTCAAGTGAGACAAATCATGCAGACAGCAAAAATAAATGTTTAACACATATTTACGTCATACAGTAGAATAAGAAATGTTTGCAAAGAATGTGACTTTGCTATGTTTGCAAGTCAAGAATTTACAAAATTTAATCTTATATGTATTAATTGTATAGTAAAATTTACAGTAGAGTAGACATTCACAAACATTTTATCTCTTATAACATGATCATTTACATTAGAATAATTTTAGCTTTGTGAAAGTATGTAAATGTTTCCTCCATTTCTGACCAATCAAAAGCAGTTAATTAGGAGTGGCTCAGTTTACTAAAACAAGACTTCTGTACTGAATTTAAGAGGAAGCAAATACAAACCATGACATTTTATATTTTTGTAAAACGTCTGCGTGCGCCTTGGTTTTGAGCTCTTTGAAAAAATGTTTGTAAGTTTAAAAAAATCTCCAAGGGAAGTTACTGCTGTGTCGTATTTATGTTTTTGTACATCTTTTGTTTACTTGCATGTTTGCACATGGTGAGTGAAAACTAGTCAGTTTTTCTGTTAGACTTCTAATGTTTTATAATAAAACCAGTTGTTTAGTTATATTTTTATCATGTTAACCTCATTAAAACTTGTGAAATGATACATTGTCTCTTATCTGGCTTTGCATTTCTTTTTCAAAACCACTTTGAGTTGTTTTTCGAATAGGTAGCTAGGTTTCAAGAAGCAAGGTTGACGCTTAACAAAACTAACAAACAGTAAGGCTTAACTGTGCCCACTGCTTCCTGGTTTACTATCCAGTACTCGTAGTTAACTCAGGGATTGTGAAGCTTATGATGCATCCTTGTTCAAGGTTTGATGTAGACTCATAGACACTTTACCCCTATATCATAATTCTCCAAAATGTTTTCATACCTAGATGATTTGTGTAAACTTTGTTGACTTGATCGAGCGCTGCTAGGTTGTTGTTGCCGTACTCCTACCACGTTGCTAGGATACGCTGGGTTACCCACTGTGATAATAGTCACAGTTCCTTCCGTCTGACTCGATACTGACCTCATTTCTTTCTGCCCAGAGCTTCAAAAGTAATAATATAATAAAAGTCAAAGATACAGGTAATAATGAGACATGAATGATTGATGAAATCATCAACACTGGAACTAAGTGTAATAATGAGACATGAATGATTGATGAAATCATCGACACTGGAACTAAGTGTAATAATGAGACATGAATGATTGATGAAATCATCGACACTGGAACTAAGTGTAATAATGAGACATGAATGATTGATGAAATCATCGACACTGGAACTAAGTGTAATAATGAGACATGAATGATTGATGAAATCATCGACACTGGAACTAAGTGTAATAATGAGACATGAATGATTGATGAAATCATCGACACTGGAACTAAGTGTAATAATGAGACATGAATGACTGATGAAATCATTGACACTGGAACTAAGTGTAATAATGAGACATGAATGATTGATGAAATCATCAACACTGGAACTAAGTGTAATAATGAGACATGAATGATTGATGAAATCATCGACACTGGAACTAAGTGTAATAATGAGACATGAATGATTGATGAAATCATCGACACTGGAACTAAGTGTAATAATGAGACATGAATGATTGATGAAATCATTGACACTGGAACTAAGTGTAATAATTTGACATGAATGATTGATGAAATCATCGACACTGGAACTAAGTGTAATAATGAGACATGAATGATTGATGAAATCATCGACACTGGAACTAAGTGTAATAATGAGACATGAATGACTGATGAAATCATCGACACTGGAACTAAGTGTAATAATTTGACATGAATGATTGATGAAATCATCGACACTGGAACTAAGTGTAATAATGAGACATGAATGACTGATGAAATCATTGACACTGGAACTAAGTGTAATAATTTGACATGAATGATTGATGAAATCATTGACACTGGAACTAAGTGTAATAATGAGACATGAATGACTGATGAAATCATTGACACTGGAACTAAGTGTAATAATTTGACATGAATGATTGATGAAATCATCGACACTGGAACTAAGTGTAATAATGAGACATGAATGACTGATGAAATCATCGACACTGGAACTAAGTTGTCCAAAAAGAATATTCAGCAATCATTTTACATTTTCCTGCATTTCTCAACTCAAATTTTCAGTATCAGACCTATAAGACTAAATTTTGTAATTTGAGTGCTGAGTGTAAGCATGTGTTATAATCCCACTCAATACTACACTCAATCTAAGAATCACACTTAAATATCTGTGAAATTGTATCAAAAAGAATACTCATCACTCAGTAAGAATTGTAAACCATTTCTAACCCTCAAATGCCCAAACTCAGGCAAGTAAATTTTGACATCTGAGCGCCGAGTGGCGAGTATTGGTTAATATTTCGGACCCTGATAAAATGAAAAGTACAGTGGGGCCTCGTTTATTCGACAGCCTTCTATTCGAATACTTGGTATCATCCAAAATAAATATCAGGTTACGATGTATCTTCTTATGCATGTCAAATTGAAATGGGAAATACGCAACTATGTATGATACGAAATAAAATTCAGAGCTGATGATTTCCAATGAACAAGGTCCGACAGTATACTTACTACTTTTTATGGTCATCTTTCAGTTGATGCACTAATATTCGAACAGCACTAGAACCACATTGTGAAAGTTTACTGATTTCTGCAATATTGTCGGCCAGTAAATTATGATGAAGCAATCCTAGTGCTTTGATTTCTTGCAGAATTCCGACAAGTCCTGATTGGTCGGTTAGCGTAGACAGCAGAGATACAAGATAATTCATTGTTTGTACTGCATTTACCTAAAAAACATAAAATGATATCAATATTTTGCCCCGGGGAGGATACACAGGACTTTAGACAGAAGACATTTCCTGACAGTTGGGAATTTGTTAAGCTGAATGATTCCAGATCCCAGCAATTAGACTTTGTGTGTGTACAAATGAGTTGTCCAGCACCGGTGTTAATACAGGAAATCCTTGTCTGGTATGCAAGAAATAAAAGTGTATTGCCAATTCATGAAGTGACATAAAATATTGTATTTAAAATGTATTCCATATTGTCCTACAGCATGTATCCTATAGACTATGTAGAAAAAGATTCAAACAATATTGACATAAACAACTCATTAAGAATGCATACACTGTACTTGATTTTTTTGTTGGTAACAGCCGACATATTTCAATAAACAACCATATATATATGTATTAACAGCTTGTTAATTTCACTTTAACAATAAATGTTTGTATTTGCATTAAGTTAACAGGGTTCGACACTAACACTAGTCTGCCAGTCCTGTGCCCACCTATATCACAGAAGGACTACCTTGCATTGGAAGTTGAACAGTCCAAGGGACTAGTTGACTTCTTAGACATTAACAATGACAAATTGAAATTTCAAGTTCAAAAACAGTTTTACACCCCTAGGTTTCTTTTTTACTTCTTTTTACTTTATTCCAATTTTCATACAAACGCGCCGTTATTTTGGTACTGGTCACTATCCCAGTGTTGTCAGGGTCTATACTAGAGGACAATTCGATTTTGAAATTCACTAGTCCTGCAGACTGTCAGGTTGGAAACCTGGTTACTGCATTCACTGTTTAAAGAATATTTGGTTGACTGGTTAGGAAAATAATCAATTCCCAGCCTTATCAAGTACAAAAATGAATTTCAAAGAATAAAACCAAAGACATTGTTTTCAAACTTCAATTCAAATATTCCTCATCATGTTACATTTGTGAAGGCTGTGATTAAATTACTCAAGGGAAGACGAACGCTGCGAGGAATTTGAATGCCAATACATCTGTTCACAGTTTCGAGACTATACAACATAAATATGAGAAGTGTATCGAGTGAAACAAAGAGTTACCTAACCTGCATCGCAAGTAAAGCCAATGAGCTATGCTAAAACTTTATAAAAAATGCTGCTTTTTAAACTTTTTCTTGTTCAATATAACATTTGAAAGTTAAAGATCTAAGTTTTCCAAACAATTTGATATATTTCATATAACCACAAACACTGAATCAATTATTAAACCTGACCACATATCGGGAATTTTCCATACAGGTTATATGAAGAGATAAGCAGTCAAGTAACATTTACTCACTAAAAATCAATAAAAATGAGGCGAATGTAGCACGTTTTGAAACTGTTAATTGGTGTATACGGTATTCTGTGTTTGTTACATATTGTGATACCTGGGATATCGTCCCGATGGCTCCGATAATCTGTACGACTTGATGGATATATACCGGCTGTAACTCACACAGTTCCTTCAAGGCGGTCACATGATCTATGAAGACGACAGGATTGGCTGACGCCATGTCGATAAACATAGACAGGATGAGAGGAACGAGCGTACTCACTGACAGATACTCGCAGAACAATGATATATGTTTTTCCAATACCTGCAAAAATCATTGTTATTTCATGAATATAAAATTGTCCAAAAAAACTTTTTTATTCACCGACCAGGGACATAGCCATAGCTGGTAGAACATGTACGCAAACAATTTATGGGGTCTAGGGTATTGATACCTCATAAAATACTGTTTTCTAGAATATTCAAGGAGCAATCTGGTGACATCTTCACAAGCAATAGTGTACATTTTTTAAGCATTATATATTCAGAAGATTTATATCCCAAAGTGCATACAAATGCTCAACTGCATTCATTGTATTTTTTTTTCATTTTTGATAACCTTGTGTATGCAAAGAAACCACCCTTTGGACATTTTTAGAAAACGGCAATAGGTATTTCAAAAAGTCAGGACTAATCACTTAATATTTTACCACTTTCATAAGCATTTAACTCAAGTGGATGTGATTTGTTTCTTGAAATGCAGATTAAGCAAAATTGAGCCAGCAGTTCGAGGGTTCAGTGCAAGACTATACCAACTCCTAGTATTTACATAGGAGTTAGTATAGTCTTGCACTGAACCCTCGATTACTGTTACTGTGCCAAAAAATGTTTTCTTCTGTGAATTTTTTTTTTTTAAAGACCAAACTTCACAGGTCAAGCAGCCTGATTAAAGTTGGCATATTCTGGTAGTATTCAGGTCAGTTATGATACTTTTAATTCAATGTTTGACACAATTTTAAACATTGGAACATTCGGGATGCTAGATTGAAAACAATCAGTTAACTTGATTAAATCCACGATGTTGGAAACTGAGTTAAATAATTGCCAATATCAAACCTTTGGCTTGGATTTAGCAATCATTCCAAAAACTTGCAGCAGACTAACTCTCTCAGAAACACCACATTCTTCTAACATACCCATCAACTCATCTACTTGTTTCATCACGGGGTCGGGGTTCTGAGTATATATTTGAGGTAGTACTCGGGCAAGTGCACATTTACCTGTAAATATAAAACATATCATAAAAATACCTGACAAAAGAACACACTGACAGTAGAATTATTGCTTACAAATGAAAATGCTTTGTTGAAAATTCAAGGGCAATAACTTCAAAAATCAACAATAATTTACTATAATCCTCTCTAGTGCAGAGGGTGATAAATTTAGTCTATGAATAAAATATGTAGGGTGATAAATGTAGTCTATGAACAGGCCCAGATCCAGAAATTCCAGACTGGGGGGGCCATGCATGTGGACAAATCACCTGTTCCTTACGGGGGGTCCGCGGGATCTCCCCTGGAAACTTATTACAATAGAGGTAAGAAATGGTGGCTTCTGGTGCATTTCAGAGTCTAAATTTTGAGGACTCATTCATGAGAATTGCACAAGTATTATCTTGTTAAAAATACTGAACGACCAATTCATACAAGTACCAACATTTAAAAAAGATCCAGAGGACACCACCTCCTGTATCAACCTCCAGTCAGATCTCCTCCGGAAATTTTTTACAATATGGGTTTGAAAGGATTGATTCTGGTGCATTTCGGGGTCTATATTTTGAGGACAAGTATTATCTAGTTAAAAATGCAGAACGACCAATTTATACAAGTACCAACATTTTAACAAATTGCAACACACTAATGAACTGTATTAACTGTTAACTGCATATATACTTAAACTACAAACAGATTTAGGCATGCTCCTTGAAATACCATGAATGTGTGGATAATCTCAGGCATAAAATAATTGTCAACGATAATAACTGAAGTGGCAGAGCACCGGCCTTCAAAAAAGGAGGTCATGGTTCGAGTCCTGTCAGAGGCAAACATGCTTGTACTGGTCAGTATTTAACCCGGGCAATTTATGAGACTGCACGCACACCATATGGGTTTCCGGTGGCGAAGTAAAATAATAAAGTCATGTTTTGTGGAACATGCCTCAAGTGACTAGAATGGAAATAGATTTACATTTTATTATGACTTTTTTAATATCTGATAACAAAACATTTATATATCATAACCACTTCGATTTAGATAGAAAATAAACATTTTTTGCATTTTGTTTAAGTTACCATCGTCACATGGGATTTACCTGTGAAGTGTGTGCACATCTCGTCGGATGTCAAAGTATCATTATGGTACCTTTAGTATTACATTGTTTATTTTAAAGAAAATGTGAAAATATGAAAGTAGGCTTATTCTGGAAAAAATAAAATTGCAAAACAATATGTAGGGTGATAAATGTAGTCTATGAATACAATATGTAGGGTGATAAATGTAGTCTATGAATGCAATATGTAGGGTGATAAATGTAGTCTATGAATACAATATGTAGGGTGATAAATGTAGTCTATGAATACAATATGTAGGGTGATAAATGTAGTCTATGAATACAATATGTAGGGTGATAAATGTAGTCTATGAATACAATATGTAGGGTGATAAATGTAGTCTATGAATACAATATGTAGGGTGATAAATGTAGTCTATGAATACAATATGTAGGGTGATAAATGTAGTCTATGAATACAATATGTAGGGTGATAAATGTAGTCTATGAATACAATATGTAGGGTGATAAATGTAGTCTATGAATACAATATGTAGGGTGATAAATGTAGTCTATGAATACAATATGTAGGGTGATAAATGTAGTCTATGAATACAATATGTAGGGTGATAAATGTAGTCTATGAATACAATATGTAGGGTGATAAATGTAGTCTATGAATACAATATGTAGGGTGATAAATGTAGTCTATGAATACAATATGTAGGGTGATAAATGTAGTCTATGAATACAATATGTAGGGTGATAAATGTAGTCTATGAATACAATATGTAGGGTGATAAATGTAGTCTATGAATACAATATGTAGGGTGATAAATGTAGTCTATGAATACAATATGTAGGGTGATAAATGTAGTCTATGAATACAATATGTAGGGTGATAAATGTAGTCTATGAATACAATATGTAGGGTGATAAATGTAGTCTATGAATACAATATGTAGGGTGATAAATGTAGTCTATGAATACAATATGTAGGGTGATAAATGTAGTCTATGAATACAATATGTAGGGTGATAAATGTAGTCTATGAATACAATATGTAGGGTGATAAATGTAGTCTATGAATACAATATGTAGGGTGATAAATGTAGTCTATGAATACAATATGTAGGGTGATAAATGTAGTCTATGAATACAATATGTAGGGTGATAAATGTAGTCTATGAATACAATATGTAGGGTGATAAATGTAGTCTATGAATACAATATGTAGGGTGATAAATGTAGTCTATTAATACAATATGTAGGGTGATAAATGTAGTCTATGACTACAATATGTAGGGTGATGAATGTAGTCTATGAATACAATATGTAGGGTGTTAAATATAGTCTATGAATACAATATACAGCATGAGGTGATATGAACAAACAAACATTGACCATTCAATCACTCTGCTAAACATTTAAAAAAAAAATGTTTCCAGTGAAAGTGAAGGCGGACGTCAGATGTGTAAGGGATCAGATTTATACACTGCAAATTAATGTATGAATCCCAAGTCATTATCCATAATTTTAAACTTTATCATAAACACCGATATTCAACCAATGGGCAGTTTTCCAACTCTACCAGCATTAAGTAAATCTAGGTCACATAGTGACATTACATGAAAATTTAAGGGAGTGAATAATCAACATGTGTGCAAGAGTTGTGGAACTTGGGTATAAATACATGCACACATTTGTCAGGTAAAATTCATGCATGGGTCGTAAAATATTAACCAAAAGCATGTTGAGATAATGGACTATATGACAAGGCTGCAATATATACTGATAACCTTCAGGGATTCTAAGAAGTATTTTTATAAAACCATATAATTAAAGCAAAATACAAGTCTTATAATTTTCAGAAAAATACACTTATTTTTAGTAGACTTATGCATATGATTTTATCTTATTAACTTATTTCGGTCACTTGTCTTAGTTGTTAATACACGATGTATACTAATATTGTGCTGTGTTAATATATATGTAACTATGTTACCATTTTATATAGTTTATTTTATGTTTCATTATTGTCATTATGTAGTCGGTCAATAGCTTTATAGCTAATGTTATAGAATGTTTGTATCAATACCGACCTAAAATAAAAATTTGTATCTTGAGAAAATAAAGATCTACATAACTTTTTGTAATTTCAAAACCTCATGCATGTGTACACATGTTTTTCTACTAATAAGTATAAAAATATACAGAAAACTGCGAATTAAATATGTTTCAATATATTATAAAGACTGTATCGTTTAAATGTATACATGCATGTAATACTTGTATAATGTTTCTGAAAATTATAAGACTCAACATTAGCTCTAATTAAAACACGAATTAAGCAAAATTCACGGTTATTTTTTTAAATAAATAAAAAGATAATATGCTGAATATTCATAATTTGAAAATTAATGCACATTTTTGGATTTTTCCTTTATTTTATGTGGGACGTAAAATAACTTTCCAAAGTGATCAATTTAGTTACTAGACTAGCTTATACCTGCAGCATACGTGCAGATAATAGTGATGTAAATATTGGAAAACTTTCTGTTTGCCACATACACTTTATACATAGACACCGCACTACGACGATGTAAATTTAGCGTCTTTACAGCACAACGCTACCACGTGACTTGTTTATAAATAGTTCAGCAAGGCTTGCGGTGTCCGAAGACAGAAAATTTCAACGTAAACAACGAGAAATACGGCTTTGAAGACGCCGGTTTAGCCTTATTTTAGGTGAGAATTTTATCAAATACTGTTTATGATCGTATGACTTCGTAATTTGAACGTTAAACGCTGCGTTCGCCATGATATCATACCGAAATAAATATTGAGCAAAAGCCTCGGAAAATCTTGCGCACTGTTGTATGGTGAAATGGGTGGGTGGGGTACGGAACGATGGGAATATTTTGATGCCTGAAGACAAATCGGTTATTGCTATTGGTAAACAAATGATCGTGCAATTTGTTGAAACATGTAGCATTATTCCCCAATGGTCAATTTTCCCGAAACTAATTTGTGGAAGTATTGAGGAACTTGTAAAACAGTTTGCAAAATGTGCAACAATTCAAAATCTTGAAGTGTATTAGGAAGTTAAGCTCAGTCATTCACTGATCTGTCTTATTTGCCGAAAATTTGATAAAACTATGCATCAATAAATCGAATTTGAGAGATCATACTAATGTATTTTGCATTTTACCTCATTTCGAAACTACAACAGTAAACAGTACAGATTAATAACTTATAATTTCATGACACAATGCTCTTTACAGAGATTGTGTTTGGGTTCACAAATAAAAATGGCATACATATTTAGCACTGCTTATCTAATTCTGGTCCAGGCCTGGCTACTCTATCATATCAAGGAGCCTGTTCTCTTTTGGGTGAAGTTAGTGCAGCCACAAAATTCAGGGCTGTCAATATAAGATCAGAGACCTGGTAAAATTATCCCATAACTTGAGCATCATTACCTATCTACTTTTCTTGTATGAATGATGATAATCAATGGGAGTATACCTCCAGACCCCACCTTCTTTTGGTGATTTCTCTGCTAATTCAAGAATTAGCGACTACCCAGTCCCTACAAATTGGACCCAGTGCCATAAGTTCTGTAGACGCATGTGACTTTGGCTTAATTCGCAATTACGTCTTAACAGAGAGCCGTTTTTGTTTTGTAACCCAGTGACCAGATCTGGGGATCCTTTTTTTGTGAATGTGACCATCCCAGTGCTGTATTCTTTGTTAATTTTAAAATGATAATCAAATTTTCTGATGTATTGATGTAACTAACCAAAACATATCAGAAAGGATAAACCCCAACAATGCCAGTTTAAATGTCTTTGGAGTTTTCTTGGCCAATACTGTTCATGTTGGCAAACACAGGTCATTTATTCAAGTCATTCTTAAAAATAACTCGCGGATAAAACCAAAAGATCTATATTATCAAACAGTTGTCAAGTACACTAAGTCGAATCTATGAGTAACGAGTTTGATGCTACTGTTTCTAGATGCGAAACAATCCAACCTACATGTAAATAAGGATGTGGAAAGACTTGTTCCACTTTTTTCCCTCAAATAGTAACTTAAAAGATATAATGTACCCAGACTAATTTAACTTCTCTGATATTGACAGGATCCAGAGGCATACTGTCCTAACCATGGCTGACAAGAAGAGAAAAGGAGCCGATACCAAAACTCCTGCTAAGAAAAGGAAAGTCGAAACTCCCAAGTCGTCAAAAAGTACTCCGAAAAATTCTAATGCAAGTCCCTCAAAAAAGGTAACATCAACAAAAGTTAAGAAACCAGAACCAAAGAAAACTCCTGCTAAAGCAGCAGCGAAATCTCCTGCAAAGAAAACTAAGACACCTGCAAAAGTTGTAAAGAAGACACCACAGAAAAAAGTTGTTAAGTCATCTCCAGTGAAAAAAGTTGTGCCTAAACCTGCACCTAAGAAAATAGAGAAGAAGGCTAAGCCTGCTGCTTCATCAGTTACCCGTGCTAAACTTGTAAAAGCCAAAAGCTCTGCAACCAAGATGAAAATGCAATTGGCAAAATCTTTGAAAGCAAAGGCAACTGCAGCTGCTAAGTCAAAATTGAAAACCACAAAAGCCGCATCCAAGGTCAAAGCAGTGAAGAAAACGCCAGTGAAGCCTGAGCCCACTGAGAAAAAAGATAAAACACCAGCCAAGAAGCCTGAACCGAAGGCTGATGCCAAAAAATCTGAACAGAAATCTGATAACAAGAAGCCTGAACCGAAAGCTGAATTCAAGAAGCCAGATGAAAAGAAGAAAGAAACTCCAAAATCAAAAGCTGTCGAAAAGAAACCTGAGTCTGCCTCAAAAAGAAAAAACACAGAACAAACACAAGATGAACTACCTAGGAAACGAAGAATGATTACGCCCAACAAGAAGTTTGCCGACTATGAACTTGAAGTTCCAAGCAAGAGAACAATAACCCCAAACAAGAAGTATGCAGATTATGAAACGGACACTCCAGCCAAGAAAGAAAAGTCAGAGCTTAGATCTTTTATTCAGGATAAAAAGAAAACACCTGTCACTACAGAGGAAAAAAGTGAGCCAACTAAGACGGATTCTCCTAAGAAGGCTGCCCCAGAGAAAACAGATACTCCTTCTAGAGAGATAAAAGTCCTGAAACCGAGTGAAATGAAACCAGCAGAGAAGCTGATGAAGAAGTTACAAAAGAAATTGGAAAAGGAAGCGAAATCCGCATCTGTTCCTAAACCAACTGAAAACAGAGAGAAAGCTAAAATCAAAATAACTAAAGTTGTTACTTATGACAAACCTATGTCCTCAGATGAGAAGGAGATGAGGGCAATAAACAAGGCAAGCAAATCTCCAAGTAAACCCAAGACTGATATTACCAAGAAAAAAGTTGAAGCTGTTGTGCAGAAAACTCCAAAAACTCCCAATGATAAACAAGCAACTGGAAAAGTCATTAAATCAACTCCAAAGTCTACAAATAAGACAGTGAAACCTCCAGAGAAACTGCCGCCCAAACCAAAGAAGATCAAAGAACTGAGGAAGGAAGAGAGACCTATACAAGCCAAATTTTTGAGTTCCAAAAGTGTTAAACTACCTGATGACAATGACAAGGTGCAATGTTGGGTAACCGGTATCAGTGTTTTTCCAAGTGGCGAAGTTATTATGGTTGATATGGCAAATCGAAAAATCAAACTTTTCAGTAAGGACTTTGAATTTCTCAGTCAAGTTAAGCTAGAAACCATTCCTCAGGATATTTCCATCAGTCCAGTCAATGCTAGTAATGCTTACTTCACTAAACCATTTTCCAAAGAGGGTATCCAGAAGGTGTCCATGTCTGATGGTAAACTAACTCTGAATGACTCATTCTGGACCAATGGAACCAATCGTGGCATCACATGCACTAAGGCTGGTATTCTGACGTCGGTTCAAGATGGCAGATATCATGATCTTGACATTAACCATTTCAAGATTGATCTACTTGATTATGAAGGCACGGTTTTGCAGTCTGTGTCCACTGACTCAAATGGGTCTCGTCTGTTCAAGTTACCACTCTATTTTACTGTTAACAGTACAGGAAAGCAGGTGATTGTTGCCGATTGTATCAAACATCTATCTTACGTAGTCAGCGTAGATATGACCGGAAAGATCCGCTTCAAGTATGACGGTATTAACAATAATCTCGTTACACCACGTGGCTTGACTATAGATGATGAAGACAATATATATGTCACAGAATGGGAAAGACACAATGTGTACATTTTGTCTCCTGCTGGTAAACGCCTTCAAATATTGTTCAGTAATGAAGAGCTAAGAGAAGAAGGATTAGATGGTCTTCAAAAACCTTATCAAGTCTGCTTCTACAAACGAGATAATGCCAGACAGCTCCTGGTCAGTCAAGAAGGTTGCAATACAGTAAAGCTTTTTAAATTGTTGAAGAAAGGTCCAGAAACTGAAGCTGCTGCAGCGGAGGCCAAAGCTGCTGCAGAAAAGAAGAGTTTGTCAAATGGTGAAGCTAAGTCAACTAACACTAAAATTATAACTAAGAAGAGTGCAAGTCCAACAAAAGAGGTTCAAAGTAGGCCGATAAATGAAGGTCAGAAACAAGTGCTCTCGGTGCCTGGTAAGGTAGCGACGCAGAACCCTCCAAAAGAAACACCTGTTATTGAGACTAAAAAGCCTGTGGTGAGGTCTACAGTCTCTGAAAGTACTCAAGTTACTGATCTGCCAGAACCAGCTGATACAGAAGAGTCCGTTGAACCAGCTGAAGAGCCTCATGTAATTGTTGCTAAGCCAATTGAAATACCAGTTGAACAAAATGCAACACATACTGTACAACAAGAAGCTGTTACTGTCACTGTTCCAATTATAAATCCTGAATTTGGTGACGACTTTGAAACAGCTGAAAATGAGACCGAGGAAATGCCTGCAGTGCAGAATGCCATTGAGTCATTGGATGACTCTAAAGAAAATCAAATGGAAAGTGAACCAATAGAAGAAAATCAAATGGAAAGTGAACCAATAGAAGAAAATCAAATGGAAAGTGAACCAATAGCAGCCCCTATTAATACAAATGAAATTCAAGTTCAAATTTATGATCCAGTAAACGTACCTCAGACTGAAATGGTTAGCATTATTCCTCAACATCATATTAATGAAGCAGTCATAGAGCAGCCTCAAGAAATGGAAGTTCAGCAAGTGGAATTAGTTAGTTCTGAATATCAAGAAGAGATCAGCATTCCTCAAGTAGAAGAAATGACTGCTCAATCAGTTATAGGAACTGAAATCCATGCTGTGCCTGTAGAAAGTGTCGGACATCAAACTATAGTTTATGAACAAAGTGTCGATGAAGAACCAACCCAGTATATTGTAACTGTATCAGATAATTCGGCAAATGGTGTTCTACAAACTGAAAATGTCCAATACGTCACTAGTATCCAGGATGGAAATTATGCAACTAGCATAGCTCAAGATGAAACCGTCACAGAAATACCTGAAGACATGGTTACTATCGTTACGGAAACAGTTTAAAACAGAACTGAATGACTACAAACTTTAAATACTTGAAATATTAAGTGGCATGTTTTTAACAATGTTTAGTCAGTTAAATTAAAACGACATGTAAAATGAACAAATCTGTTGGGTACCTGCTACACTAAAGTGCTTTTGCAAGACCTATTGTGTTGTCATAAAACTTATTTAAATATTGAATCTTAATTTCAGCTTAGACCGTTTTATGGGCGGGTATGAAAGTCAGTGCACACTAAAGATATAATTCAATCATTCGGATATTGTTTGGTTTTCATCACCAACAAATATCTTGTGCTGTTATTAAACTTATTTACATACTAAATTATTATGTTTGAAACTTTCATTTAGGAGGAAAACTTGACATTGTTTTATCGAATATGTCGGACTAATTGTTTTACTGCTAGATTTTTTGGCCACTTGTAAAACGAAGGTTTCCTGCAAGACTTGTATCTGCCTCTGTAACTGAACTATTTACGGAAGTTTTGCACTGAACTCTTCATTGTTGAATCTTGACTGTGACTTGCAATTTACTGTACTACAATGCTTATTGATGTTCGAGTTAAGTGTTCCTACAATTTTTACCTTGGTGTCTGTGACGGTATTGTGTAGGTCCAAATCTCCAACACATGAACATAGTTGGTGTGTGCAAACAATATTTAGCAAAAGAAACTGAAGTTTTTAATCATGTTTTAAATTTCTACTGTTTTAATCCACACATGGGGAGTAATTGTGAAATGTTTGCTTTGTGTGCAAACACGTTTTATTGTGGAAAGATATTGTATATAAATGTATATAATCATTTTGTATTCATGCATTTTATTGTGTTCATTTAATAAGTTTGTTGAAAGAAACATTTGCTATTTGTTCCTTCTCTGCTTTGGTATTAGCAACTCTATGACAAGTTTTGTAAAGCTGTTGAATAGTGAGACTGATTTTAAAAACAACTTGCTATAAATAATATTATCAGTCATATCTGACTGTCGGTATCTTTTTCATTATTTAAAAAACCTAACTGTATTTTTTACTGAGAAGTTGTTTTAACATGATTGTGTCCTAATTTGTTGTTCAGTTTTAATATGCAACAGTTTTGTACTAAAATCAATTTTGTTGATTGGTAAATAGTTTTTTTTCTTATGTATTTATGGCCAAGTACGGAAGTATGTTGGTACAAACTGAATGTTTAACAATTATCAAATAGATGTTATTCATATTTTTTCAAATATCGGTCAACAGCATACCTACATTTATTTGCCATTTTGATTTAAGATCATAGTTCTGTAAACTAGCTCAATGTCAAAGTTATGTGAATGGTGGTTCATTTCTAATTGAATAAGTATACTCTCTTGGATCATAATACTTGGGTGATAACTGGTTTACAACTGGTCTTGAATTGATATCTTAACAAACAAAGACATAATTATAACAATTGGTATAATGTGTATATATTTTTTTGTTCAAAACAAATATTGATATTTCATCTGTTGCGGTTTTATTAACATTTTCAGAGGTTAGTTATGCAATTTCTTCTCAGTTCATGTATTCAAATTATTACTGAAGATTCAAGTTTAACATATTGTATTTATTGTATAATTTTAACTTAATTGAACAGAATCACAATATATTTATTTTGCTGCTAGATTTTTATTTGTTTGTTAAAACGTCCAGTCTGAATAGAGTACAAAACAAATAATTAAACGGCTATAAACTTCCCAGAATTTGGAGCCGATTTATGTATTATTATCAAAAACTTGAGTTACATTTGTGCCGACATTCTTCATAAGTCGAGACTGAACTTACTATCATGCATTTGTCCAATTATTTTGGATTATATTTTTCTCACATTTCTGCATATAAGATTTGCATGTTATATTATCATAATGAAGTTACGCATGCCTTCATACATTCATGACTTATTTTTGATGTGTATTAAACTTATGAATCAGTTATGTTGTAATGTTGTAAGTATTAATGTAGTCATCATCGTCTAACATCCACAGGCCCTTCTTTTATGCGCCATCACCCTGAGGTTATTAATAAGTCGTCATTTTCAGTTTTATTATTTCATTCATATCTAATGCAGCAATGTGATAAATTTTGGACCAACTCAGGCTGAGCTCATTCTTTCATTCTGTTTGCAAGTAGAATTTTGAATGGTTGTTTAAGCAATTCAAAATAAAATGACAAGAGAGGTAGCCAATCAACTCGCAGCTGACAAATGCAGTGAAATGTAATGATCAGTTGTGGATATCTGACAATGTTGTGTTATCAATATGTTGATGCACTGGAATATTAATGTGCTGTTATATTATACAACAGATAACTTAATGCAACATATCATTGAATTAGGAAATATTTATATATTTTATTTGTTACCTAAACCATAACACGGATTTCATAGAATAACCTTTTAATGTTTTCGAAGTTCTGATTCTATTTGTTGATGTATACCGTTTAAAGAGAAACACCTAAAAATGGTAATTTCACTCGTATAAAGCACATTCCGCAGCATTTCAATGACCAGACTTAACACATTCATAGTACATAAAATGGGACTTGAAAATTTAAATAACCAAGAAAAACTGCAACATTATGTTCTGGACATCAAGGTCCGAGTTCATTAACTTCAGATTGTTCTCCACGCTACAATGGAAGTTTGATAACCTATACAATGTATCCATGACAACGTGTTATTAGGTCACTATAGCAACAACAAACTACTGCATAGTATGGTTCAGGTTACCAGGGGACACATCAAAACATACAAATTGTCAACCACATGCATGATGCAATTATAATAGCTGAATCTAGCAATACATGTATAAATAATTGAATTTAATGCAGGAAATCAAAATGTGCATTAGACGAAGTCCAAAATTTGCTAAAAGTGGCTACAAACAAAACTTAATTCTAAAACAATTGAAGTTCAGTCAGACTTTGAATCCTGTCTGTGTTTCCATTGTGATTCGAGCATGATGTTGTTTATACTGCAGGATTAGAGGAAAATACCTATGTTTATACCAATCCTGAATATATCCACTATATACAAGAGTTTAGAATTATGTAGCAATTTGAATCTGTTAAAATTACAAAAACAGGGTTTCTTGGAAAGTTGGCTGTTCAACCTTGCTCGTAGCTCGTAAATTATTTTAAAAAAGAAACAGTTTACAATTACTGACTCAAGGAGGGCAGCCATAGTGATCAAGGAGTACAGCATCCCAGCCTTGATCTGAACTGCTCGAGTTCGAATCCTGCTATGAGCAAGATTGAACAGCCAGCTTCCCAACAAACCCTGTTTTTGTAATTTAGACAAGATTCAAATAGCAACAGAGAAAGAAGTGACTTGGTGTCACAAAGCTGTTAATGCTCCGTATGTCAAGACCAGCAGTTTCCTTCCACTTCTGACAGGCATTTACGGTACAATCGGGCCTTGTTTATTTGATAACCTTTTCTTGGAAATAAAAATCAGGTGCCAAAGTATCTTCTTAGACTCGTTAAATTGAAATGGGCTATTCAAAACCATGTACTATTCAAACTAAAATTTCGGACCCAAGGAAGGAGGTCCAACTGTAATATATTTTCAATAGGCATACAAATTCAGGCTGGCTTTTTTTCTTGAGCCAATTTTGGAACTGGTCGGTTTCAGTAATTCGCGGGCTATATAACAGTACGCAATCGACAAATATTTAGTGCAGTTTGTCGTCTCAACGCCCAATATTCCATTGCATAGGACTTTGTTATTTCACTGTAACCCTTTTAGTGTTTCTTTGAAATTGCTTTAGTCTAGGCCTTAATCAAAATTAAGTCTGTTTGCCCTTTACCGACCAACCCAAGATTTGATGTTTGTTTCATTATGTTTGCCTTATGATAACTTCCTCTCGCTAGAAAGACTTTGGAACCCAAAGTTAGAAAAAAGTATGACACAAAAATGGTCGTAGTTGCCATTATAATATTTTTATCAACAATTATTGAAGCCTCGTGCTCATACTCGCTAAAACAGACGGGCTATATAAAGTATTAAAAATAAGTCCACATAAAGGTGTCAACTATGTTTTCATTTTACAAACATTGTACCCGCCCACCCAATGTACCACGTGCCGAAATTACCACGCACAAACAATACATTTCGACTAAAACATATTAAAATTTCCACAATAAAATAAGATATTTTTCCTACCTACCTACCCACCTCTAAAATCTAGGGTCGGTAAAGGGCAAACAAAGACTTTTAATTTTGGCCCTACAAATCATTTCTAATAGAGCTTGTAGGATGATTCACTGTAGCACTGTTATTTTATTTCTTGCTTATTTAATCTTGTTATTAAAGTTTAAACAATACATCTCACATCAAGTATTCATTAATCAAATTGAAAGATGAAGACAATGTATACTCCCAATCACAAGTCACAGTCACGTTAAAGAAGCAATATACATTGTATGTTTAAAACGGTCGGCTGTACATAAAAACTAGCCCACAAATGAAACATAAACTAAACATACAGTGAGGTAAATTATATGTGAATAGTCATAGCAGACTATGAGACATAAATCATCAGTATATACAGGCAATAATAATAGTAATCTGAATTTACTATAATAATTTTCATTCCTCGTAAAATACGGAGCGGGCGGCATTACGGACCGTACAGTACGGATTTTAACGTATACTAGACCTGAAAACTCAAGTGATTGCATCGTTATTCATGTGAAAATCCGAGGCATAAAAGCGTATTTTGAATTTTCCTAGATGTCTTGCGATGCTGAAGTAAATAGTTTAAGAATTAAACGTGGGTTGCGGAATAAATACCAGTTGTCTTCGGCAGTTTTAATTTCATGAGATGGCATTTTCAACGATATTAGATTCTAGAGAATTCCTGTATACAAGCCGTCATAGGCTCAAAGATTAACTTTAATTAATGAACCGTAAACTTATTTCAATCGAAAGTCACCTTTCAAAGTGTAAACGACTGATGCAACTTTTTCTATTGTCGATCTAATCACGCGTTATTTCGGCGTATTTGTGTCTGACCAATTTAGTTCTCTGGAGTGTTATTATTATGCGCTTCACATGTCTATCACATGTGTCGGGTACGCGGGACGTTATTTGATCAGCTGAAAGGGATTTTGTGACAGGCAACAAACTCCGCCTCCGATTGGTTAGCGCGTGTATAATCATGTCAACATAAACGAACGTGTCATAGACAGGATATCAATTGGGGCACTTTAATTATGTACATGAGTTATACACAGACATTGAGAACCGGTTTCGGCCTCTTTTAACTGCATTTATCATCATAATTGAGTGGAATAAAACATTTGCCAACGGTAAAGTTATACTTTTCGAAGATTTGAGCCAATTTGATTTTTCTTGAGCCAATTTTTGTTTTCTCGAACGCCAGCGCGTGCCCTGAAATTGTATTTTGCTCACAAGCTACTTTAACACAATATAAAAGTCTACAATACAAAGGACGTTCCTATAGAAGATAAATATGTAGTTAACTAACACTGACATTAGTGAAGTTGTAAATATGACAAAAGGTTTTTTTTCTATGAGTTAGAAAAGCATAAATTTGGTTCAACCCACAAAAGTATGAGACACAATAATCCTCCATTTATTTGTTTGCTCACTTTCTGACCTAAGAAAAGCGATGTCATAAACTACCACACTCATTCTTATCCAAAACTGGTAAAAATGAGAGCAAATCGAATTTTAATTGTTTTAAAATTTCCATAACAGCCAAAGGTAACGAAGGTCAATCCAAATGATCAGTCGGTTAAACAGCTAGATGTCGGCTAGATGTCAGATAGATGTCAGATAGATGTCAGATAGATGTCAGATAGATGTCGGGGTAATTACTTTTGTCGTCATCTGCAGGGCAAACTTTTAATACAGTGCGAAAAAATTGACAGGTATATATTTACCTTTCAAGATGCTGGACACAATTAAATCCATGTACTTCGCCAGCATGTCAGCGTTATCAATAGCTGCCAAGGACAAATAACTCGATACATTGTGACTTAATTCTTTATGATCACAGCTTAAAAACTCCACGGCAACCGGAATGGCAATTTGCATCACTTTCTCCTTACTGTAATGCTGCAAATATTAATTATCAACAGTAAATCGTAACATTACAAACAACTTGTACAAAAGATGTATAATTTCTGACATTGTTGGAGAAATGCCGTCGTCGGACACCAATGATAGACTTTAATGTTTCATGACATTTGTTAACGGTGGGCTTATAGGTTAGCTTTCTGTTATTGAACAGAATTAGTCTAGCCCAAATATTGACCAATCGAAATGTTGTTAAAAATTAAACACTAATCTTGACACATGCACAAGGACAGCAATGATATAAATTGCTCGTAAGATGAGATAGACTACCATTGCACTACTCAAACTAGCTTTTGTTTAATCGATACATACACATAATCACATTACAGAACACAAGTACACTCTAACTCATGTACTGACATGTCCAAAATCTATCTATAAACATGTCTCTAAATAACACAGGCGTTCCACTAGGTGTTGAATCTCGAGGGTCATTTTGATAATTTTTGACCTCATTTTACCATAGCTAAAATATATATAAATTAGAGAAAATTGACCCTTCAGCCAGAATCCTAAGGGTCAACTCTGGGGTCAAATGGAACCCCTGATAACAAAAATAGTTGTGAAATAATATATTAATGGTACCGTTCTAAAATCTGATAACTGGATTTTAGTGCAAAATAGTTTTACGTGTATGTGGGAAGTATATGCATGTTTCTTTTGTGAAGCTAAAATCCATTTGTATTCCCTAGACAATGGTTGTAAAAACACTGTTAGGTGGTCAGCCAATGAAACATGTTATTTGTAAAACATTGACTAACAGACATTGTGTACACAATAATGGTATCCTCAACTAATACTGATGTCAGGACTTGATCTAATGACCATATAAATGTTCTACTAAACCATAGAAAATGGACAATACTGAAGCTGCCATATAATTACATTTTTTTTCCCCCAAGATTTTGTTTGTGTTTCTCGAAAATTAGGGATTTTACAGTTAAAGGCCTTCAGAATGTAGCAATCGATATGAATTTGCAACACATAAAACAATACAATACCATAAATAAACAGCTCATTATGTCCGAAGCAATCTTAGCGTGTGGTGGATCAATTTCTTTCAACGATGGTTTCAAATTGTGTGTATGACAAACATGAAGCAGTTTGACCAATCCGGAAGCATTTTCTTCGATACTGTGCGTCTCCCTGAAAATGATGAGCGAAGTTAGGTCACATTTTGGGTAATATATAAATGCAGCCATTTCATTGGTTGCCTCATGAGTTTGGTGACATTTTTTTACCAATGGTAATGCTCATTCTTTATTTTGACATGAACAATAACACAACAAGCAGATTAACCCACATTTGATGAATGCAGTGGAACATAATAGCAGGCCCCGATGAAAATAAAGGTTTTATAAAGGTTGCAATTTTGCAAGTTTTTTATAAAGACTGCAAGGTTTTTGAGCAAAATTAAGAGCAAGTAAAGGCCAATTTTGACCATCAAAATTGATAGATCCATGCGACCGAGAAAGGCCCGTTTTCACAAGTGAATAGTACAACACAAATATATTCACAGCTCCCAAAAGACATGGCAAACCAGGTGAAAATAATCAGACGTTTTGAGAGTGAATTACAGGCCTAAAAAATAAAGCTTTAAAAGGATTTCCAAAAATCAAAGGTTATTTACAGGTTTCACTAAGAGGCCTGTAATAATTCATAAAGGTTACAAGAAATTGAGACAAAACAGACATATTTATCTAGCTTGATGTGCGTTAAGATTATAAATGTATGTCACAGCCAGCACCATTTATATAACCTTACCGGATAGCTGAAGTCACCCGGGTGATACAGATCTCAACGACACTCTGATCATTGTCACTAGACGCATATTCAGAACTCTTAGCAATCTCACACAGACGCTCAAGAACTTCCGTTAAATCATTTTTGATATCATTGTCTTCCAACGAGAACAACTCTCCTGCCTTCGACAGATCTTTCTTGGTCAGAACTTGAGAAAGCAATTCATGCATTTCTGAAAATACAAATAACATTGTCTAAATGCATACATGAACATTATCAGTTCATAATGAGGTTGAATGAAGAGCAAAACAGTGAGAATGGACTTCAATATGGTGTTTTTACTTTCAAGGTGGTCTTATTATTGAGGTAGTCTTAAGTGAGTTTTTATTGTATTTTTCATCATTTTGTTAAATGCTACCAACTGACACAATATATCTGACTTTCAATTTGATCAGGACGGCCAGGTTACAGCACGGCCAGGTTACAGCACAGCCAGGTTACAGCACACAGGTGATTCATTGTGGAATCAGCACAGTATATAACATTTGTACAACAATAAGGGAAAATTTCTCGAGAAAGGAAGATTTTTTTATATTTACATAAGCAGTTCCACAGGAGATTGTCACAAGTTCTTTCCCTTTATCTCACCTCGAGTTCTCTCCCTTTGCCCCTTCTATAGAATAGAACTTGTGACCATCTCTTGTGTGATTGGGAAAATCGATCGAAAATACTTAATTGTTCTCAAAACAACTTTATTTGATTATTCTCCACGAAAACATGATAATACAGTTACTTTTTAAAACCTATCAATAATAAATGTTAAATTCCAATTGTAAGCCCTTCCCAAATTTTGGGAAATTCTCAGGTTTGGAAAATACTATTTTCGATTGGGAAATGGACCCTTTAACAGAGCCAACCATACAAGGAAAAAAGCCCTGATTAATAATGAGAAATGGTTAATTGCTATCTAATCATAATTATACCACTCACTGTGCTTAGAAAATATTTATTAAATGCTAGGGTAAGTAGATAGGTGGGTAATTAACTCATTATTTCTTAGATTTTATGGTCATACTAGTGTTAACGATCAATATGCTGCTAAAAAAATTCCCACTCGGACCTCTTGAAAATAAATTTGAGTAGGGGGCCATTTCCATGGGGAGGTAGAGTTATGCCACACAAACATTATAATTCTGGCCGAATTATTGACATAAATACATGTAAAAGCAGTAAAATAAGACTAAGGAGCAGTTAGAGATACTAATTCATATAAGCTGTAGTGGTGTTGGGTTAAATGGCCACTCGATTAGCAGTCAGTAAAGAGCTGTACTTAGTATTGAGAGGTCAAGGGTTAGAGCCCCCTGCAAGGCAGATTATAACCCCTTAAATGTATCGATTGGTGCTGAGGTTGAGCCTAAAATGATGGAAGGGGATGAGCCTAGTGGTATGTGGTTGGCCGGCATCCCTGTTAGCTCAGTCAGTAAAGGGCTGCATTAATACTGAGGCCAGACCGAGGTTGCGGGTTCGAGCCTGGAACAGGTGCTATCTTTCTCACTTGAATTGGATAAATCAGGTGACACATCCTATAAGTTTATACAAGACATATCAACTATATAATGTAATCATGCAACAAAGGTATAAAACTGTATATTTCTTTAGTTGATAGACGTGAGGTGAGATGGTAAAATGTTCATACCTGTCAATAATCTAAAACCAGTCAAACTTAACAAGTGAAGAGATCAAAATCGGTCAACTTTTCGTTCATATCTGTCACGTATTCTGTTGAATCGAGCATACTGGTGAATGAAACAATATAAATAATCGCCCGATTCATCGAATTAGCAAACAAATATTTACGGAATTTCAACTATTTGAACAACATTGTCAAATCTTTGCAAAACTAGCAATTTTAAACGGTGTCCCGTGAAGACAAAATTTGTAAACAGAATTATTCCTGGTTCGCACAATATCTCGGACTGATATGCAATATAGAGAACTTCTATCCGCGTATGTGACAGGTTCGACACCGTTCATTTGACCCTTCATTTGGATATGTTCTGATATAATCACAAGAAAACAGAGAAAATGGCTGGATTCAGTGGAGCTTTGCAATTAACGGATTTGAACGACTTTATAACTCCATCACAGGTTGTTATCATATAAGTTACACATAATCAATGTTAAAACATTATATTTCATTCATTATTTCACCTGACATACTCACCGTCACATGTAGTTGTGGTATCGGGACGACTCGACCCCTAACCAACTCGAACCCTACTATCACGGACCTATAACCCAATCTCCTTTGCAGAGTTACCGTTCCTTACACTCACTCTTACGGTATGTGTAAATGTAATGATAGCCGATAGTGTAAGAGAGTGCTATTAACCATGACCAACTCGACCCCTAACAAACTCGACCCCTATTTTTCCGAATTTTCGGCAAGTCAACTAGACCCAAATTTTTCTCTATTACTATTATGTCTTATATTGTTATTCATACTTGGAAGTGTTAATTATGAAGATGCGAGAATATCTTTGAAGTATCGTTTACGACATTGTAATTTGTAGTTGTATTGTTTGTATATTTGGCTGCTTAATTAGCCATGACAATGTGATACTAGCTATTAAGCTAATCTATGACACATACTGTGCGACATGTGATATACAATACATGTAGGTGTATATTGAACGAGTAAACTGGCAAATAAACAACCGCTTGAAAAAATTAATTACATATATAACAATACACAAATTTTATAAATGTTGCTAATTTTTACAAATACATATAAACTACTGTTTGATATGTTATCGTATATAATAAATCATAAACATTAATTTTTAATGGATTGTTCTCTTGTTATATTATGCAAATAATTGGAGCAAATGATAAAACTCAAACACAAACATCCTTCAATTTGAAATAATTATCAAATTTCATATGGCACATCTTTCCTTTTGCCAGAAAGTATTTGTTTTCAAACATAAATTGTTACACCAGATAAAATAGACAATAAGACAAACTTGAATTAACACATTAATTCATGGACTATGATCATTAAAACAACACAACAGGCCATAGCTGAACATAATCAGAAAATGGATATATGTCAGCCAATGGACCAAAGAATCATGAACCCGATAGGGTCGGACAAAAGCAACTACATGCGTTACATTTAGGCCATAATTAAAAAAGTCTTTGTTTGCCCTTTACCGACCCTAGATTTTAGAGGTGGGTAGGTAGGTAGGAAAAATATTTTATTTTATTGTGGAAATTTTAATATGTTTTAGTCGAAATGTATTGTTCGTGCGTGGTAATTTCGGCACATGGTACATTGGGTGGGCGGGTACAGTCAAATAATTGTAAATATTAAAAAAGATACGATTAAATGACATGTGGTTGTCAAAAACATGGTTAACATAAGCTCGGATCAATTCAGAAAAAATGAATGTTGGTAAAATGAAAGCAAAATTGACACCTTTATGTGTACTTATTTTTAATACTTTATATAGCCCGTCTGTTTTAGTGAGTATGAGCTTGAGGCTTCAATAATTGTTGATGAAAATATTATAAGGGCAACTATCTAACTATGACCATTTTTGTGTCATACTTTTTTCTAACTTTGGGTGTCAAAGTTTTTCTAGCAAGAGGAAGTTATCATAAGGCAAACATAATGAAACAAAAATAGTTATTGTTTTGTAACTAAGAAGAACAAACTGCACACATCGTAGTGTGACATAATGGTGTATAGTCGGGTTTATAACAAAAAAACTCAGACTCAGAATCTGAAATCTTCCACAATCTTCTCTGGGATTTCTCAGATGCTGGTTTGTTGTGTCACTGTGGCAGGTTTTAAACCTTGGTCTCACGATTACAACTGTGCATCCTTTGTGCTTATTTCTGTTCTTTTCAATAACTAAATTTACCAATTATTCCGATGCTTGCTTTATTAACATTATTGCGTCCAGTGAGTGTTCTTAATTTTTCATAAATTTTATGTGTGGGACCCTAAAAAATTCTCCAAAATTGGCTGAGTTGGGGTCCGCGGGCCTCTATGTGAAAAATTTCAGGGATAACCCTGATCTTCATAATCTATGTACTAGACACACCTACCAGGTTAGAAACTTGGTAAATAGCTCCGGATTCTGTGACATGTCACAGCCACTGTAGGTGATGGACCAGTCCTCAATCTCATTAAATTCAGCTCCAGTTGCATGATCCTATACTATACGCTAACTGGATCTGATGACTGCACAATACAGGTCACGTTCTTGTGACCTTTGAGTAGCCAATCAAATCGTCGGTTGCAAAATGCTTTGGTATAGAGTTATGAATATTCGACGAGCTCCATAAATTCTATTTTAGCATAGATCACCAAGACGTTCCGATTACATATTTTCGTCAATTTCAATATGGACACAACCGCAACTCCTACACGGCAACATTCTTTGGTTGATCGGTGTTGTTTGTGTGGTGTTTCGTTTTTGGAAATATTTATAACCGGAAGCAGCAGAAAGGACGTTAAAAACAGTATAAACAGAAAACTCCAAATAAACGAAGAACGTCTGTGCAACATTAAAAAAATAATTAACATTTTGAGAAAGACGACAAACACGGTTTTGTAGGGAGAAATTTCATTGGACCTCAAACGAGCACCTGTTTACGCATATCTACTTTTAGAGAGGTTATATGAACGTGACCTCTTACGGAGTGTAGTCAGATCCTAACAGCGGAAAGTAATGGAGCTAAAGTTAGGGGATGATTACAATGAGATATGACCAGTCTAACTAATATAATACTTCAACAAATGTTTATGTACTTGTTAACTTTAAAGTCGTAACACAATGTAGCTTTTCTAATAATATATGGGCTATAAGATATAAACGTTTCATTATCCTGGGGTGTCTATACTAGCTGGGGTCCGATGAAATTACACAGTTACATAAGCATCATCCAGCTACTTTTCTTACAAGTATAAATTATCAAAATTAAGGGTAGAACCATCCCCTCCCCCTAGACCCACGCCTTCTTTTGGTGATTTTCCTGCTACTTCAAAAATTAGCGACAACCCTGTTATCTTCATTCTATGATTGCCATTTTAAAGTTTGGTTAAATAACTTTGATAAAGACTGTGACCAATCAGTAAAATATTTCTTATGATGCTATCAGATCACCTCAGCTTTTTTAAAACAAATTGACCTCAGAAGTAAAGTGGGGGGAAAGTCATTCCAAAATGGCTGCCAAAGTGAATGTATGTAGTCTCTGTGGAAAGTATGACAGAGATCTTTTTAATGTTAGGAATATGAGGCACAACCAAATATTCAGGAAGCGTTGAATTGTGTTTCCCTGGTCAGATGTCTTATAGTTAACAGTGTAGGAAAACCGCATCACGTACCGAGATGTTAGGTATATTCATACACGTACCGAGATGTTAGGTATATTCATACACGTACCGAGATGTTAGGTATATTCATACACGTACCAAGATGTTAGGTATATTCATACACGTACCGAGATGTTAGGTATATTCATACACGTACCGAGATGTTAGGTTACATATTCATACACGTACCGAGATGTTAGGTATATTCATACACGTACCTTCGATGTCTCTTTCCAAACTCTTACAGAAATTGCCGACATGTTGTCATTGGATAAAAAGTTTTAGAGTTGGTTAAGGTTGGAAAAATTTGATGTGATTGCAAACTTTTCTTTGGAATTTTAGGTCACAAGATCTGAGTTGATGGTTTTACATTTGTTTGTTTTTGACGAATGTTTAAGATGGCACTTAAGTAGGCAGGGTGTCCCCCATGGAGGGAGAAATTAAACAAAAGTTAACACCATGCAATGCAGAAAAGTATTTTTGAAAATAAAATTGCACTGACCTGGTTGAAACTAGAAAAAACATACCAGTGTTGGGTTTCGGAGAAAATTTAGATGAGTGTTAAGTGATATTGATTGAAGATCACTCCATTTTTTTAAAACAAAAATCCGAACAACAATGAATTAATTTGGTACGGCATTAGGTCAATGAAATCGTTTTGGAAGAAACTTGGTGCTGTGTTTTTACTTGAAAAAGGAGATGATTGTCTTCCCTTGTTTCAGTGTCAGATTTACGATGTTTGTTTTCTGCTAAAACTGAATAATTTCCTTTTGTTTTGGTTAATTCAATTTTGTAGCATTTCTTTTAAAATAATTCAAATAATCAGTCAGAGATAGTGAACTTCCATTTGAATTGTAGAATGGCTTACCATAGACTCTCGTTGTAGACTTGCTTCCTGTAGACCATGTCAGAAAAACATTACAAGCGTATACATGCTATAGATTAGCATATCATAGACTTTTGATGGAAAAATTCAAACAGGGGTCCACATACTGTTGATACAGATTTAATGGTTATTATCAAAATTATGTCCAAGTACTGTCATGTAGCCACAGTGTAGCTTGTCACTATCTGGTGCATACTGTCTGTATGTCAATAAATTTGCCTCGAAGGATAATTTGACAGTTATACAGGTATTACAAGTAAATTGAATATAAATAATAACATGCACATGACAGTTACCTAGACTCAAGGAAATGCCTTGGGCATGATTCGCTCAATCTTAAGTCATTGCAGGAAAGTCTTGTGTATTGGTAGCTAATTGGTGTAATGTTGAATGTAAAATAGGTGTTAAATAATTAACTGGATAATTAATTATTGTAATTAGTGCTGTAAACAATTAAAATGAATGGAATAAGCTGTGATATATGTATAAATTGAAGACATGCTTGCAATACCGGTACATGTATTAATCAATTGAAGACATTTTGCATTCAAAATCATTGTTGAAATTTATTAAACGGACCTAAGTGTTACATTTAGTAAATAATAAAATCATCAACTTATGCCATTACATGAAATACATCCCATTCACAACTAAGATTCATGTGTCTGAAATATTGAGTGATTTATAGGGCCACATTGTACAAATCTCAGTTTGTCGTGTCTTGACCCTACATTGTGATATTGCGTAGTTTTTTTATAAAAAATAAAATCAGCACATTTTTCAACTAAATATCTCTTTAAGACTGAAGAAAAGTTGACCTTTAGATATTTTTAGTTCAGAAATTGTGTCGCTTAGATTGTGACACGACAAACAAACAGTTTTTTAATTTCACCAAGAATATTTGTTTAATTTAGAGTGTAGATTGAAATTTGAAATGAAAAGAAATTGACATTTCAGTATACATCAAAATGTCATGTTTATCCTTTGAATTAGTTTATATATATGTGTGTGGAACTTACAGGAGCATTATGGGATTATCTGAGATTCTCGTTCATTGTGGAACAATAGTTTAATCCTCACTCACGTTTGATCAGAATATTTATCAGACTTAATGTCATCGCTGAGATTATTGGTTTTATAGAATTGCTACAATAATTATAATATATCTGTGTGATGGAGTTCTTGATATGGCGGATACTTACATCGTTGCTCTTGGTGACATCGATCAAAGGATTTAAGAATGATCTCAGCTTGGAGTTTAGATCTAGCGTTATAGAGCTTGGACAGATCGGTGGCCTGGCCGTTAACAAGGAGGGCGAGCTGCACATTTTCCATAGAGGGGAAAATATCTGGAATTCTTTCTCGTTCGACCAGAATAACGTATATACGCTGAAGTATTTTCCAATAGAAGTTGACGCTGTTGTGGTATTATACAGGAATGGTTCTTTAAAACGTTCATTTGGAAACAATACTTATTATTTACCACATGGTTTAACCGTAGATCACCTTGGAAACATGTGGTTGACTGACGTTGCTCTTCATCAGGTGTTCCGAATTCCACACAATGGTACGGAGCCCGACATGTCGTTGGGTTATAGGTTTGAGCCCGGGTCTGACACGGAACATTTTTGTAAACCTACAGATGTTGCTGTTTTATTAAATGGAGAGTTTTTCATCGCCGATGGTTACTGTAACAGCAGAATTATAAAATATGACAAATTTGGATATTTCATAAAACAATGGGGTACAAAAAGTGCTTTCTATGCATCAGACGGTTTCCCTCCACCCGGAACATTCAACTTTCCACATGCTCTTGCGTTGGCGGAGGAAAAACAGAAAATATGTACAGCTGATCGAGAAAACGGGAGAATACAATGTTTTGATCTAAATGGAAATTTTGTTAACCAAATTCATCCTAAGAATTTTGGAAGAAATGTTTATGCCATAGAATATAGTTCTAGCCACGGTGGTGTGTTATTCGCTGTGAATGGACCTGAACGACAAGTCGATGACCTTGATACTCAAGGTTTTACAGTTGACATAGAAACGGGCGAACTATTGTCAACATGGAATATTCCAAACTCTAGTTTAACTCACCCACATGATGTCGCCGTGGACGACGAAAACCATCTTGTGTTTATCGGGGAATTAAATCCTTCAGTTGTTTGGGAATTCAAAATGCCAAATGCTTTATTTACCCATAGTGCTGGAATTGATAAATGGATTTTAGTCGGTATTTTAGTTACGTTTGTTGTTGTTGTTATTTTGTTGTTGTTGTTGTTACTATGGTTACATCATACTGGAAAATTGGCGGCCATTGCTGGAAAAAAGAGAACTGTGGTAGATAGTGAAAACTTAAATGTGAAAAGCACTGCACGTGCTGCACGTCCCTCGTTGGTAGAATTTTCAAGGTCATACAGTCAAACCAAGGCAAGTAATTTAGCGTCAACAAGTCATAATCTAAAAAGAAAATACAGACTGGTCTCATACTGTGTTTTAATTTAAGTTTGTTGAGATTTTCTCGCCTGATTCTAACCTTAAACACTAAGATCTGCATCCTCTGACTCAAGTTTTAGTCAATATTACAATACAGATATAATCAGTTATATTCTATGTTGTATTTCCAGGAATGTATCAAACCTGTGAAAATTGATAGAACGGCAGGAAAAGTTGGCAAGATACGGATCGAGGACGATGGCAGCTATTTTAGTATGAATGAGGTATGTGCTTGATTCACTGTGTTTTGTTACTTTATTATGTAACTAGGCAACAAGAGCTTTTTCTAAGTCTTTTCTGGTCAATTTGGGAAGATTATAGGTATATTCTGACTACTTGAAGTATATAGAAGGCTATTGTACATGTACTTACCCAGATGTCAATGTTGGGTTATACATGCCATGGTGTCAACGTCAGGTCAAACTTGGCCTCTGGGTTATTATCCACTACTAGAACCAAATTCAGGGATTGTGAATTTCATGGTCGAAAAACTCCAAGACAGGATTTGAACTTGCAGCATTTGGATTTGGAACCAGGCGCTCTTCCCCTCAACCACTGGGCCTCCCTCTCTAGTGGGGTCACACTGTCATGTATATATATAATGTTTTACATTTCAGGGAAAGGAGACAAAACTCCAGAAAGCACAGATAACGTTGAATGATTGTTTAGCGTGTAGCGGGTGTATTACGTCTGCGGAGAGCGTGTTGATCACACAGCAGAGTCAGGAGGAGTTATACAGAGTTATACAGGAAAACAAGACATTGGTCGAGGTTAGACTTTATATACAGTCCCGAAATTATTTCCAGATATTGTAGTCTATACTGTAACCCACTAGCTCTAACTTTGATTTCGCACTAGCTTAATGTTACATGTATACTTCTCTCAAAAATAGAGAAAAGTTAAAATCCTTCCAATGTTTTAACAAATTGTACAGATACACAATTGTGAATTTTTGCATTTTATCAATTAGTTTTACATATATGTTGGAGCTACTAAGAATAATTTCGGGCTAGTGATTTGGCTGAGCAACTTGTCCAAACAATTAAGAAAAAGCCTGTTTTGTGAATGGTAATATACGAGAAAATGCATCAAAAATAAAGTATAAGTGGATATTTTAGCGAGTCCAAAAGTTTGTGAAAAAGCGATTTCCTTATACAGACATCTCTTGTTATGATGACCATGTTTGTATACAGACATCTCTTGTTATGATGACCATGTTCGTATACAGACATCTCTTGTTATGATGACCATGTTCGTATACAGTCATCTCTTGTTATGATGACCATGTTTGTATACAGTCATCTCTTGTTATGATGACCATGTTTGTATACAGACATCTCTTGTTTATGATGACCATGTTTGTATACAGACATCTCTTGTTTATGATGACCATGTTTGTATACAGACATCTCTTGTATATGATGACCATGTTTGTATACAGACATCTCTTGTATATGATGACCATGTTTGTATACAGACATCTCTTGTATATGATGACCATGTTTGTATACAGACATCTCTTGTATATGATGACCATGTTTGTATACAGACATCTCTTGTATATGATGACCATGTTTGTATACAGACATCTCTTGTTTATGATGACCATGTTTGTATACAGACATCTCTTGTATATGATGACCATGTTCCTATACAGACATCTCTTGTATATGATGACCATGTTTGTATACAGACATCTCTTGTATATGATGACCATGTTTGTATACAGACATCTCTTGTATATGATGACCATGTTTGTATACAGACATCTCTTGTTTATGATGACCATGTTTGTATACAGACATCTCTTGTATATGATGACCATGTTCGTATACAGACATCTCTTGTTATGATGACCATGTTTGTATACAGACATCTCTTGTTTATGATGACCATGTTCGTATACAGACATCTCTTGTTATGATGACCATGTTCGTATACAGACATCTCTTGTTATGATGACCATGTTCGTATACAGACATCTCTTGTTATGATGACCATGTTCGTTTCCTGGATTGTTGTTGTTGTATCGACTATGCAGTTATATTGAATTTGATCAATGACAAAGCAGATTTGTTCACTCCAGATTTATGTTATATAAATATTTGGTTGTAACAAATGTCAGTGTAACGAGAGTTGACTGTAGTTCTACCTTACCAGAGAGGTCCACTCTCAAACAACAACCTCTCTTCAACAAATTGTCAATTTTAACTGCAGTAATAATTTTCTACCAATTTAACCTCTCTAGAATGGCCAAGTTGTTCGTCTCCCATAAAAGTTGCTCTAGAGAGGTCACACAGTATCAGGGCTCTAGAATGGCCAAGTTGTTCGTCTCCCATAAGAGTTGCTCTAGAGAGGTCACATAGTATCAGGGCTCTAGAGAGGGCACACAGTATCAGGGCTATAGAGAGGTTACACAGTATCAGGGCTCTAGAGAGGTCACACAGTATCAGGGCTCTAGAACAAAATTCAATGACACCTGTCATGGGCTAATGGAAATGTAAAATTAGACTTGTCGGACAAAGGAGGCTAGTTGTCCGAGAATATTGGTGAATTATTTGACATCATGGGGTCCTGATTAATGTATAATTAGACTTGCATAAACTTCTTTTATTTGTATTCACTTGTCCGATGTTTAAAACAGATTTGTCCGGGACTAACTTCAACTCAACTGTTGGTTGCCCGAATCGGCATTAGACTAGTACGGGACATCGTGGATTTCTATAGCCAGGAGTATAATTATATTTCTATATTTCAGGCTGGCGATAAACCGAAGATTATTGTTGTATCGGTGTGTCCACAGGTTCATGCATCGTTGGCTGCAAAATATAACTTAACGATGACGGAATGTACTAAAAAACTCACAGCGTTCTTCAAAAATATAGGTACTGTATAACATGATATTCCAGATTATACTTCATATTAACATACCATCTACACTGTTCACTGTGATTTGATTGTTTTATCGTATCTCGGAGTAATAGTGAAACTAATCTTGGTAGGCCGGTCATTCATACAATTGATATTGATACATCAACAAAAATGGGGATTAATTACTTAAATGGTATGTTGTTATCATAAAAATACAAGTTGAACATTTAAATATGAAGGGCATACACACATAAATTATACATACAGAAATATAGGAGCTAATAGTCAGCTCAAGGAAATTAAATATATAATCCATATACCATTGATATTTGTCTTTCGTTTTATCAATATGGTCAATATATACAAAAGTTTGAATCAATGACATCTTTATTATTGGTGAAGTTTCCACAGTTTGAAGAAATTTCAAGTGTGTGGAAGTGTGTGATATGTTATTTTTAGGGTCAGTCCATGTATTGCATTGTAACGTGTCCTGTTTCCTATGACAAAGTGGTATTGTGTCGGTAGTAAAGCAAAACATCACATATAGACCAGCTCAAAATTAAGAACACAATTTTCTGGTCCATTTTTACTCTTTTGCTCAGTAGTCAACTCTGTTAAGACCACTTGAATAAGAAGACCAGTTTTCAAGGGTCCCAAGGATGGTCTTACTATTGAGGTTTTACTGTAATCACTTTCTGTGACATCTGTAGTTAAATATTTATGCTAAAACTTTATTTCTACGGTTTCAGGTGTACATTATGTATTTGATACAAACTTAGCACGAGGTTTCAGTCTGATTGAAAGTTGTCGAGAATTTGTGAACCGGTTTAAAGATTCGGAGACGTGCAAGATAGCATTTCCCATGCTTGCGTCTGCTTGTCCAGGTAGAATCAGAGTGATTTCTTATTTATATAGAACTTTTATTTCCCTTCAAAAACCAATGCTTTACACTGTTATTTCATGTTGAAGTATACAGGTGTCAATCACCAATTATTTTCCAATAACCTGTATAGAGATAGTGTAGGCTATGTTACCAGTCTCTTATCAGGATACAGTAGGTAAATGGGTTAGAGGTCTATGGAGTAAAGGGTAAATAATTTTGAGTTAATGCCTTCATACAGATGTACTCTATAACATGGCATTGTAACTTTCTTAAAAGTTTCCTTGAACTGCATAAAACAAGTCTGATACATATACAGGTATTTCCTATGCTAGATCCAACCTGGCGCGCAGGTCAGGGTAGAAAATACCGGTATTTGTGGTTTTGGCAATTGTACATCTATTTATGTCTGTATCAGGTTGGATATGTTATGCCGAGAAGACACATGGCTCGTACATCTTACCGTATATCAGTACTGTCAAATCACCGCAGCAAATTATGGGATCTCTTGTAAAGGTATGTATTCCCTGTTCTTCATAAGACTTGTAAAACTGGTTTTATTCGCGACAATGAAATTTTCTTATTATCTTGCGAATCCATTATCTTGCGAATTCATGATGAACGTGAACATTTTAATGATGACATAACTATGCCAGTGTATCCACAAGTCCGTGAATTCTTCATGTTGTGCGTTATTTTAGAATCAGACTGTCGCAAAAATATCACGACAATAAGGTGTTTTAAAGTCAGTTTGCGCTGTGCTTCCAGTGTGAAGGTGGCTGGTTTACTTGTATTGCAAGACAGAAGACATTTACCTCCCAAATTTCATTCTAGTTAAGTCATTGAAAAAAATAGGTCATTTTGGTTCAGCAACATGTCAATATAATAGTAATAGAAATTCATCTTGTGGAATGCAATCCAGGTTGTTCCATATAGGGTATCAGAGATAAGTGGAAAACATGTGCCCCTTTAATGCAATCCAGGTTGTTCCATATAGGGTATCAGAGATAAATGGAAAACATGTGCCCCTTTAAATGTTTCAGGATTATTTTGCATCAAAGTTATCGAAGAAAGCTGATGATATATATCATGTGACGGTCATGCCGTGTTTTGATAAGAAGCTCGAAGCATCGCGGTCAGATTTCTTCAATGATGTATATAGTACACGAGACGTTGATTGTGTTATTACAGCGGGTACGTACTGTTCATATTTTGTTCTATGTTTTCTGTTGATATTTTTTACTAAATATTATTACATGTATATCTATTTTTATAGTCATTTTCATTGGTCTTAACGCAGTCACATGATTTGTGATAAAATGTATTGACTCGAGGGCGGAGCAAAAAACATTTGTGTGAAATATTCATGTGCAACTGTGCTAGGGTATGAATGTACAGTAACATCACACCAAAACGTTGCCAATAAACACACGTCAACTCACAACATTTCACTATGTTATTGGGCAGCAAAATCAAATGTTGATCAAATATTGATTAACAAATTCTCTACAAAATTTACTATAAATTATTTTGTTTTGGCATAAAAAAGCAAGCAGCAAGTTAAATTTGTTTTTTTTGCTGATGTATGTTTCTAAAAATAATTTTATGATTTGTGTTTATAAAATAAAAAAATCACCTTGAATAGTTAATATCTTCTTACTTCCTGCAGGTGAGGTTGACCTGATGTTTGAGAAGGAGAAAGTATCGCTGAGCGACGTGGAGGAACAGTCCATAGATACATTGTATGTTTTGTTACAGTAATGTAAACTTAGAAAATATTTTGCAGTGAAGCAGGGGTGTGAAGATAAAAAAGTGTTCAACTTGTTCTTGGACAAAATAACAATAAAATCCTGCTTGTCCTCATCCATCAGTTGCTTGTCCAAATCTATGTAAATAGCTGTGACATCATTTTTATGACAGCAAAGATATGTTAAAAAGCAGATAGATATACCAACTAGAACAAAATGCATCAAGAGTAAACTATACCATAATATTCACAATTTAGAAACATATTTTCCATTAACTAAATATTGGGTAAGCATTAATTATTCTGTGTACGCTGTTTATAGTTCATGTTTTGGAACAGTATAGCCTACTCAGGGTCTACAGACAAGTTAAAAGAGTAAGTACAATTCTCTGGGCACCAAAATGACCATGTCAGACAAGTCAGGCATAGGAATCCAACACCCCTGACAGAAACATATATCTGAGAGCAACAAACATGATTCTTGTTCTCAAGTTTTATGTAAGAGTTATTCCCCTTTGACTAATGTTTAGTTTGGAGACAGGCACCAAGTATTTGGAGTTTTATTTTGGAAATTCAGGTATTTTTCACCAATTTCAGACATTGATAATTCCAAAACACTGATTCAGACCAATTTACAGTATGTTTTTTGTGGTTGGTGTCTTTTTATGAAAATAAATAGTTGTAAAGACGGGCCCTCTCGATGTACTTAAATATGGATTGCTATGAAGAATAATACAAAATGTAGCAGTAAACTCAGCAAATTGATAGACATTTTAAATTGTAGATTTGAGGGTCGAGATGAAATGTTGAGTCACATTGGAGGCGGCTCTGGTGGATATCTGGAACACATCTTCCGATACGCAGCCCAGGAAGTATTTGGAACCACGGTCGATAAACTTCAGTATAAAGTTCTACGGTAAGATTTATTTCTTATTTCAATTTTATGAAATTAGAAATCTCTGCAGAAATAACCAAACATCTGTTTTTCAATTACAGTCAATGGCCAAAATTGAAATGGATACTAAAATGTGTGTTGTGTGTTTTAAATGTAACTTCCTTTATAGTGTAATGATTTTATTGTGTGTGAAATTCCCACTTTCATGGGTTACGTTCCTGAAAATGCAGGAAAAGATTTTATCTGAGCATTGAATTTGACGTTCCGTTGACAACAATTCAGTGTGGAAATGTTGGCGATGTCTATATTGTATTTTTTACAATTGATGTTTTACAGAAATCAGGATTTTCAAGAAGTTACCTTGGAAGCGGAAGGCAGACCACCAATCAAAATGGCTCTTGCATACGGATTCAGAAATATCCAAAATATTGTGCAGAAAATTAAACGTGGAAAGTGTATATATCATTTTGTTGAAATAATGGCTTGTCCGTCGGGTTGCTTAAATGGTGGCGGACAAATAAGACCAGAAGGGGAGGTTACTCCCAAAGAAAGACTGGTTAGAGTTACAGAACTTTATAATACACTACAAACAATTAATCCATGGACTGACAAAGATGTCACCAGCCTGTATGATGAATGGTTAGATGGTGCGGACTCTGATAGATCGAAAACCATGCTTCATACGCAATATCATGAAGTTGAAAAAATGACAAATGCCTTAGCTATCAAATGGTAACATTAGACGACTCAAACATCGAGCAATGCTTGAACACCGTGATATGCCTTATTTGATACATGTTTGATAGATGCGTTTATTTGATACTTATCAGTAATGTGCACTTGTTTGATACATTTTTATAAGATGCACTTATTTAGTATATATTATTGGGTGCATTTATTTTACAGATGCTGGTAAGGTGCACTTATTTGATACATATTGGTAAGGTGCATTGCACCATTTGATATTGATATTGTAATTATTATTTATTTATTGATATTGCTAGTTTGGTGGAAAACTCTTCAATAGCTATGCGCCAAACTCCCTATATATATACGGGTGTAATATTATTTTCAAATTGTGAGTAATTAATACCATTTTATATTGCCAAAAAAAAAAGTGTATTTGAGATAAGGTCCTCATTGTTCCCTTGAAGGGGTCTGTGTGGTGTGCATGACATTGACAGTATGCCAGTCAGTATTCACTAATGTCACTAAGGCTATATCTTTGTATCATCAATCAATTTTTATATATTTGTTAAAGTATTTGAGCTTAGTGCATTTTTGTTATTTTCAAATATGCCATTATTTGTATCAAAATACCTTTCATAAGGCATGACAGATTAAAAAAAAATTGTCAATAAACATTGTTGGTTTAAAAGCTGTTTGTGATAAAATTTATCTTACCCTTCAAACGAATGTGATGTTTGGTTAAGTCACTCTGTATACAGCATACATTACAAGACTTCCAGAGAAGCTCTTTTGAGTAACAACCTCGCTTTCAACAACAATATCAATTTTCCAATAGCAATAGCTTTCAACCTCTCAACAACAGCTGAGATATTGGATTGCCCAGGGTTATTTCTCAGGATAGGTTGTACCATACCGCAGTCCACCAATATTTCTAAGTTTTTGCTAGTTAAATATTTCATGGTGCTTTTCGATAGACGTACAGACCTAGTTAAGTAACTCAGGTGAAATACATTTGTATATAGTTCTAAGACACTGATTAACGTGTTCAAATGTATGTACTATTTGTTATTGTTAATATTGTGTTACGTAACAATATGTCTGTGATTTTAATCAGTAAAAAAGTTAAAAACTGGAATCCTATCTTGTGACTTTTACTATAGTCTTAAAATATGTTTATTCGATTTAAGGTGAGAACGTATCTCCATAATGGCTATATCGTCCATTTTGCTCTTAGATTTCTAGCAGATTTGAATACATGTAGTAATTGTTATTTTCGAAAAATTAAGATGTTATGCATTTGAAGCCCTTTTGTGCAAGATAAACAAATTTTGCATGTAGGGGTCATGAGAGACAGTAATCAAGTAATGAATTTATCAAGGTATAAATTATTTCAAATCTATCTCTATACCGGTATATACTTAAAGTTTAACCCTATGTTGACAGAATTCGAGCATTCAGATAATATAAACCACTGACTGAAATTCCGCTGTCATCAAAAAAATACAAAGTGCTCCGTAGATTTGACACTTTTTTATGACAACACAATGATATTGCGAGTACTTGTATTATTCTTTTTGATGCAAAATATTTGTTTAATGTAGCAAGCGCACGGATAACTAATTTCTCAGATTACTTGACGAGAACGCATACACATACTTCATGGACAGCCCTTGTTTAAGACTACCCACTTATCAATCATAAATTCTGCTTTATATGCATTTATTCAGAACTCAAACCTCTTTATATCATTAACTTCTTTACACAGATTTTTTTCAGTTTCTTTTTTAACACCCCTCATATAAAAGAATAACAAACAAAATAATTAGAAAATTTTGACATTTATAAGCAAACATACAATAGGAAATATAACAACAACAACAACAGGAGATTAATATGCACAAAATATTCACAAAATAACAACAATGTAACATTGAGGGTTGTCGCAAAATTAATGTAACCAAAACTGAGTAACAACAATTTCCTACGATATGATCTTGACGTAGTATGAACATTTTCTGTATTCAATATCATAATTACAATACAATGTACATGATTTGTTGATAAAAATCCACATGATGACTTTATGTTTACAGGAGAGCAATAGTTTGTAGGACTGTCATTGATTTAAATTTTTGTATATCGACAATGTTGATAAATCAAATGACAAATATCAACAATATAGCAATTATATTTCAAATTCCTTGAATAGACTATCAACTCCTGCATTTCTGTATGTTTATGTGTGTATGCTCTACATATTTAAATGTTCAACTTGTATTTTTACGATAAAAAGGACACCATTTAAGAAATTAATCCATATTTTTAACTTCACTATCCACTAGAGCACTGTTTTAGCAAGCAGCCAACTTCTGAGGGATGTTACACTATTGTGGCATGTATCCATCCTCCTGTAGTTACCTGCCATAATAGCGATATTTGTGTGTGTCGAATATCGATTGACAGCAAAACTTTGTTGATATATCGATTGTATTAATGACAGCCCTATTAATTAAGCACATTTTAAATGAAAGGGGAGGTAATCTTATCTCATAGTAGCGCACGCATTTGAAGAATAAACTGTGGAGTTTTATTGACTAGGTATGGCTCTACTTGCTCACAGTCTTTAAAAACGTCACCATTATCAGGAATAAAGTACTGTTGATGAAATTAAAACGTACGCTTACAAAGTCACTTACAATGTCGCATTCTGTACCAATAACGTACGCTTACAATGTCACTTACAATGTCGCTTACAATGTCGCATTCTGTACCAATAACGTACGCTTACAATGTCGCTTACAATGTCACTTACAATGTCGCTTACAATGTCGCATTCTGTACCAATAACGTACGCTTACAATGTCGCTTACAATGTCACTTACAATGTCGCTTACAATGTCGCATTCTGTACCAATAACGTACGCTTACAATGTCACTTACAATGTCGCTTACAATGTCGCATTCTGTACCAATAACGTACGCTTACAATGTCGCTTACAATGTCGTTTACAATGTCGCATTCTGTACCAATAACGTACGCTTACAATGTCGCTTACAATGTCGCTTACAATGTCGCTTACAATGTTGCTTACAATGTCGTTTACAATGTCGCATTCTGTACCAATATCGGGCTTCAGTTCAAGCATTTGTCATGTTCCCATTAAACATAAGGAAAAACCCTGTGTTAAAAATCTGCTAACAAATAACATAAACATAATGTAGCATTTATACAACAAAGTACAGTATAACCTAAATGATAAGACCATCCTTGGTACTGAAGAAAGGCCGTCATACTTGGCAGGTGGTCTGATTCTCAAGTTATAACAATTAAAAACCCGTCTATGAAATTTTGTTTTACTTATCCAGATGGTCTTAATGTCGATATACGGATATAGTCTTTTACCTAGGTTTCACTGTAATGAACCACTTGAGAGTTAAAGGAGATCCCCGCTATGTGCATTTAAGATGACAAAGGACCATAACCCCTCCAAATATTGGTGGATTATTACCGAAATGGAACCTGATCTGTATTATATTATCCAATGCTTATGTGCAAAAATATGAATTGAATCCATATATCATTTCAATACTTATTGATCGGAAACCAAGTGTTTGCATGCACGGACAGACTTTGACATTCTTCAAATGGCGGGGGCATAAAGGTATGATTGTATACAAACGTACATAAATAACAAGTTTACAACACAACAGTAGAAAATAATTCAGTATTGTTTATGGAAAGCAGGTCACAATTTTATCAAATATTTTGTCTGCAATTATCAATTGCATGAATGCATTTATTGCTTTAAATACGACAACTTAATCTTTGTCCTAGTATGTGTCATGTAGACAAAAACATAGTTTGACGATATCAATTATCATGCAACAACCATTTATACAACACCCGTGCCGCTATGTAAACACTATGTCAGTATATCTGCTAGTGAACAGTGTAGAGTCTTAACGTTTATCTATCAGGTCACGTGAGACAACGAAGTCTGGCTTATATTAGTTGTCAAAGTGCCTCTGCTTGAAGACATGGACACAGACCTCGGTTTTCCGGACTTTAGTCGTTCCAGCAATGCCTTATACAAGGCCAAAACTCGCCTGTTAAAAACGAATGCAAAGAAGATGAACACACCTTGAGAACAGTTAAATACAATAAACAATATTACTAGCAGGTGTAGAACAATGCATATTGCTTGAGAGGAAGGTTCAGCAAATGCGCTCGCGAACGAGGATGCCAGACCAAATATCCAAGTGAAGCCCATAACGGTTGACATTCGAAAGTACAACATGACGTCATCACGTCCGGTCATGTGATTAAAAGACGACGGTCTCCGCACACTCAATCGAGCAGATCTTGTGCTTCTACGAATGCAGATAATTGTTCGTGTAAACATAATACAATTTCCAAGCAAAATTAAAATCATTGGTCCACCGAATGCTGCCATTGATGCGACTGGTTGTTGAATCCAACAGCCAATGGAGTAGACATGACCTTTACCTTCAGCTGATGGCAATGATGCATTGGTAGAGTGTGACACAGGCACATCTAGAGCAGAGTCACCACCGTAACCAATATTCACTCCGTCGACGAGATTTGTAAAATCCAGAACACTGCATGCTGTGACAATCAGGAATGGGCAACCCCAAGCATAAAGCAAGTATCGAGGGAAATATTTTTTCTTGTTTCGAACTCGAGTGAGAATGCACTTCTTTGCAAATGTTTTGAAAACATCAAATGACATCACATTCATCCAGAAAAAGGATGCCAGGAAAAGGTAGTGGAGTAACACACCCACAGCAGAGCATAACCAAGCCTGGTGCGGCTGTATCCACCCCGACATGATAAATACCAGCTCTCCCATAAATAACGAAAAAGTCAAATTTATCGTATTCACTCCAGGTAAATTTCTCAATTTTTCAAACAGTCCATAAGTTATTAAAACAGACAGCAGGCAAATAAGGGAGATAACTCCTAAAATGAAGGTTAGATAACTCTCTGCTATTACTAGCTTCACTAAATTATCCCCACAAGCCAATGTCCATCTTCCAGCCTCATACACTTGCTGCATAGCAATCCAGTCATGTGGGGCACAGATCCAAACTCTACCTTTGTTTACATTCTCATATTCATATTCACTCAAATTGTACGTTCGGTTTCCGAATCTAATTGATTTATTGTCATATATATTATATTCATCATCAGTTAGAACAATCCGTCCACATTCTTTATCCAAAAGTTTCGGCATTTTGCAGACGAAAGCCCAACTTGTTACACGAGTCTGATTCAAGTTTCCTACATTGCCATCAATGTTAAAGGTTAAATCATACTCGCCTGGAAAAAACAGTGCTCCTGTCTTATTGATACGGATAACAGTCACTTCTCCAAGAGTATCATTGTCGATATCCTGGACCAAACTATATTCTGATTCATCTAGCAATGGTTTAAGTCCACCTTTACAAAATTCATCCATAGAAATCCCTTGTGGTATATTCTCAACACCTTGAACTTGTAGATTAGTCCCATTTATAGTCAGCATGAATTGGTTGCTGTTAATGAGATCACTCATCGTTTGCACGACAGTTTTTACTGATTTCTCCATGGCGGTTTTATTTCGATGCTGTGGTAACAAAATAAATACAATTCTTGCAGACATGCCAGGATATTCCGTCCAAATCTTGTCAGGCAATGACGTCATATCCATCCATATATTTTCCTCCGTCTCATGCTGTAGCGTGTCACCATTCTGTTTCTCATTAACTTCCGTCAAATCACCAACTTTGTCTTTGCCTTCGGTTCCGGACCAATACTCTCTTCCAACACTTCCTTTTGTTACAAATTCCTCGCCAATGTTCATATCCTTTTCGTCTCCATGGTTACTAGGTAAATGTTCTTGTTTCATACTGTCGTCACTTTCCTTCATATCCCTATGAGTCTCAACACCGTCGTCAACTGGCAGCTTAGCATTCGGCATTCGTGTAACCTGTGGAGGTTTGGTTGTTGTGAAGCGACGTATTTCAATGCTTTCTCCATTACGACTGTTGTTGAGCTTGGATGTTTCCACAATGTGTATAGTTAAGTTTTGTATTCTTGTGTTGCTAATGTTGAATTCAGTAGCAAGGTTGTACATCAGGAGTTCATCCACGCCCGTGACATTCAGTAGATACATATCACCGTTTGTTATATTCTTGAGCGTCAAGATAACCTGTAAAGGTTCATCAATATCATCGAGATGAGACAGATCGTCTGGGTTAGAATCAGCGTCGTAGTTAGTTACTTTCTGACACGATCCATCGATAAGTTTATATCCGACATTGCAGTAAATTGGTCGACATTTCTGATACTGAGGGTCATAGCGTTCGTCTGCACTACATGTAATGGAGACCATCTCGGGGTTTACCGTTGTCGTAAACAGAATGTGGGTTTTGCCATCAAATCCAAAATTCATCAGAATTGAGAATGAGAGTGGGAAAGGCGATATACTGCCTTTGGATCCGTCTCCGATCCGAGTCGTGTGATAGCGCATTGTGTTTATGACGTCAATGTGCGAACATTGGTGTATCATCCGGGGAATTGCCGGTTGTAACCTGCGCGCGCATCCCATCTGCCTGTCAGTGACCTCTCCCATGAATGTAATCTCTTCCGTGCCATCTGAGACAGACAATGGCTGCATGTGATCACAATCAAGTTTCGTTGTCCAAGCTTGGGCGATTTGGATGTCATTACATTGTGCGCAGTAAACATTCTTATAAACAAAACCTTCGACATCTTGCACTGGTGTTCTTGTAAGATCAATGACGTTCTCTTGATGTAAACGGGCAGAAAATGGTGGAGTGTGTTCACAAAGTTCCCATACTCTGGACAGTGGGTAACCAAGGCGACAGGAGGATATCACATAAATAGGAATCTTGCTGTATCCATTTATCAATGTACATATCCCACCGCGTTTTTCATACATGAATTTTAGATTGTTATTTAGGTAATGTTCACCAACATCAATGTCGAAGTCCAACAGAGGAGCTTCCTTTGGTAATCCTGAAGTATACAAAAATATAAACATGTACTAGTATAAGTAAACTTATATCCGTTGTTAAAGCTAACAATAGTGAAAATTCAAACGCAAATACAATGTACTTGTTTACGCTTCTACAGAGCGCTTTGATTGTACGGTCGGTATTGTAATAAGCACCCGTTGCTAAAGGAGACTAATAGTTTTGTTAAAAAACAACGCCAACCAAAAACGGTACAGTTGAACCTCTCAACAGACGCCCTCCCCTGAGCCTAAACCTCTCAACAGACGCCCTCCCCTGAGCCTAAACCTCTCAACAGAGGCCCTCTCCTGAGCCTAAACCTCTCAACAGACGCCCTCCCCTGAGCCTAAACCTCTCAACAGAGGCCCTCCCCTGAGCCTAAACCTCTCAACAGAGGCCCTCCCCTGAGCCTAAACCTCTCAACAGACGCCCTCCCCTGAGCCTAAACCTCTCAACAGAGGCCCTCCCCTGAGCCTAAACCTCTCAACAGAGGCCCTCCCCTGAGCCTAAACCTCTCAACAGACGCCCTCCCCTGAGCCTAAACCTCTCAACAGAGGCCCTCCCCTGAGCCACAACCTCTCAACAGACGCCCTCCCCTGAGCCTAAACCTCTCAACAGAGGCCCTCCCCTGAGCCACAACCTCTCAACAGAGGCCCTCCCCTGAGCCACAACCTCTCAACAGAGGCCCTCCCCTGAGCCACAACCTCTCAACAGAGGCCCTCCCCTGAGCCACAACCTCTCTTCAACAACATTATCAGTTTTCATGGAGTAAAATGTCACTAACAACTGAACCTCATTAGGTCAACACCAGATCAACACCATCTAGACAACAGCCGAAATATACATCTCCAAAAGGGTGTTTCTGTGGTGAGGTTTCGCTACAGTACACACTACTCAGTGTTGTGGTACAGTAAAACCTCAGTTATAAGACCACCATTGAGATCCTTGAACACTCTTATTATTGAGGTTAAATAGATAGCAAACAGTGAACATGGACTTAAAATGTGTGTTCTTAATTTGAGATGGTTTTAAAGTGAGGTTTTACTGCAGTTGTTGCAAAGGCGGAAAAGTTTACCGAAATGAAGTTTCGTTCCAATGACAATGTCGACACAGTGACCGGAAGATAAGGAACAATTTTGTTTATGTCTACTACATGTATATAATTTAGTTCAGTGATAAGGGCTGGTGTCATCAATTGCGTCTAATGTCCACACACTGAACACCAAGAGACACTTAGCCAACTAATCATCTGATTGTCAACTATCTTTGTTATATGAGACTCAATGTTAATTAAAGTTTAAGTTATGAATTGTATACAGTAAAACCTGACGTAAGACACCTAAATATTAATAACGCAATTTCAAGTCCATTTTCACTGTTTTGCTGTTTATTCGACTGCGATATTAAGACCACTTCAATAAGAAGATCAGGTTTTTCAAAGGTCTTATTTTTAGGGCTTTACTGTACAAGTTTCGTCATAGTACAGTAATTGTCGATGATTATGCTAGCATCGTACCTTATAAAAGCAACCGTAATTTACATGTTAATTCTGTCATGAATTAAGGTATTCCACCCATAATGGACATTTCTCCAAAATAAAATGAAACTTGTATCTATTCAATCTGTACTATCATGCGGATAAAAATTTAAAATTTCATAAATTTTTACCGTTCTAAAAAAAATGACCTTTTTTCTTTGGAAACTTCCTGCCTGAAAACGTTCGCCGTACAAAAATGACCAGTAAATGGAAAATTTACATTACACTTCTCATTTGTAATATTTCTTGTTTAGGAAAGCATCTTTTTACTAATCAGATATGTATATTAAAGTAATGTAAGAAACAGCTACAAGAAATTCAAAGAAAATGTTAGTTTTTTTACATTTATGCATATAGCATTTAAGAAATGGGCAAATTTCTTTTCAAAATTAAAATATTGTTAATAGCAGATGACCTAAACTAAATTGATGTATCAATGGGTCATCAAATTGTCTTTAATAAAAATTATTTACATTATCTAACACAGAATATATCAAACTTTCAGAGACTTTTACCGTCCGGTTACAGCGCAATTTCATTTTGAACAGAATGACGTGCACATTTCTCTGAGAAAAAGTTACACTTAAATTCAATTCTTTGTTTTTAGAAAAACGTATTGAAGCAAATTTGAATAGAATGTTATAATTCAAAAACATTTTAAATGATAATATTTTGATATTGATTTTTCTAATAAGTTTTATATTTTGATTACTGAGCCATACATATACAATGGAAATGAGGAATTTCAGATTTGGGTGGAATACCTTAAAATTGCAATTCAGACGTAATAAAAATGCTCTTCCCAATAAAGATATGATACTGATTTTATAATTAGTTACTAACAGTTCGGACTCGAAAACTTGATATGATACAACATTTTATGTTTAGTGCGCTTTTTCGATCCGGAATTTACCGGCATTTAGTACTAACTGCGTAAATTATGACGCATTACCGGAATGATTGTTCACGATATTTTTCAGTATCAATATAAAAATGAATAGCGACATTATATAAAAATTCGCAAAACTAAAACTATACATTCACTCAAAACTATTCACAGCGTCTCGTGCGTGACACCGCTAATTAATTAATTTATGAAAAATTAATCGAAGCCCATCGTTCATGCTGGGACCAATATATACATGTATATATTGGTCACAGGTTCATGACACCGTGAGATTATTCTTTAATAAGAAAACTGTTGCCAGTCTCTCGTATATGACGTCACGAAACTATTCAGTAGTGCAAAACTATTCACAGCCTCCCGTAGACGAGACAGTACACGCTGAACGCCACTTCCGGTCCTGATACAAAGTTAACATGAACCTAACAAGGAGTGGCGAGATCTCCCCGGTCGTTTGGTGCAATATAATGTCCTACCATATGGATTACATTCAATCCTTGTTTTTCAGATAACAGTTACCATGGTTACCAATGACCATTTTTAACTTTGTCAACTCTGATAGTTAGAGACTAGTTCACTGATTGTTGTAAGAGACTTGATCAAACATTGTGAGATATACTTTAGATTAACCATATGTTAACATAAAATGTCAAAATAAACCGTTTGTCCTGAATCAGTGTGAAGTTGGCATCACAGTTCTACAGAAACATAAGACAAACATTTGACTAACAGAAACCGAATATAACACAAACAGGTTTTGTTACCGGACAAGCAATGTGTCCCTAAAATAGTTCAAAAATGTCTGAGTACTATATGTATCAATTATCAATCAGTACTAAATTGCTCTCCCGCAAGCACGTGACGACTTCTCCACAGGAGGACATGGCCGTAGCTAATGTCACGGAAGAACGTAATCTGCCGAAACCGGAGATCGAACCTAGGCCCCAAATACAGGAAAATACGTTTAAAGTATTTGCTTAAAAGAATATTCTTAGCAACATGCTTAAATCTGTTATTGCGGTTAGCTGGTCATTGTTAAAAACACAGTTCACGGACATACAAGTGTAATGTAAACTGTCTAAAATTCATTACTTAGCAACACAACATACATAGTAAGTGCTTAAGCAAATTAACATCCTAACTCTTCAATCTATTTTCGGTAGTTTGTACATCAACTCCTTAAAGCGAATTCATAAGATAGATATGTTTCGGGAAATGTACTTAAATAACACTCTTAAAAGTATGATACTAAGCAAATAACCGTACATAAGTATATTAATTGACTTAAATCTGGACCGGATCGGTCGTGTGATTACATAGCGCTCTACCAACCAAGCTAGTCGGGCGGGCTCCGTTTAAAAGTACGTGCGCGTGTAAGTGAACTTAATTTAATTGGAGCTTTTCTCGGAACAAGTCAGAGTTCTGCGCGGAGATTTGTACTGTCAGAGATAAAAATGAGATTCTACTGAGTATTTCATTACATGTAATTGAATCCGAGTTCGAGATTTGTTCATTCCCAACTTATTTCGATCGAATATATACTTTATACTTCATGTGTATACATGCATGTAAAATATGTTTTAGTAAATATTCTGATTAAATATTTCAGACATAACATACTGTATGATCATAGTCTTTTCGTAATTATTTTGAGAAAATTTAAAAAAATGAATTTGAACTTAAGTCTGTAACATTGCTAGCTACTTGTTGTTAAATTATCCAGTCTATTTTATCATGAAGATTATTCAAGGTATTATAACACGCACATTAGTTCAATACACGTCAATTCAAAACTAATATTAAGCGCGCCATCTTTGTTCGCACATTATTTTTTGTTTTGTTGAAAACTCGGTTATTATCAACGGTTTTAAGTTTTTAACTAAATTTGAACCCATTCAAAACGATAATTTATAAAATTCGACTTCTCACGTTCTTAAACATAAAAAATGCGGTCAGCAACTGTCTATTGTCCGTAACCAAATTGTCTCCGTTAGATTTTCAACCGGCTGTCCGGATTTAGTCGATGATCTTTGCCAAGCTCCGAGATAAACTACGTTGACCACATCCGATGGACTGACCGCAGTTCACAGCTCTACCATGCTGCGATACACCTTATCATTGATTACTGTCGACCACAATGTGTGGATGTCAAACTTCAAGTGATATTGTCTATAATGGCGAGTTTAAAGGCACATCATCGTTCAAAAGAACTGTTTAAAATATTTAAAATCGCCTGAATATTACATGGAATTTGTAATAAAATCGCCATGTCCGAACTACATTGTATATCAAGATATCAATAGAATACAAATGTCCGTCCATCCGATTGACGGCAATATAATATATATCCGCTAAATAATTATTTTGCCATTTGAGTCAAATTTATTAAGTAAGTAATTAAACTGACCAAATGTGTGGTTATACGTAGTAACCTATAAGTGTTTTGCCGGGGCACACGTAACGACGTAGAGTAGAGAATATCAGCAGCACGATGCCGCCGGGGCACACGTAATAACATAGAGTAGAGAATATCAGCAGCACGAAGCCGCCGGGGCACACGTAACAACATAGAGTAGAGAATATCAGCAGCACGATGCCGCCGGGGCACACGTAATAACATAGAGTAGAGAATATCAGCAGCACGAAGCCGCCGGGGCACACGTAACAACATAGAGTAGAGAATATCAGCAGCACGATGCCGCCGGGGCACACGTAACAACATAGAGTAGAGAATATCAGCAGCACGATGCCGCCGGGGCACACGTGACGACGTAGAGTAGAGAATATCAGCAGCACGATGCCGCCGGGGCACACGTAACGACGTAGAGTAGAGAATATCAGCAGCACGATGCCGCCGGGGCACACGTAACGACGTAGAGTAGAGAATATCAGCAGCACGCTCCTGCACCGGTAACATTTGCTGTACGGAGTATATATACATGTACCTCAATTTTCATAAAGATTTCAAAAGTATTGATGAGCTGGGTGTATAACAGAATGAAATCGTTGAACTTAAAGGACCTGGAAGCTAACTTGTGGAATAGAGAGAGGCTTGAAACAAAATGGCTGAACATGGAGGGACTACAAATGTCATTGTTGAACACACATGAACAACAGAAACTTAATTTCAATTCAAATGTTATTGAAAACTTCTTTTAGAACGAGAATAAAAACAATTAATTCTGGATGTATATTTTTTCAGGTACATTTTCCAGATAACAAGTTAAACGACAAAAGTTCCATTATTTCGACCAAATGATCGTATATTTATTATTTATATGAGTGGTTCAGTTAATGAAAATTCCCCCGTCAAATAATTTTAATAATTAAAAAAAGTTTTGATTACTCGGAAGGTAACAAGTCGTAGTTAGTTATTCCACCTGTATATTTAAAGTCATTTGAAAATGAAGAAAGATGGTCGGTGCAATTTGAAGGTTAAGATCTGTTGTGCAACATGAAACATGCCGAGATATTACGATTGCTGGTCACTCATATCTAAAATTGATTTACTGAATTTCGGTAAGGTAACGTACCCTTAATTGAAAGTTTAACCAATCCGCTGAAGGTTACAAACGTTGTTCGTTTGAAGAGAAATTGCCTTGGCGGTTAACGTAAGATTTGATTGGTTTGTAAAACACAACACTGATATGGAAATAGCAAAACCATGTTAGTACGGCTACGACGATAAAGTTACAGCCAAGCATGTGAATTGCTCCCTCCGTATATTCTACAGTGTCGACTGAAGACATTGTGAGCGCTTCCACGTTTATCAGAAACTGGACGATATTTTTGTACATGGAATTGTTCAGCACTGAACCAGGGACTAGAAACATAATTGTAGAAAACAGAGGGACATAAAACAGATGTTTTGAACAAAGAGAGACTGGAGAAAGAATTGTTGACCACAGAGGGACTTGGGTAAATACGGCGGATGAGGAAACAAAATTACCAGAATTTTGAGGGGTCCGTTTGAAAGCTTTGTTCAGTTGTAAGAGTCGAGGATTCAACTTGTATATAATACCCAGCACATCATCCTCTTCTTGAAACTTTCCGCGGCGAAAACCAGTTGATAAGACAGTTTTACCAAATTGGTCCAAATCGTGTTCGTTCGTAGTCTTCACTGCGTAAATTAGTTCCTCTAATATCTCTTCAATATTTACATCTATGTATTTAAATATAGCTTTAAATGCGTCACTGAAATCAATGGAATCTTCTTCCTTTTCGTTCTCTGTCAACAACGCTTCACCAATATCCCCATTAAACGCATTATCTGACGTCAGCAATGTTTTATAAACCATGTATTCCTCCATCGTCCTAAGAAACAAACCGAGGCCGTTAGAATCGACGCCATTCTGCACCAGGATTCCAGAATTTGTATACAGCCATTTTGTAATTTCATCCAACATGACTCGATGCACATCCGTAACACTTTCGTCAGCGTCGCTTTCTGACACATCGTACGGGTCTGTGACGTCAGCGTCGCTTTCTGACACATCGTACGGGTCTGTGACGTCAGCGTCGCTTTCTGACACATCGTACGGGTCTGTGACGTCAGCGTCGCTTTCTGACACATCGTACGGGTCTTTGACGTCAGCGTCGCTTTCTGACACATCGTACGGGTCTGTGACGCCAGGCGCGCACATTGCCATCGCGAATAAAACTGGTATCCAAAACATTTTTAATACAAACATGAGTAAAATGTTGGTAGAATATAAAAATAGTGAATGGTTTGTAAATGTCGCATTAAATGTACAACAAAAGTCGCTTCACTTTCCGCGGAATGTGTTTTGCAGTTGCGCTAAAATTTACAAAGAATATAAACTTTTCAAAGACAAAACCAATCACCGAATTATTGCACTATCGTATTTTGAAAGACGTTATTAAAATTTACGATGTATACTCGCATCACAGTGATGTTGATTTTCACAAAACATTAAATTAATCCATCGAACAAGCAGTCTGTAATTACGCAATTTATTTTTAATTAAATAAGAATCTTTCTCCATTGTATTTTGAACGACGGACAAATTTTGAATGTAAACGTTGAATCAGATATACTTGGTAGCGACTGTTGAGTTCTCAATGTTTTGATTAAGGTCGGCATATCTAGTAATGATAAGAACATTGATAACAGGACACTTGAATCGCTGTTGATTTACGCTTCACAATTCTATGCAATTGTTTAAAGCACTTTAGATATGACATTAACTACAAAAACAGCGATTATTGTTATGACAAATGGTCGCGTGGGAAACGGTTGCGGTGCGCGTGCCTCCATAAATCCTCGAGTTTTCATTCGTTGATAAAACAATTCACAAAAGTCGATTAACAAGCAGACGGGATGATGCAAAGAATGGTGGGCGGACTTTCAGTCGAACATTCAAACAGACAGACAGACTATACAACAGACAGACTATACGACAGGTAGACTATACAACAGACAGACTATACGACAGACAGACTATACAACAGACAGACTATACGACAGACCGACTATACAACAGACAGACTATACGACAGACAGACTATACAACAGACAGACTATACGACAGGAAGACTATACGACAGACAGACTATACGACAGGCAGACTATACGACAGGCAGACTATACGACAGGCAGACTATACGACAGGAAGACTATACGACAGACAGACTATACGACAGACAGACTATACGACAGACAGACTATACGACAGACAGACTATACGACAGGAAGAATATACGACAGACAGACTATACGACAGGCAGACTATACAACAGACAGACTATACGACAGGAAGACTATACAACAGACAGACTATACGACAGGAAGACTATACAACAGACAGACTATACGACAGTAAGACTATACAACAGGCAGACTATACTACAGACAGACTATACAACAGACAGACTATACGACAGTAAGACTATACGACAGACAGACTATACGACAGGCAGACTATACAACAGACAGACTATACGACAGGAAGACTATACGACAGGCAGACTATACGACAGGCAGACTATACGACAGACAGACTATACGACATGCAGACTATACGACAGGCAGACTATACGACAGGCAGACTATACGACAGACAGACTATACGACAGGCAGACTATACGACAGGCAGACTATACGACAGGCAGACTATACGACAGGCAGACTATACGACAGGAAGACTATACGACAGGAAGACTATACGACAGACAGACTATACGACAGACAGACTATACGACAGACAGACTATACGACAGGCAGACTATACGACAGACAGACTATACGACAGGCAGACTATACGACAGACAGACTATACGACAGGCAGACTATACAACAGACAGACTATACGACAGGCAGACTATACAACAGACAGACTATACGACAGGCAGACTATACAACAGACAGACTATACGACAGGCAGACTATACAACAGACAGACTATACAACAGACAGACTATACGACAGGCAGACTATACAACAGACAGACTATACGACAGGCAGACTTTCAGACTTTTGGGCATACTTTCAGACAGACTATACAACAGACAGACTATACGACAGGCAGACTATACAACAGACAGACTATACGACAGGCAGACTTTCAGACTGACAGACAAACATACAAACAGACAGACTATACGACAGGCAGACTTTCAGACTTTTGGGCATACTTTCAGACTGACAGACAAACATACAAACAGACAGACTATACGACAGGCAGACTTTCAGACTTTTGGGCATACTTTCAGACTGACAGACAGACATACAGACAGACAGACTATACGACAGGCAGACTTTCAGACTTTTGGGCATACTTTCAGACTGACAGACAGACATACAGACAGACAGACTATACGACAGGCAGACTTTCAGACTTTTGGGCATACTTTCAGACTGACAGACAAATAGTAAGACAGACAGATGGACATACTTTCAGACAGACAGACAGGTAGTAAGACAGACATATTGACATACTTTCAGACTGACAGACAAACAGAAAGACATATAGTAAGACAGACAGATGGACATACTTTCAGACAGACAGACAGACAGGCAGGTAGTAAGACAGACATATTGACATAATTTCAGACAGACATACAAACAGACAGACAGGTAGTAAGACAGACATTTGACATACTTTCAGACAAACAGACAGACAGGTAGTAAGACAGACAAATTGACATACTTTCAGACTAACAATAAGTCTTTTAGACAGACACAAAGACTTTCAGACAGAATTAACCGAACGAGATCCTTTCTGTTGCGATCGGTTTCAAATGGACAGACACATGAACTAATGTAGATATTCTCTAACAGTAAACATCTAACCCATTGTATGAAGATGCACAGGAGATTGCAGCGAATTCTCCCCCCCCCCCCCCCCCTATCCCTTCAAGAGTTCTCTCCTTTTATCCCTAGGACATGTATACATAGTATACTACAGAAGGGATAAAGGGAGATAACCCTAGAAGGGATAAACTCGTGACAATCTCATGTGAGAAGATGATAGCCACATTTCCCTGTGATCTTGATTTATGATTAAATTGCTGACCTTGCTAAATTTGTGGTTGTGTAATAATAATGGCCTCATTATATCGCCTTCTTCAAGAGAGGTCAATCTTGAGGTGCTGGTCAAAAGTACTATACCGCCATTTTGAAGTCTGGGAATCTTGACTAAATCATAAATAGGAGACGATGAACACGATGTTGACAGGTTCCACGCCGACTTTTTTCGATATTTCAATTCATTTGAATTATAAATGTTATATAACTTACTGCAATTACAATCAACAGATGACGTATCCAGTAGGTTTTTAGAAACTATGAGAAATAATGCTGGCGTGTTTTGACCAGTGTGACCAGGGGGGTGCAGTGGTCGACGTATAGAGCGCATGACTCTTGATTCGAAGGTAGTGAGTTCAAGCCCCGCAATGAGCAGAGTGTCATCACGAACTTCACAATCCCTAACTACGGTGCCAGTAATGGTGTGTAACCAAGGAATCAGCTATCGAGAGTGTGTAGTGTAAGTTGTTACAATCGATGTAAAATAAATAAGTTTAAACTTAACCAGTTTGATATACATTTTGTATCTTTGTTTCCACTTCCGTTGATGGGATGAGTAGCTACTATAAGTAGGCCTTTTTAAAATAAATTATTTGAGCTGCACCAGGACAAAACCTGTATTGGTGACCAAAAAGTCCATTTTCAGGTTTCAAAATTTTCTTAATCACAAAAGTATTAAAATCAGACGTCTACTTTTCTTTTTATAGCAATTCCAATATTAAGAACAAGATGCAAAAGTTAGGTACAAAATGATGACGTCGCGCCAGGATGTATATACTTCTAAAAACTCGTCTGCTTTTTAACTGGACAAAACAAATAATGCAATACTGATAAATATTTCCTTGTTCGTTTAATTCTATATACATTGTATATATACAGGGTGTTAAAAAGGTTTGTTCACAATGTTAGAATTCCGATAAAATGAAAATAATGCTGTGTTACACTGGCATCATTTCGCATAATGAAAGATACTGCTTTTTCATGAATATCTGTTTTAATTGCGCAATTCGAAGTAACATACATGTATAATATAATGTTTCATAAGTTCGTCGGTACAATCTGATGTAATTACAAATACGTATATATATATAAATAATGACACTTTTTCAGACATTAACAGGTGAGAGTGACTACACTGAGGTGATGACAGCGTGTTTTTAAAACTGAGTGTAGGAAACAAAAACTTGCCAGACAACCTCTCCCCCAACAAACAACCCTCGTACTATTATAAATATTGTACTATTATACATATCAGTGGTCTACTTATCATGCTAGTACATACCGGCTTGAACATAGTAATGTAATCTATTAAATAGCATTTCGTATCAGTTAAGTACGGGTGGGGGAGGGTTTCCACCCCGAGAATTTCACGGGAGGGGCTTTGTCCGCCTTAGCAATATGTGCCGGAAGGCTACGTCTAGTTCCCTCTTGATTCAGGATCGCTGTCAGTGTACAGTCAGACCTCGCTCATTCGAATTCATGGGGTCCGACATTCTATTTTGAATAAAACATTGTTTCGAATAGTCCGTTTCAATTAGACGTGCCTGAGAAGATAATCGGAATCTGATATTTATTTCGGATTATACCAAGTATTCGGATTGAAGGTTGTCGAATGACTAGTACCGACTGTTTTGCTGTTCTGGCAATATGTCAGCAAATGAGGTGTATATTTCAGTGGTCTATTTATTACAATGTTGGATTTCTGAAAACGCTTACAGCGTCATACGCATAACAATATAATGGGAAACCTGGTTTTGAGCTGTATCTAAAGATTGGTAAAAAAAAACGCGCCTACGACAGCAATATATATAATTATGCATATGAATTTCTTGAACACTAGTAAAGTCAAGTCTTCCCAGCAAATGTCAGACGATTCATAATCGAAGCAAAATCCAATAATCTTATATCGTCGACCGGTTAGTTTATGATTAGTTGTTCTTGTTTGTAGTTTCGTCAGACGCCATTAATACGTGTGATCCGATGAATAGTCCGGAGATACCAGAGATCGTTGGTCGAAATCGATATCATGTACATGCTAACGAAACTAGCCAAAGTTTTGAATGAATCAGTGACCTCACATTCCCACATAATATATAATTATATGAGTTGTCCGAGAGTTGCAAAACTGTCGCGTTTGCTGACATAATGCATATATACATACACACCCACATAAACTTTATATAATCCATTAATAGTAGAGTACATATATACATGTACACTGGGATTCCGATCATATGACTCGTACATGTGCATGTCCGGTTGCATGACGTCATGTTTCAGCTATCGTCTTGGCATTCTCTGTGGGTAGCGCACAATGTAGAAGCTGTTTGCTGAAGCGTATCTAGATGGAAAATTATTGATGTAAACCCTATGTTAAGGATACCAACTTTTGTGAACGTAAGTCTGAAGTTATTCACAATTAATTATTTATGTAAATTCTTTTGAAATAACTTTGTGTATAAGTGGTATAACACTTTCCTCTTCACTGATGGCTGTATGTGAGGTTCAAACCATCCAAATTACATTTCATTAAAAAAAAACACTTTCTATTAATTTGATATTGACGCGTGTCTAAACCGAAAGTAGCCTACTTTTTTTCAGAAATCAAAACGAAAGTAGAAATTTCTGATAAATCGTAGAGGATTTTCTACGATAAGTCATCAGGTGTCGTTGACAATACATGTGTATGTCAAAACGTTTTTCATATGTGTTTCATTACAGAGATTAACATATTCAGTAGCTTATGTATAGAACAAAGTGCAAAACACGTATACTGTAAAACCTCACTGAAAGACCACCTCAGTAATAAGACCACCTCAGTAATAAGACCACCTCAAAATTATGGACACAATTTTCAAGTCCGTGTCCACTGATTTGCTCTTATAAAAGCTCTATATTAAGACCATCTCAATAAGTAGACAAGTTTTCAAGTGGTGGTCTTTTTATTGAGGTGTCTACTGTATTTTGTGTATAACTGACATTATCGAAATGTAAATCGTCATGCCACCATTACGTTTTCGTTTTCATATAAAAAATGTTATGTAATAGTATGAAAACACAAAGGTTTCTAATTTAGTCTAGGGGGACGCAGCCCCGATACTAAATTAGATTTCCAAGTGATTTTACTATATCCGTGTTGTATCATAGTCCAATCACAAAAAGTACAAACAGGCGTTTCACTTGATCATGTGACGAATGTAGACAATTATAAATAACATGAACAGTAATTGTGAAATTTATAACCCCAGAAATTCAAATGAATGTATCATGCACAATGACTGTGAACGTCAGGATGTTGAACCAATCTTGGTAAAGTACGGATATGAATGGTCGCTGTCAACAGTGCGGTAACCAGTAGAACGGGCATAAATAGCAGTCGATCCTTGTAATAAGTCCTTCCCAAGTTTTTATGATCAGGTCAACTCGACCGTATGAAAGCGAAACAAGCCAATCTGCGTTCTTCTTTATGTGCTGATCAAGTAGTTTTGTTATCCTTAATGAGCTGATAACATGACTGGTACAATGTTGTTATGAAGTATTTTAGGACGAGATCGAAAGCGGATGACTTCAGCAATGTTTTAAACTCGCGATTAAACAGGTAAATTAAACAAGAAATATCTTGAAAAAAGATGGCCACGCAATTTGAAGTATAAGATTTGTTGTGCAACATAAAAACTGCCGAGATGTTACGATTGCTGGTCACTCCAGGTCCAAAATAGAATTCGGTATTTTCACCAAAATTCAGTGGATTTCGGTAAGGTGATGTACCCTTTATCGAAAGGTTAACCATTCCGCGTCAAGGTTACACATGCTGTTTGGTTGAAGACACAGGCACCTGAAGCAAAACATGTTTTCTGTACGGACCATTACTATAATAAGAATATTTATTATAGTAATAGTCCACATATATAGAAAATTAAAATATTTTGTTTCAAGTACCTGTGGTTGAAGAGATGTTGGTTTCGAAGTTAACGTAAGACTTGGTATACATAACACTGATATGTAAATAGCAAAGCCATGGTAGTACGGCTGCGCCGAAATAAACTCAGACTTAAAGTATAAATTGACGGCCGATGCTCTTGAGCTATCTCGGTCAGTGGGAAGATAATTCATAGATTATTCGTGAGAACTCACCATATGTCGGGGACCACTTCATAAACAATTCACATTTCTGAATGTCACATATTCAGTTGTCAGCTCCTAGATTATGCAACCCTTTTTTGACTTAATGGGGTCAGGTCATTTATTCGAAATTATACCAAATACAGGTACAACTATAGGGGCCAGAATAAACGTTAACTTATAATCGACATTGTGATTTCAAAGAAAGACGCACAAATGCCAATATAAATGTTACCCGAATTAGGCAAATATGTATCGGAAAAACACTTCACTTATATTCCTACCGTAGCGTTAGGTTCTATATTCCGACGACTGTCTGTGGGAGGGAGGTACGGGTCTATATATTCCGACGATGATCGGTGTTTGTCGGGGATGGGGTGTCTGTATTTTCCGACAATTGTCGGTGACAGAGGGGGGGGGGGAATATATGTTCACTGAACAATAAATGATATCTAGTGTGTTTATAGACCGCCATTGTGAGGCAAGTACCTCTTCTAGATACCACACAAATAAATTTGATATAACTGACACATTGAGTGTTTCTTAATATAATCCTGAACAATAGAAGAAAAGCAGAACATTTTTAGAATAATAAATAATTAAACTATTTAAGCGTGTTCTTGTTATAGATATGGTTAGTGATAGGGAAACTTCAAACTTACTATTGTTGTTGGATTAGATCTAGATCTGTTTTCAGTATGGGCCACGTTACGTTTATTAGCTATGTACCTCGTATATGGTATTTATCAGGACCCCATCGGATATAAGCTTCGGGGCTTTAATGGGTCATCCTAGGTTGAATACACGCTTCAATTTTGGCTAATTGCTCATTTCAAGTTTCTACATGTAATAGTTTACTAATGTTTCTACCATTTAAGTTTATGAACAATTACCAATAACTCTACATAATGTTCATATAAACTGTTGTAATATAAAACAGTCACCATGAATAGTAATTATTATTTGTACTGAATCTGTGATATCTGTGATATCTGTGAATGTAAACCTACTGTGATAGTTCTGTGTAAGTTAAAAATGTCAGTATTTTAATTGTATATGTTGATTTTACCTGAAATAAAATCAATCAATACGAACCAGGCGCAAGATAAAAGGGCTGATAATGAAACCCCTTTTAAGACTTTGGGATGTACATGACATATCTCATTCCAGTTAGCCAATGTAATAAATCCAAATTCCTAAATTGGAAGACAATATGCATAAAGGAAATGATAATTTTCATAAATTAAAACTTGTCTAACAATATAATTAAAAAAAAAGATTTTACGCAGTTCTAGAGCACTTTCATTTTCTTGTTTCACTAATTTTTCCCAAAGCAATCCGTCTATTCCTGCTTTGTGTTTCATGGAATATTTAACCATCTGTTTACTAGATACGAGATAAGATTAGGCTACCTTACAGTCGGACAATGTTCCATCTCGTTCTTGAAGAAAAAGCAACTAGACTTCACGTCCCATTTTAAAGACATTTCTCCGAGAAATCAACCCCTGTGTGTCAGAACATTACTACCAGCATGTACAATATTAAATGTTTGGCTAAAGTTGATTTTTACAACGAAATTTCTGAAGCCAGGGCACTCCGTTTTGATGAGAACGGATCGGTCTCATTCAAGGGATACTACTCAATCCTGTTTCAAAACAAATTTTCTGCGCAGTTGACTCCCTTTACAATGCGTTCGCTACGGTTATCTTATAATTAAATATCCATAAGCAGTACATTTATAACCACTTCCATCACGAAAGCGACGTGATGACGGATATTTGAATCAATTGACTTTTACACCTTGAAAATAAGGTTTTGTCGTGTCAATTGAATTTTTTTTCATATCAGTATTGTCTATTTATATTTTACAAATACATGTAGAACAAAATGTTAAATATATATTGTAAAAAATCGCATGCAGCAGCTCGACTTTAAGCGTTTTGCGATAGAATTGAACAGTGTTACTCCACTGATCAAAAGAAATACCATCTATGGAAAAAAATCTGCCAAGTTGCAAGTCAGTTGGTGCTCTTTAAATTAAACCGACGTTTCGGATCCTACCATAGAGAGCCTGGTATGCACAAACATGATGACGTTTACCGCAGACGGTATTCTGTAATGATGACGTCACCACCTAAGAAGGGAAATTACATAGAACTACCTAAAACTAGGATACACTGGATGGAGATAGTCGACCTGAGTAGTAGGTTAACCAATTTAACCAGGAGTATGGAGGGAAGACAGAAATTCCAAATTGTCTTCACCAAACAGCGACAATACGGTGCTATATAATGATCCGTAACTCAATATAGTTATGTTATATCAATGGCATGGGGCAACAGTGAAAGCTCTACAAATAAGCGACAAGTAAGAGTGTCGTTACGTTACAAACACAATTCATGCGTATTGAAGTCATTTAATAAAAAACCGCGAAATTACGCTTCTACATCCACTCTTGTGATCAGTGACAATCAAAACACACGTTTCACGTATTGTAAACATTATTGCTACCAAATTGCACCTGTAAAAATACACAGTCTATTATAAATTGAATATGTAAGTATATACATGTATGTAACAAATTATCCGCTGGACAAACAGTCCACTTAATTGATTAGAAACTTAATTGAAGATACATTTAGTCTTATTTTGTTATCAAAATGTACTGAGTAATACTATCTCAATGCCTTGTTGCAACCCGTGACAAAGCCTCCATACAGTCGTACTCTAACTGTCTGCATCACTTCTCGTAAAAAAATTCCTGAATGTACAACACTGGTCAGTCTGTATACGCCCATTGCTAGACTATACGCTCACTGCTTTTCAACACTGGTCAGTCTGTATACGCCCATTGCTAGACTATACGCTCACTGCTTTTCAACACTGGTCATTCTGTATTCGGCCATTGCTAGACTATACGCTCACTGCTTTTCAACACTGGTCAGTATGTATACGCCCATTGCTAGACTATACGCTCACTGCTTTTCAACACTGGTCATTCTGTATTCGGCCACTGATTGGACTATATATATGCTCACTGATTGTGTTATACACTCACTATGTGAACACTGCTGTACAACACTGGTCATTCTGTATACACCCACTGATTAGACTATACGCCCGGAGATTGGGCTATACGCTCACTGATTGAACTATACTCCATTGATTGGTCAATAAGCTCAGTGATTGGACTATACGAACACTGCTGTACAACACTGGTCATTGTGTATACACCCACTGATTAGACTATACACGCTATAACATTTGACCATTCGCCCACTTATATGTATGAAATAGTTAACTTTTCAAAATAAAACAATTGGAAGTTCATGCTGTTTTAAAGAAATATCCTAAGGATAGAAACGTTGCAAAAATATACAAGACGCATTTACATATCCTCGTCCTTGTTTATGATTTATCCGAATCTGTTTATATTGTTCAAATGTCATTTGATTTCGCGTCTGCATTGTTTGTTCCAATATATCATTGTCTTCCTAGCTTGACTTTACTGTAATAAGTTGAACAAGTATTCCAAAACGTTTCATATGTTGCTTACCAGTCATAGATTAGTAATCTGTCTTTTAAAAACGCTATTTTTGGACGATACCGCTCATGTACCGTATGTAGTAGTCTTGCCATTTGAGAGGCATACAACAATTTGTTTCCGTTTCAAAACACATAAAGGGCTGAAAGCCGGTAACAAGCCAAAAACGCCCACATCCTAAGTACTCGCAACGAAGTAGAACCAAATTTCCCCAACGAAGTAATACGAGTATCACAAATGATTCATAGGGAATATTACGTTAGTGTGGTGTTCTGTGGGTCTGTATCACTTCGAGTTGCTTGTGAAAAGTCGTATCGCCACGAGACCGAAGGGTAATTTCTGATCGGATTCTATATGCGCTTGGTACCGCCCATTCTATAAATAGCAGGGTTTTCCAATATTCCGTGACGGAAATGTACGGAGACGCACGATTGGAATACACAGAAAGTAGTCCGGCATATGTTACACGTCATACCTATGTGATACGGAATTTGAAAACCACACTGACGTGATACGGAATTTTTATTCCGGCGGTCCGTATTTGTTTAAAAAATACTGGGTGTATTTTGGACAGAACATTTATGGGTATATAATAAATAGGGAATATTACGTTAGTGTGGTGATCTGTGGATCTGTATCACTTCGAGTTGCTTGTGAAAAGTCGTATCGCCACGAGACCGAAGGTCGAGTGGCGATACGACTTTTCACAAGCAACGAGAAGTGATACAAACCCACAGAACACCACACTAACGTAATTTTCCTTTTATTATATACCCACAAACGACAAAAATATACACATTTTCGAGAAATAACAATTTTATTCGTTTTAAACGACAACAAAATAGTCCAAACGTACAACAACAGGTAAACAGTGGCGTATGAATACAATGTTTCCAAATATAGGATGACGTACCTTGGTTGTCAGCGCGTGAAACATATGTGTAGAGTGTAGCGCCATTTTAAACAACAACAACATTTTAACAATTTAGCGAGTGAAACTCACTCGCTATCGCTGTCTATAACTCGAATTCGCCTTCTCTTCTGTTTTGGCGACCGTTCGTAGTTATTGATAGTTATCTGACAACTTACGAGTTTAGCGTTCTGCAAAATTTGCCCCGAAAACATGGATGTTATTGTTTCGGACATGTCACTGTTTCGGACATGTCTCGTTGCTTGTGAAAAGTCGTATCGCCACTCGACCTTCGGTCTCGTGGCGATACGACTTTTCACAAGCAACTCGAAGTGATACAGATCCACAGATCACCACACTAACGTAATATTCCCTATTTATTTAACGCTACGACAATTCTCGATCGGTTGCTCAATCTATTCAAACAGGTACCGTGTTTTATTTTATTTCTGTTTACATTATAATTTTACACATTTCTTAAAGGAAACTAAGTTTTATTTCTCTTATTCTTCAAACCCAAGTCTACCGTAATGTGTTGTCGTGACCTCTCCGGACCAACGTTGGATATAGAAGATATTTTGGTTGGATTAACGTCCGGTAATGGTTGGATTAACGTCGGGTAATGGTTGGATTAACGTCGGGTAATTGTTGGATTAACGTCGGGAAATGGTTGGATTAACGTCGGGTAATTGTTGGATTAACGTCGGGTAATGGTTGGATTAACGTCGGGTAATTGTTGGATTAACGTCCGGTAATGGTTGGATAAACGTCGGGTAATTGTTGGATTAACGTCGGGTAATGGTTGGATTAACGCCGGGTAATGGTTGGATTAACGTCGGGTAATGGTTGGATTAACGTCGGTTAATGGTTGGATTAGCGTCGGGTAATGGTTGGATTAACGTCGGTTAATGGTTGGATTAGCGTCGGGTAATGGTTGGATTAACGTCGGTTAATGGTTGGATTAACGTCGGGTAATGGATGGATTAACGTCGGGTAATGGTTGGATTAACGTCGGGTAATGGATGGATTAGCGTCGGGTAATGGTTGGATTAACGTCGGTTAATGGTTGGATTAACGTCGGGTAATGGATGGATTAACGTCGGGTAATGGTTGGATTAGCGTCGGGTAATGGTTGGATAAACGTCGGGTAATGGATGGATTAACGTCGGGTAATGGTTGGATTAGCGTCGGGTAATGGTTGGATTAACGTCGGGTAATGGTTGGATTAACGTCGGGTAATGGTTGGATTAACGTCGGGTAATGGTTGGACTGACGTCGGGTAATGGTTGGATTAGCGTCGGGTAATGGTTGGATTAACGTCGGGTAATGGTTGGATTAGCGTCGGGTAATGGTTGGATTAACGTCGGGTAATGGTTGGATTAACGTCGGGTAATGGTTGGATTAACGTCGGGTAATGGTTGGACTGACGTCGGGAAATGGTTGGATTAACGTCGGGTAATGGTTGGATTAACGTCGGGTAATGGTTGGATTAACGTCGGGTAATGGTTGGACTGACGTCGGGTAATGGTTGGATTAGCGTCGGGTAATGGTTGGATTAACGTCGGGTAATGGTTGGATTAGCGTCGGGTAATGGTTGGATTATAGTCGTACCCCGATATTGATCCGATATTACCTTGTGAATACCGATTCTGCAACAGATATTACCTTGAGTATATTCTTAGATATTGTTCTCTGTTGTGGTTGTGCCGTAAGGACAACCTGTAGGGAATTAGGTTCCGGAATTCCGAGTTTAGGTAATATGTATTTCTTGCGTTGTTCACACTCAATAGTAAATGACCAAGTCCAATAGGTTTACACACTTTTATTACATACATACGTATAATCCAATTACAACGTACCACTGAGTTAATACTATTGATAACTACGATAAGTACAAGTCCACACCTATTAATAAGTTCCCAACTTCAATCTCAAACTTCAATCTTACTGTTTTTCTATAACTTCTTGATGTTAACATGACTGGTTTCTCAGAGCTCCCAAAACCAACTCTCTGATTATTCATTCGTGCGCGGATATTATCAGTATCTTTCTTACTGTATTTCGGGTGATTCTGACCAATCCCGAAGGTCGTAACCTTATTTGCCAACCACGTCATACACATATTTCAATGACGTGTTGCGTTGTTTTAACCTGTACCCGAGCGTATAACCAAATGTGTCAGAGATCAGACTCGGAGCAAAGTTCAAGTATCCGCTGACTAATAATATTTTCTATCTACCTGTACTGATTCTTGGCCATTGTACTTATAACACTTATGAGAGATTAATAGACTGGCTACATCTCCCCCCACTTATGTTAATAAAAAGTCCCCTTTTTATTTGTGTTTATTAATATCGAAAAATATGCAAACCCCTTTTTATTTATTTTTTCACACAATTTACTACACTAAATCAATATCAAGATGATCAAACTTGATAAGGACGTGATAAAACATGATAAAACATAATAAAAACATGATAACAACATGAATCAATGACTTTCTAATAACATATGACTATCAATATAATATTACTACCACTATCAATTTTTTTTTTCTTATTTTGTAATCGCACTCTTTCGATACTACGATTAACCTTTTCTTTAATAACAATTTAAATAATACGTACAGCTAGGATTATATATATTGACATCCTTTATTACATAATAACAATACACAATTTAAAAGTTAACTTCAATATTCCATGTAACATAATTATAATATTAACACAATGTATATTGCCTGGTTTTAACATTACTGTTAATACCTATCATGTTATAAAACAACAATATCACATTGTAGTCAACCTGACTTTATATGTAATAAACATATATTCACTCCTAGTATATTATACTGAAAATATGCATAATTTATAACATACATTTTTTTTCCTAATGTTATAAATTCAAACAATAATTACTAACAACATAATTGTGAGCTCTGACGTATAGCCAGCATAACTCGAAAACTATCATAAATTATATTATGACATATCATAATATTTGAAAAACCACACAATCATAACTACATCAACAATTGATATATTGAAAATTCCATGTAACAATTAAACATTTCTAATTATACATAATGAAAAATACAATATTCAACTTTCACCCACTGGCATAACTCTCATTAAATTTCTTTGACCCCGTATTCTTTCCTGTACCAACACATGCCATTATTGTTTATACCCTTAACCTATCACTTAAATTAACTCGAGTAGAATTTTCAATCAATTCATTTAACACTGAGGTCATTGAAAAAATATCTCAAATATTGCATATTAATCGGATGCACCACATCCCCTGTGAATTTTTATTTTAATTCACATTTGGAAAAATGTCTGTCCGTAATATGTCTTTCTATAGTAATTCTACAGCCACAAGGAACATAAAGAACGCAAAATTTACAATCTGAAATCATTGTAATATTTTGTCCTATGCATTCCATTCTCATACTTGTTTGCTTTATCGCTAAGACTTTTTCATCGTTTAGTCTTCTCAATTCGGGTTCTAAAATACCCCGAACTATTTTGTGTTTGCATAACTTATTAACCCTAGTAATATTCTCATATCTGAACAATTCCATTAGACAACTATCTTTTTGGTTCTTGTTAAACCTTATATCTCCATTGCAAAAACATAAAAGTTGCATAATGTACGCATTCCTTCAAAAATGATCGTCTGCGACTGCAAATGATTAAATTGATTGTTCATTATAAAATACCGGCCGATATTTTGAACAAGTATACTTGCATCTGTATTGTTAAAATCATTGTTTAAAGGACTTGGGAAATGGTTAATTTCATGACTCTTAACCTCCCTTTTACGTACTATAGGCATGTTTATGCTAACAGTTTGCCTGAATTCAGCATTTGAATTCCTCTTAACAAATTCTTAAAGTGTACGCACACTGTACATAGCAAACTTTCCGGTATACCGCAATACACTCTTTCCGTAGCTATTTGTACTTGATGAATTTTTCCTTAATTCCTCTACCATTGTTTAAGTTATCTCTTGCTCAATCAATACAAAATTATCCAAATTATCCAAATTATCCAATTCTTCATTAACATGACTCATAAAACTTGACAATCCTTCCTCACACTGGCTAAATACCTGTGCCATATTATTATACTCTTTTGTAAGTTTATTGGTGCGACCACGTAAAACATTCTATTGCGATAGAATTATTTTATTTAACCTGGTATTATCACTTTCTTAATGATTTACCGATATAAAATTGTCTGATTAATGCTTCACTAACATCTTTTTCTTGTATCCAAGAATTTTTATAGCGTTTATTGGACCATTTTATCAGATACATCTTGGTATTATTTTCAGTTTTTGTTTTTAAAATCTTCTGTGCATTATACCAACTCTTTTTCTTTTGTTTTGATGTAGGGTCTAAATTACCTTCCTTAACATGTTCATTACTGAACGGGTTGTTATGCTGATTTAGTTCACTATCATTATTGTTTACCGTCTGATCAGTATCTTTCTTGCGACTGTTTGTTAATGGGTCGTTAACGGTCAATGGGGCGTTAACGGTTAATGGGTCATTAACGGTTCCCTTAGAAATTTGTTCCTCCCTATAATCTCTAGGATCATAAAATCTTCTCATTCTATTGATATTAACAGGTGCTTTTATTTCTTTATTTGTTTGTATATCTCTTAGAACATAGGTATTTTTAGGAAGAACTTTTGTTACATAGTACTGATTGTTTGAAAATTTGCGATATAATTTTCTGTAAGCATTCGCAGGGATTTTGTCTTGTTTTAACAAAACAATATCTCCCAGTTTAAAGTGTCTATCATCAGCTTTCTTATCATATTGCTTTTTCATTCGCATCTTATTTTTCTCTAAATTTTCTTTTATTATTTCCCACATAATACGCAATCTATCTGATAATTCCTTAACATAATATTCAGGTTTTGTTTTTGTTTGAGATTCAATAGGTAAATGATCTACTGGCTGAGTTGCATGTCTTCCAAAAAGTATATAGAAAGGAGCGTACTGAGTCGAATCAGGACATACTGTCGAATTATATGCTAATTGCACAGAGGATACTTTGGTTGGCCAATCACTTTCATTTTTCAACATAGTGCGTAAAACGGTAAAAAGGGTACTGTGGATTCTCTCCACTATACCATTAGACATGGGATGATAAGAAGACGTTCTACAACGTCTAATATTAAATACCTGATATAATTTATCCATTACCCCACTAAGAAAGGTCATGCCGCGGTCTGACACGAATGTTTTTGGTGGTCCAAAAACACATATCACCGAGTGATATAACTTTTCCGCTACTTCCACACTATTTTGAGATTTTAATGGAAAAAACAGTACGTATTTTGAAAATGCACAAATAACACTCAAAACATATTTGTATCCCATACTTTCCTTTCCAACCATTACAATATCTATATGCAATACCTCAAATGGTTTATTCGGTACATCCATTGACTCTAACGGTACAGGTTTATAACTGTTATCTCTTTTATTTATTTGACAAGTTGGACACGAAATAACATAATCCTTAATTTCCTGATACATTCTAGGAAAATAATAGAATTCTCGTAAGGTCCAGAATAACTTGTCTGTTGAAAAATGTCCTAAGTTTGTATGAAACGAATTTATAATGTCATTCCTTAGAACTTTTGGAAGAGCTATTTGTTTTAACCGTCTCTGTTCTTTATCAACCTTCTTACCACGGGATTCATAAAAATGGTATAAAATACCATCTATTATTTCATATTGCATACTTGAATATGGAATACTTTTCTTTTTGTTTGATTCCTTAGGCAAGACACCACTTTCTAAATATGCAACTATGTCTTTAAAATCATTACATTGTTTTTGTAATTCTCATATATTTGAAGGTATTTCATCTATCTCATTATTGTTTGTATTTACTGGCATATTTGTACTGGTCAGTTGCTTATTATCCACAATAGGAGTGTTTATTATTGTATCATTATCTTTTTCCGTACCCCCCTTAGTTTGTCTAGCTTGCGCTCGTGTCACAACATTGACATTTTCATTCTCGGCGTAAAGGTATTGACAATCTCCTAATATATCATCAACTGTTTCCCGTTTCAAGTCTGACTTATCATGTTTAATCCTACTTAAATAGTCACTTGGATTTAAGCTGCCTTTTCTATACTCAATTTTATAATCGAAACTTTCAAGCTCAATGGCCCATTTGTATAAACGATTATTGTTATGCTTGGCAGTATGTAAATATGTTAACGCTTTGTTATCAGTGTATATTGTAACAGGTACGTTTATGACATAATTTCTACATTGTTTCAAAGCGTATATTATTGCTAACAGTTCAAGCTCACAGCTGGAATACCGTGTCTCAGTCGGGCGTAAAGTGCGTCCCCCATATTCAATAACTGACATTAATTTCCCTGCATCATTGGATTGACCAAGAATATAACCTACAGATATTGAACTAGCATCTGTGTATAACATAAAAGGTTTGTTGAATTGCGGTAACTTCAAAATTGGTTCAGAAATAAGAGCTTGTTTGAGTTTATCAAAACTTTTCTGATGTTCATTTGTCCATTTATATAACGTATCTTTTTTCAACAACGTGTTCAATGGAAATGTTATGCGAGAATAATCCTTAATAAATCTGCGCAAAAATGAAGTCATTCCTAGAAATCCTTTCAATGACCTCTGATTGTTAGGTCGTGGAAAGTTTTTGATAACATTTAATTTCTTTGGATCAATTTGTAATGTATCCCGTTCGAAAACCATACCCAAGAATGATATTTTGTTTTGTGCAAATTCGCATTTTGGCAATTGTAACCTTAAGTTAGCACCTTTTAATATTTCAAATATATCACTGAGATGCCCAATATGTTCCTCTATTGAATTGGAGAATATCAATATATCATCCATGTAATTTATTGCAGATTTGTATAAAATTGGCTTTAATAATTTGTTCAAATAAATAGACCAGTATGCTGGTGAATTTACATAGCCAAATGGAAGTCTATTATACTCGTAAGCTTCCCCCGTATTTAAACAAAAAGCTGTATACGGCTTCGAGTCTTCTGACAACGGCAGTGTTAAAAATGCACTTTTAATGTCCAATTTACTGAAAAATTTTGGACGTTTTTCTGCAATTAAATCCTTTATATCATCCAGTTTGGGTAATTGAAAATACATGCGTTTTGCAATTTTATTTAAATGTCTATAATCTATTACCATCCTATATTCTTGTTTGTCTGATTCATTTATTTTCTTTTTCTTTACAAACAGGACAGGGCTACTGAACACAGATGTAGAAGGTCTTATAACGCCTGTGTTTATTAATTTGTTTATTTCCTCTTCCTGAATTGTTCTGATATTCGGGCTAATAGGATACGGCCTTGATCGAATTGGTAATGCATTTGGTATTAATTCTATAGTACATTCCAAATTTTCCACTCTGCCAATATCTTTGCTATTCTTACTAAACACATCTCTATAATGATTCAAAACCCTTAACAACTCTGTATTGGATTTAAATTCATTTGCAATATTGAATTTCAATAGTTGTTCTGAAGTTGACAATTCCGACAGTTTAACCGTATCAAATTCATAAATTGAATTTCCGTTGACATCTATATTTTCAATATTTGCAATAATTTCATTTTTTGGAATAAATCTCATATCATTTGTAAAGTTGTGAAATGGTACCAGAATAACATTTTTACCTTTATTTCTACGGCATACCATGTTGCAAACCATGTCACATTTAGATTCCAAAATAAAACTATTTGATAACCTTTTGCTATTAACAACAACTGGTATTTTTCTTATGGCGTTGGGCGGTAATTTAATAGCTTTGTTTGTACGTAACGAGCGGTTCCATTGCGGTTCTATTGAAGCAATTTCACATCTATTTATTTCCAGCGTCTTTGTTTTAAAATTTATGAAAACCTTGTATCGATGGAAAAAAATCAATCCCTAAAATTACAGGTTTGAGTAAATTATCTATGACATAAAATTCATGATTAAATACCCTATCTCCTATTGTTATAGGACAATTGATAACACCCCTAATATCATTAGGACTGCCATTTAATGCTGTTTTAAACCTCACTGAAGTAGGTTTAAGCGTACGGTTAGCTAATTTTGTAGTTTTCCAGAATTTATATTGTATACAAGAAATAGAACTTCCTGTATCTATTAGAGCAGCAATGTTTCTATTGCCTAATTGCATTGATACTAAATTTTCATTAATCTCAGTTATGCAACTAAGAGATTTTGATTTTTGTTTCTTTATTACCGGTTGTTTATTTTTCAAACACGTGTTGGTACTCCCCCGACTTTGTCTAGCTTTATAACATTGTGACCTGAAATGCCCTCTAATTCCACAGAAATAACAACTCCTCCCATAAGCTATACAATTTCTTCCCATTCTACAACGATCATAACCACACTTCTGACATGCATGTTGCCTAGAGGTCAATCGTGGGTTAACCGTGTATTGCTTTATAATCTTTGGTTTACTATAGGTAAACCTGTTATAACCAGATACTCTAGGTTGCTGAGTATGATTCATGAATCTATCAGGTACAAAACTTTGGCGATTAGTTTGATAGCCATTTGTCCAATTATCATAATTTCGGGAGTGTTGTTCCGCATGCATTAGATTCACATGATTATTTTTCATCTCTACCTTAAGATTTCTCAACTCTCCCACTAACTCATTAAACTTTGTTTCTAAAGTATTAACAGATAATGTATTTGTGGCTTCACATAATTTTATAAATTGCATAATTCTGGCAAAGATTTTGGCTCTCTCAATAAAACTTGTTTTCTGATATCATCTTTTAAACCATGCACAATTAGACTAATTAAAATCTTTTCATCTATTTCAAGGTCTGTAGCAATTTTCAATGCCCTTGACATATAATTTTCAGTGGATTCATCCGGTTTTTGCTTAATTGCAATCAGATTATGATCTAAATTTTTGGACTGAAATCGATTCGCCAACGCTTGTGTAAGCTCCGAAAAATTTGATTTGATATTTTCCGACAAATTATCATAATATGTTGCCGCATTATCTATTAAATAAAAATTGATAACATCACATTTGTGATCCTCTGTAATATTATTCAAAGCACAAAATTTATGAAATTGTGTTAGAAAAGCTGAGAAACTTTCAAAATCCTTACCAGTAAATGGTGACAATTTTATCATACGGAAATTAGAATACATTTTACCCTGTTCCGATGCCGTACTTGATCTTCCGTCAGTTCTTGATTGAAAATTATGAATGTTACTATCACCTGTACACAGTTTGTTCCTGATCTGTTCCTCATCTTCTAATAACAAATTATTATGAAAACTAGAGTTTTTATTGTCAATAAATTCTTCTTCTTTTCCCGATTGTTCTTGATCACTTCTTAAAATTGGATAAAGCGGTTGCCTTATTTGTCCCTGGTCTGGTAATCGTTGTTCTCTGGATTTAAATTGGTCTTCTTCTATTGTATTCTGTGTACTTGGACCGCCGTATGCTGCACCCTGATTGACTTCCTCCACCCCTTCATCGTCGTACCCCGGTGAACTCAATTGATCTAACTCACTTTTATTTGTTGAATTTAACCCAATTGTCAATGATCCATTTTGTTGTAAGGATGAATAAAACTGTTTACGTAATTCTTTGTCTTTTCGCTTTGTATCAGCCACAAATTCCTTTAGCCGTTTAAATGGTGATCTATGCAATTTTTGCGGAGTTAAAAATACTCTCTGAACATCCTTACTTCTTAAATTATATTCTGTCATAACTGTTCCATAATTAATTATCAATCCACCATAATCCCGCGGATTCTCCACCAGATATTACCTTGTGAATACCGATTCTGCAACAGATATTACCTTGAGTATATTCTTAGATATTGTTCTCTGTTGTGGTTGTGCCGTAAGGACAACCTGTAGGGAATTAGGTTCCGGAATTCCGAGTTTAGGTAATATGTATTTCTTGCGTTGTTCACACTCAATAGTAAATGACCAAGTCCAATAGGTTTACACACTTTTATTACATACATACGTATAATCCAATTACAACGTACCACTGAGTTAATACTATTGATAACTACGATAAGTACAAGTCCACACCTATTAATAAGTTCCCAACTTCAATCTCAAACTTCAATCTTACTGTTTTTCTATAACTTCTTGATGTTAACATGACTGGTTTCTCAGAGCTCCCAAAACCAACTCTCTGATTATTCATTCGTGCGCGGATATTATCAGTATCTTTCTTACTGTATTTCGGGTGATTCTGACCAATCCCGAAGGTCGTAACCTTATTTGCCAACCACGTCATACACATATTTCAATGACGTGTTGCGTTGTTTTAACCTGTACCCGAGCGTATAACCAAATGTGTCAGAGATCAGACTCGGAGCAAAGTTCAAGTATCCGCTGACTAATAATATTTTCTATCTACCTGTACTGATTCTTGGCCATTGTACTTATAACACTTATGAGAGATTAATAGACTGGCTACACCAACGTGGATCATGGAACACTCTTTAAACGCATATATATATCCCCCGATTTGTTTCCACCCAGCTATGTTCCAGTAAACTTAGCGGAAGTTTATTTTTTCAGTATAGAAGAGTGTAGCCTACTCGGGTTCAGACTGCGTTTAAGGGCTATATAAATCGATGACAAGTGATTGCTGTTGTTGTTGTTCTTAATTGCTATTATCGTAGATATGGTTTCGCTGTGCACCACTTCTGTCATATTTCTATGCAGGGGGCCTACATATCTCACTCTGTGCTTGGAAAATTAATTGGAAAATACCCCACCACAATAATATAACTCATAACCTATGGCAAATAAGTATTATAATAACTTTATACCGACGCATACTGATTTTACTAATTTAGTACTGAGATAATTTAATATGTCATTTTATAATATAATATTCATAAACGTTACATAAAGGGTCTGACATCTTTGTATTTCATTTATTTACAATCGTGACAAACATTTCACTTGTTTTACAATCTTAAGGTTCTACTATATTATTACATGTACTGACCATTTTTCTTTATTTCGGTTTGAAAATCTAGCATTTCTAGAACAAGTCGGATTGAAGATCTCTTGGATCAATAACTTTTAATTATTTTTCGCATTTCTGTCTTATGTTTTTGTTTTATTCCATATTCCAAGCAAACCATCTGACATATTTACACAAACTTTGATATTATAAAACTGTGTAGTTACAAAAAAGTTTTCAATCAGCGCGGGGCTAATTCCCGTGGCTACGGTCAGTTTTCATTCAGTCCACCGAAATTAGTCCCACACTGTATGAAAACTGGTCGTAGCCACCGAAATAAGTCCCACACTGAATGAAAACTGGTCGTAGCCACCGAAATTAGTCCCACACTGGATGAAAACTGGTCGTAGCCACCGAAATTAGTCCCACACTGAATAAAAACTGGTCGTAGCCACCGAAATTAGTCCCACACTGTATGAAAACTGGTCGTAGCCACCGAAATTAGTCCCACACTGGATGAAAACTGACCGTAGCCACCGAAATTAGTCCCACACTGAATGAAAACTGACCGTAGCCACCGAAATTAGTCCCACACTGTATGAAAACTGGTCGTAGCCACCGAAATTAGTCCCACACTGGATGAAAACTGGTCGTAGCCACCGAAATTAGTCCCACACTGGATGAAAACTGACCGTAGCCACCGAAATTAGTCCCACACTGTATGAAAACTGGTCGTAGCCACCGAAATTAGTCCCACACTGTATGAAAACTGGTCGTAGCCACCGAAATTAGTCCCACACTGGATGAAAACTGACCGTAGCCACCGAAATTAGTCCCACACTGAATGAAAACTGACCGTAGCCACCGAAATTAGTCCCACACTGTATGAAAACTGGTCGTAGCCACCGAAATTAGTCCCACACTGAATGAAAACTGGTAGTAGCCACCGAAATTAGTCCCACACTGTATGAAAACTGGTCGTAGCCACCGAAATAAGTCCCACACTGTATGAAAACTGGTCGTAGCCACCGAAATTAGTCCCACACTGTATGAAAACTGGTCGTAGCCACCGAAATTAGTCCCACACTGTATGAAAACTGGTAGTAGCCACCGAAATAAGTCCCACACTGTATGAAAACTGGTCGTAGCCACCGAAATAAGTCCCACACTGTATGAAAACTGGTCGTAGCCACCGAAATTAGTCCCGCACTGTATGAAAACTGGTAGTAGCCACCGAAATTAGTCCCACACTGTATGAAAACTGGTCGTAGCCACCGAAATTAGTCCCACACTGTATGAAAACTGGTCGTAGCCACCGAAATTAGTCCCACACTGTATGAAAACTGGTCGTAGCCACCAAAATTAGTCCCACACTGAATGAAAACTGGTCGTAGCCACCGAAATTAGTCCCACACTGAATGAAAACTGACCGTAGCCACGGGAATTAGTCCCACGCTGGATGAAAACTGGTCGTAGCCACCGAAATTAGTCCCACACTGAATGAAAACTGGTCGTAGCCACCGAAATTAGTCCCACACTGAATGAAAACTGACCGTAGCCACCAAAATTAGCCCCGCACTGAATGAAAACTGACCGTAGCCACCGAAATTAGCCCCACATTGATTGAAAACTGACCGTAGCCACCGAAATTAGCCCCGCACTGTATGAAAACTGGTCGTAGCCACCGAAATTAGCCCCACATTGATTGAAAACTGGTCGTAGCCACCAAAATTAGCCCCGCACTGAATGAAAACTGACCCTAGCCACCGAAATTAGCCCCACATTGATTGAAAACTGACCGTAGCCACCGAAATTAGCCCCACATTGATTGAAAACTGACCGTAGCCACCAAAATTAGCCCCGCACTGTATGAAAACTGACCCTAGCCACCGAAATTAGCCCCACATTGATTGAAAACTGACCGTAGCCACCGAAATTAGCCCCACATTGATTGAAAACTGGTCGTAGCCAACAAAATTAGTCCCACGCTGGATGAAAACTGGTCGTAGCCACCGAAATTAGTCCCACACTGAATGAAAACTGGTCGTAGCCACCGAAATTAGTCCCACACTGAATGAAAACTGACCGTAGCCACCAAAATTAGCCCCGCACTGTATGAAAACTGACCGTAGCCACGGGAATTAGCCCCGCACTGTCTGAAAACTGGTCGTAGCCACCGAAATTAGTCCCACACTGAATGAAAACTGACCGTAGCCACCAAAATTAGCCCCGCACTGAATGAAAACTGACCGTAGCCACCGAAATTAGCCCCACATTGATTGAAAACTGACCGTAGCCACCGAAATTAGCCCCGCACTGTATGAAAACTGGTCGTAGCCACCGAAATTAGCCCCACATTGATTGAAAACTGGTCGTAGCCACCAAAATTAGCCCCGCACTGAATGAAAACTGACCCTAGCCACCGAAATTAGCCCCACATTGATTGAAAACTGACCGTAGCCACCGAAATTAGCCCCACATTGATTGAAAACTGACCGTAGCCACCAAAATTAGCCCCGCACTGTATGAAAACTGACCCTAGCCACCGAAATTAGCCCCACATTGATTGAAAACTGACCGTAGCCACCGAAATTAGCCCCACATTGATTGAAAACTGGTCGTAGCCACCGAAATTAGTCCCACACTGTATGAAAACTGGTCGTAGCCACCGAAATTAGTCCCACACTGTATGAAAACTGGTCGTAGCCACCGAAATTAGTCCCACACTGTATGAAAACTGGTCGTAGCCAACAAAATAAGTCCCACGCTGGATGAAAACTGGTCGTAGCCACCGAAATTAGTCCCACACTGAATGAAAACTGGTCGTAGCCACCGAAATTAGTCCCACACTGAATGAAAACTGACCGTAGCCACTAAAATTAGCCCCGCACTGTATGAAAACTGACCGTAGCCACGGGAATTAGCCCCGCACTGTATGAAAACTGACCGTAGCCACCGAAATTAGTCCCACACAGAATGAAAACTGACCGTAGCCACGGGAATTAGCCCCGCACTGAATGAAAACTGACCCTAGCCACCGAAATTAGCCCCACATTGATTGAAAACTGACCGTAGCCACCGAAATTAGCCCCACATTGATTGAAAACTGACCGTAGCCACCGAAATTAGCCCAACACTGAATGAAAACTGACCGTAGCCACGGGAATTAGCCCAACACTGAATGAAAACTGACCGTAGCCACGGGAATTAGCCCCGCACTGAATGAAAACAGACCGTAGCCACGGGAATTACAACCTTACTTATAAAATTTCATACATTGAATTCATATGTAAAAAGTACTACGACACCGGTTATTTAAGCTCCGCCCATCAACATTAATTTCGGTGGCTAACACGACTCGTGGCTACGAAAGAGCATTTATGCAAGTCCGTGACATTCGTGGGAATCCATTTTGAGAAAACGAGTTCTCGAAGAAGATATATTTGCGATTTTGAATACAGCTTCTGTAGAACAAAGAACTAATTGTGTCAGTTTATTCGATGGAGCAGGCATGATGAACAAGGTACGATTAATACCTGTAGTTGAATTTATGGAGTTTTGATATCTATTACGAAATTAGGTCACTTCAAAGTCCTCCGTTTCATAATCCGGTGACGGTGTTCACAAATGAACCATGAGTATTGCGGCACATATTCACTATTTCCATGTTTTCTGAAGATTTTGTGGTTAAAATTTCATAACATCGCTGTAAATTTTATTCTACGTTGCAGAAACCATTCAGCAAGGAGTCGCCAAGGTTGTGGGATTCCAATTATCTAATTTTAGAAACAATCTGGAATTCCCGAAACTATTTTTAGTGACGTATTTGGGATTACGCGATAAATATAAATGTTTCGTAATTCTTTTTGAGGAAATTGTTCATTTTCATGCGTTATAACTGTTAACATTTCTAAAATCGTTACTTAATGAAATTATTATTTGTGATAAGTCTTAATGATTAACCTGTTAGTGGTAAGTCATATGCTCCCTGACCGTGTAAGCGGTGTACTTACTGTATCAAAAAAAATAAAAGTTAAAAATAAAATATTTCAACTGCTTAATTCATTGTATTTCATAGATTTTCATTCCAAACACATCACGCAACCTACAAAACAGCTGCAAATTCCATCAAACATGTGCTATTTGACTCGATTTGACATGTACAAAAATAAAGTTGGACGCCATTTTGTTACCAGTCAGCGGTGCATTAAGCGATATCTCCTCTAGAAAAATGTCCTTTTGTAAACATTGTCTTTAAATTCGATGGGATGATTATTACTTTAACACCGCTTTGTTACTGCAGCGTAGCAGAAGATAAGATTTTTTTTAAAGATTTTTGAGCTGAATTGCGGAATAGCCCAATGAAAATGATTGTTGACAGAAAATTTGAATGATAAAATAGACTATAGTATTGAAAAGGCCATAATTTCCTTAAAAAGCTCATTGTTGTCACTTTGATTGATTCCACGGATTGCGGGAAATTTGGACATCGCAATATAAAAACTTCCGGTATGTAAATGACATGACGTAATAGATATTTGGATTTCTCGGATTACACCGGTCACTAGTATACACCGTTAAAAGGGTCATATACCCTATATTAGATTAGATTATAATATGTTACTGTCACAGACTCTACTTCTGTTTCGAGTTGTTTGTTCGAGAGTAAACAACTCGATGTGTGTTGTAGACTGTCGTAAGTGCTGGTATATAATGTTGATTGTATTGTAACAGGCTTTGCTGTTTCCCAGGTTCGTTGTATTTATATGTTAATGTATCCATACTAACTTAATTGACTACAGATTCTACAAATAAGGATTCAATGATTTATTTCTTGTACTATTATATTTTAAGCATTAGTTTTACGTATATCTAATAAACAGAATTTCAACTATCCTACATAACGGCCATAAATTTATGATGAGAAACAGAATTTGGACTTGACTAATTTTGAACCCCACCCAAAAAAAGTAACAAAATAGACCCTTAATTTATCTAAACAGTTCGTGACAAGGGTAAAATCTACCATGTGAATGTTCGTGAACTGAGCACAGAGTCTTAGTATTTGCGTTTATTTATCGTCGCCACCGGTTTCCCATATGGGCGACGCCTCCAGAAGAATGTTAGTCATTAGATTTTTGGAGGATAGTGCATGATACAGGATATGCCCCAGTTCCAGAAGCACCCCTGGTTCTTTGACGTTGTTGTATTCAACTATTTCATTTAAAATAAATGAAGATAAAGTCCAGATTCCTTTTGATTTCTTTTATTAATTTCTTTCACATGATGTTATATTATTTGTTCATCTCAAAACCGGAAGAACCTAGGTCAACCACAACTAAAAGTGTAGTCCCAAATTTAATCGAATTAGCTAGAGTGGTCTGTCAGTGTTGCCCATCTACACAACAACGTGCTCGATGTAAAGCATCATATACGGGACATCAGTTTTTAAAGTCTCGTCCGAAAGACTGTTAGTACGGTCAGTGATGGAGTGGAGAATCGAACCTGCGATTCCTGGATTACAAGTCCAGCGCGTTACCACTGGACTACGGATCCGCTACTATGAGCACAGAGTGTTGGCAACTCTGCCTTTTATACCCTTTTTGGAGACTAGCATAGTATGACTATAATAAAATGTTACCAGAAGATGTGTAATGAACCACTACAAATAAGACACAACTCAGTTGTCACTGAGACTAGCAAACGTTTATCTTTAAAATTGTCTCTTATATATCTCAGATATTTGTCAGAACCCATTGAGAGTAAATTGGGATAACCAAAATCAAATACAATGTGAATTATGAACCATAACTCAATGACTAGGTTTAATCCTTATAACTTTATGACTTTAAACTCAAAATTATTGCTCAGCCAATTTTTTCAGTTTTTTGGGAAGTATGGCGGGTCCTTTTAAGGGAAATTTGCGTCATGAATCACCAAATTTGGGTATTTATAAGGCTAAAATTTTAAATAATTTTACTAAAGGGGAATTTTCTAAGTAGGGGGAAAATATATATACTTTTTTGTTTGGGAAATGGAGCAATATAATATATCAAAATTTGCCATCAATAGGACTGATACTTATAAACTTGAGTAAGCTAAATAATATAATTTAATAAGCCAAAAGTTGCTGTGAAATAATTAAAATAGTTGGTCAGCAACCTGCGCAATGAAATCAAGAGATACAGTTTTATATAGTATACCCAGTCAGTGAGGTTTAATAAGGTAAAATGTAAAAGGTGAGAGGTCAGATAAACTAGTCTTCAAATACACAGCAAGTAGAATTGCAATGCCTGAGCGATTTGACTGTACCTGATCAATGGAATAAACAGTTACTAAAACGAGACAAAAATACATGAACTAGAAACTTTGGAAAACCAGAAATAATCAGTAAAGAAAGAATTATCATAGGAAATGGCTATGATAACGGATATGTCATCCTACACTTACATTCTATGATGATCAGATAACATCTCCAATACATTGCCAATTATGTCCGCAATGTATGCCAGCAGTTTTTAATTAAATTAAATTTGGCTAAAACATGTTCATTTCTTATTGTTACACTAATCTATTGATAACTTGCGCCCAAATTATTTTGGAAGCAGGTGAGTGTTGTGACGTCAGTGTAAATACTGCATCACATGGTCTCATGACCATAGCTTTAACCCAGTTAAAACATTTTTTCAAGCAAATATTTTGCAATTTTTGAAAATGTTTTAAAAATTGTATGGGCTTTTCGAAACCATGTATTATTCAAACTAAACATTCAGACCCAATGAATTCGAATGAACGATATTTGCTTGGAAAATATTCATTAATTGTCTTACATCATGGATAATAGGTACCAACTGTAAATGTATCGCTGGGATACATAACAACTTGTACAGATGCATGTCTAGTCCCCCTTCATGAATAGCTAGGCAGATTTAAAATTGTCCATTGTCATGCCGGTATGTGATAGAGTAAGAGCTATTTCACAGATTGTCAAGGTAGTAAATTAACTAAGCATAACCATGCTTTTGTAAACTACAAAAAAAAAAAATTGTAGTGGTGAGGGGATTCGACTGCTGATTGGTAAGAACTGTTTTAATGTTAAGGGTGTTTGAGCATGCAGCCATTTTTTCAGTTTGGGGGAAGTATGGTGAAACCTTTTGATAGGGGGAAATTTCATCGTAAATCACCAAATCGGGGTATTTTTAAGGCTCAAATTTTAAATAATTCAAATAACGGAGGGGAATTTTCTTTCTTAGTTGGGGTCAAATACATACGTCTTTCTTTTTGGGGAATGGGGCCCAATATCAGCTCCAAATCTGCCATAAAAAAACATGTTTGAGCACGGTTCCACATTGTTACATGTGTACTGTATGCATATAATTGAAATATTGTTCTTTCAATAATGATTTAATGTTATGACTTTTAGAGTCGTACAAATGGGTGTTGATCTCCAACAGTACCGAGGCAGGATTGGAATATTCAGTGGTGGGCGTGGTCTAAAAGTTTTCACTTTCAAACAAACTATAATAACTTGGCTGGATGTTTTAGAATGGGTGGTTGGTTTGATTGGTATGTTACTAACAATGTCAGGAATCGAGGCAAATCCTGGACCATGCGGTATTACTACTATTTTATTACTTACAAGTAATATTAGCTCACCTGGCACAAAGTTGCTCAAAGGTGTGCTATAGTGATTGCCCTGTGTCTGCATTGTGCATCATCACCAACAATCATTCAAACAACATCTCCTAAACCTCTGGGCCAATTTCAACCAAACTTCACAGGAGTGTTCCTTGGCTGGTCCTCTTCCAGATTCCTGTCAAATGAAGTGGTTCCATGCAGAACTCAGGAACCGCTGACCTGATTTCAGAATATTCCACAGAAATATTACTCGGGTGACCTTCTAACTAGGGTGGTTCACAAAATGCAAGGCCACCTAGGGGGTGGGGGTGGGCTAAGCTAAGTTATATCTGTATATGGCTATATTAGAAAACCTTGAAAAGCTCCTGCTAAAAAATATTGGCCTAATTTCACAGAAATGTTTCTTGTGTGACCCCCTTCTAAATTCCTTCAAGTCATGTTTATTGTTTAAAGATCATGACAGCAAGGCAGTGTGGTAGTTCTGCAGTGAATTAGGTAGGTGCAGGACTGACTGACTCGTGTTAATGTGTAATACCTTTAAGTATTGTCAGTGGTACAATCATGTAAGTTACAGATCATGTAATATTATCATTACTTGTCAATGTTTGTGGTTTTCTGACTGAAAATAGCTACCATACTGTGAGAGGGGTATTTATCACTGAATTGGGCAAATGGGGTCCAATTTCAGCCCCAAATAGGCCTGAAAATAACACTGCACTTTGTGCTTTTCATGCACATGTTAATAAATATGATATGATTTCAGGAAAAATGACTTGGAAAATGAATGTGGTATCAGAGGCTCAAGTATGGCAACTTGAAGAATGCAAACTACAGTTGGGAAAACCTCAAGTAACGAGGAGCAGTGTGAAAAGAAAAAGTTCAAAAGCCCGTCCAACATGTGTTCTGTATGTTACAGATGAAATTGACAATTGTACAATTATTACAATGAACGTCTCAACTGATACAGCGTTTCCTGGTGGCGTTTACATAGTATTTATCTCTGTAAAAGAAATAATTGTGGTTAATTGCAATAGTTTAATAAATTCCCCGTGTTTTACTAAACAGAATACTAGTGTTCTCGAATGCCATGAAAAAATAAGTTCTAGGAATGTTCTGACTCACTGCGGTGTGTTGGAAACATCTGAACACAATGATGATGGCTTGCATGATTCTAATATGGAAAACATTGTCTGTGCTGATTTATTTATCATCAATTCGTCTGAATTCTGCAGCAGTTTGTTTGATTCCAATATAGAAAAGAAAACAAATAATGATTTAACAATGATCAGTTATGATGATTGTTGGGATGAAATTCATTCTGGAAATATTAACAAAAAATTTGTAAATGGTGTTAAATATGAAAATAGAAATATTCTGTATGAGATTGTGACTACATATTTAAAATCTGACTTGAATGAAAGAAGTGATAGCGGTTTTATATATTCTAAATCAGTAACACATGATGGTAGTGGTAGCAGCTTTAATAATTCAAATTCAGACATGAATAAAAGAAGTGATTGCAGTTTAAGGTATTCAAAATCTGGCTCAGACGAAAAAAGGGATGGCAGTCTTATGCATTCAAAATGTGGCACAGACAAAAAAAGGGATGGTAGCTTTACACATTCAAAATGTGGCACAGACGAAAAAATTGATAGCAGTTTTACGCATTCAAAATCTGGTACAAATGAAGAAAGTGATAGCAGTTTTGCATATTCGAAATTAGTTGTCAACAATGATAGTGATGGCAATGCTGCGTATTCAAAATCGGTCACTAACATAGATGGTGATGGCAGTGAGATGCATTCACAATTAGTTGCTAACGACGAAAGTGAGGGCAGTGCTGATGATCATCATTTCGTGAAACCATTAGTTGATGATCAGACAACTGACAACCTTGCTAATCCCTCAGAGACAAAACATGAAACATCTATTTGTCAAGTGAAAAACATTCCTAAATGTTCCATTGAGACTAAGAGTCATTTAACATCAACTTCATGCAAGACTGAAGAAGTTGATGACAAGGGAAGTAGTATCAAAGAATCACTGAGACGATCTACAACAATGGAGCCTTCCCCTCCCAGACTTGTTAACATCATAGCTGCTCCTGCGTTCAAACCTAACGACAAAGAAGATGCAGAAGAACCGAGAGTTCAGAGAGATAGTACAACCAATAGAACACAGAATTCCATGGTTGTCGCTGATTCTGCTGGTGCAAGGGCGCGGTCACTTCAGTGTATACCGGATAACCTTACTTCACATAGTCAATTTCGTATTGATCCAAATATTATGATAGATGGTCCACATTCTGTTCAGACATTTAGTAGTGAAGGGTTTAATTCCATGTCACCTAGCATGTCTCTTAATGTGGCTGATTGTGAAAGATCCACATCATCACTACCAGTGAACGGATCATTTCAAAACAAAGGACTTGAACCAGCTACTGCTGGACTTGAACAAGCTAATGCTGGACTTGAACAAGCTCCTGTTGTTGTAGATGAACATAGCACTTGTACAATGCCAAAACACATTAACAAACCTAATGGTGCTAACGGTTTTGAGTCGAATGGATTTAAACAAACGTCATTTGAAGAAAGGCTATCTCCAGATGGAGCTACAAAACCATCATTTGATGGAAATGTTGAACATTCAAACATAGCTCAGCCAACATCGGATGAACAGAACGATAATACTAGGTCACCCCAGACTGATGAGCCTCGAAACCAGTTTGAACCAGTAAGCGCTATTATCAACAAGCTTTCACTTGGAGAAGATGTTCCACCGCAAGTAACAATGAGGTACGAAATGTTGCGTCTGTATACACTCCATTCCTACCCGCGGGAAAATAAGCCGTACATTATTAGATTGGCACAGGCAGGATTCTACTATGCAAATAATGGTGATGAGGTGGTTTGTTATTGCTGTGGACGTCGTAGAAATTATTGGGAAGAAACTGATAATCCAATGGTTGTGCATCAAAGATTGAATCCGAATTGTAAGTTCTTACTTAAAAACGACGAGGTCAATGTGAAAATCCATGCAGCAGGAACAAATGGGCGTGTGTCTAACGAGAAAGCAAACATCTCGTTTGTAACCAGTCATACTGGATCTAACAGCGGATTGGTCAGTACTGGATCTAACAGCGGATTGGTCAGTACTGGATCTAACAGCGGATTGGTCGGTACTGGAAGTCAGAATTCAGGGAACGTAGAAGTCAGCTCCACTAATTCGGTTGCAACTAGCAGTAATAGCACAGAATCGGCATCGAGTTCCAATACAAGACAGAGGGATACACAAAGATCCCATGGTGGTTTTGTAATGCAGACAGCGGAAACGAAACATCCATCTGCAGCGGAGGTTCAACAAACAGCAGACCCGGCACCCACAGTAAGCAGTCCTGAAGCCACAGGGGGAAGTACATCCAGTAAGTGATATAGTGTAATGAAACAGAGTTTGGAGACCAGTCTGCAAGTGCAGCCTTACAATTGGTCAATAATAAATCTGAACAACCAATCTGATGCTTGAATTGGAGTCTGGTCTCCAAGCTCAGTTTAGTTACCTCAGACATTTTCATTGCTTCTTTCTTGATCTAATGGATTTTTTTGCTGGTTGTAATGATGTTAACTCATGTTCATCTTGCTAGTGGCATGATGTCATAGGACTAAGTTATATTGTATCATTGGGTCACTTTTTAATGAAAATTGTATGTTTCAAGGAATGTTTCTAAATTTTAAGAAAATGGACCATTGATAAAAATCATCTTGTCCTTTTTAATCTTGACCAATAGTTTGGTCACTTTTGTCCATATATCAGTTCACTCTTGCTTGGGGTCTGAACTGCTTTCACTGGTTTTGGTTATCAAACTTAAAGATTCAGAGGTTCCATTTGACCCTTTGACTCTTCGGTTTTCAAAAAGACCACATTTTGACCCTAAGGATTCTGGCTTAAGTGTCAAAATTATCAAAATGACCCTTTAGATTCAGAAGTGTAGTCCCTGATTAAATATTATAGTTAGTGTTGTACTTATTACAGATACTCGAAGGAAGAAAAAGAAGATCAAATTTCAGAAATATATCGATGTTACAAAGAGGCGGGCAACATTTGAAGGTTGCAGTGACCTTGCTGTTCCTATTTCAAGTCTCGTGGAGGCTGGCTTGTTCTATACCGGCTACGGAGACTGCTGTCGATGTCATGTTTGCGGAATTGGTACAATAAAAGAAATAATTCTCATAAATTACTGTCTGTATGGTAAAAGATTGAATTCCCCAGGCATTAAGTGCCTCATTATCCCCCCCCCAAACAAAGTTCGAATAGGGTATACAGGAGTCACATTGTCAGTTGGTCTTCAAAGATTCTTCTACAGTTTTTAGAGGATTTTCATGAAACTTCATACAGATAATCTACATGACAATATTTTTATCACATTCAAGATAGCCGACTGTCGGCCAATCTTTGATTTTCTAAAAAATGTGTCTGACAAAGCAGGGGAATTAATCACCTTCTGTGATACTGATAGTTCTAGTTTCCTTTCTCAAGTGTTAGTTGCTTTTATTTCAATTGAATTCAATTATTTATGTAACCTGATATATCCTTACATTTTACACCTAACCCAATTTTTTTTACATCTAAAAGTCTTGAAAGTAGTATATAGTGATCCTTTGTCCTACAAATTGGTGTTAAAATACACCCCAAAAAATCAAATCCCAGTATACCAACCAAACATGAACAAATATTTTTCCTAGGCCTTAGGAAACTATGAAATTGTTTAGTTTTGTTTTTGGTTGTAGAAATAATGCTAAATGCCTCAATGATGAAATGATTTCTGCACACACACACTAATACAAGTTGTCTGTTGATTGCGGAATAGCAGGCTAGTACTGGAGCACCGTTTAGATCAACTGATGGCTCAAATACTATTTAGGAACATCATTTGTCCTCCACTGCTCAACTCTGATTTTTGTTTGGAAGTAGTTACTGGTTGGTAACCCAGGAACACTGTATACGTCTACTGACCGCTGCTTAGAACTGAAATGTTGTTGAAAACTGGGGTAAGACCCAAACAAACTGTTTATTGTTTGGGCACTATACGATGTACAAATATTTTATTGCTATAATTTAGGGTTGAGACATTGGACTATTAATGATGACCCCTGGGTGGAACATGCGAGGTGGTCAAAAGATTGTGACTTTGTGAAAACACAGAGAGGACAGGAGTTTATAGATCTTGTGCATATGGCTGTTGGAATTTCACAAAATGTAAGTTTTAACTACTTCAAATTTTATGTCAGTTGTGAAACAAGTTTTTACATTATGTATTTACCACTCTCAGTGATTGTTTCCTTGGTTACTGACCCAAAAATTCCATCTAAAATGTAAGTCAAACTTAGTAATATTGCCACATTTCCAAATCTACAAGGCCGTAACCATTGTTTGTTTGGCATAATCCTATTTACCCTTGAAAATGGCCCCTAAAATTTGAGGGGTCTGAGTTGGAATTTTCAGCAACGTAATAATAGTTAACACTAGGATGACCATAAAAAATAATAATTAAAATTAATTTCGTACCTACCTACCGACCCACCTAAGTAATGCCAAACAAACATTTTTTGGGATGGCCTAACAAAAGTGAATCATTATCAGGTAAAAACTTTTTCATTCATTTTAATACCAAATACAAATAGGGAACAAGTATGAGGTATTACACCAGACAAACCTGTCATTTAATATTTATAGGTTAGAAAACCAGTACCACTGATATCTTTATATTTTGTCTGATTGTTGTAAGTCAGTACAATACTGTCTGTAATCATGTACTAGTATTTCATACGATGTATGCTACTGTTTTTCAGGGCAGTGGGAGTGCCAGCAGTGGTGACAGCAACGGCACCAATGGAGGTAAATATAATATTTTATTGACTATAATCAGCCTGGTGATTTTTGCCATTGTAACAAAACAATGTTTGCAGTATCCCCATCTTCAGTACTTTGGGATGATTTGTACTGTAGACCTTGGAAACCTCCCTCAGTTTTGGCTCAGTAGATAGCTTATGAATGTGAAATATTCCTTGAGAAAATACAATGTCATGACGAATGTTTGAAGAAATGTCACAGATTATTATAAATTCACATAACAATTTCATTTTTGTGGCACAAAATATTCCGTTTGTTTACATCTAAGGTTGTGTATTCATGGTTCATGTACCAGTTACCAGTTACGGTACCTTTCCTAGTCTATATTGTCGATGGAAAAATGACTTCCATGTTTATAACTGTTGTCTTACTTGCTTACAAAGGTTGATGAAACCTGACAAATCTAAACTACTGCAGCCATTGGCATTTCTTTCGTGAATGGTATTTTAAATATGTTGATCTTCAATTTCAATGCTCCTGCTCATTCAACTTAAACCAAAACATACAGGTATATTCACTTAAAGTGCCAATATTGGTTAGAAATCAAAAAGCAATCATTCCGAGTAATTCTAGTCGTAATACCTTATTTCACAATCGCTGTAAACTGAATAACGTTTAATACTTTTCATTTAGCACAAGACCAGACTTCCCAGACGACGAGTGAAATAGATAACTTGCTTCACAGTAACGCTGCACAGAGCTTGCTGGAGATGGGTTACAGTACAGACATCATACGACGAGCTTTACAGGCTGTACTAGATGATGGTGGTATGTACAAACAGAAATTTGCAAATATTGTTTTGTGATTTTTAATGGCCCTCATTTCGCATATTGTGGGGCTGTAATTTAGACCCATTCCTATGTTGGGGGAATATTCTTTTGTCTCTACTTTTCACCAAAAAAAATCCCATTTAGACAGATCTTTCTCTGGTCTTTGTGATAATAGTCACTAAAATGTTCAAGTTTTATGGTAATCCTTGAGAATTTGTACACAAGCTACATTATACCTTTAATGATTGGTATCAGATTCTTTGATAATAATTCTACATATGACAGTTGCTTTATGACAGTTGATTAGTGTACATCTGTCACTATGATTGACCCAAAATATTTCATAGAATTTCCCTTTTTCTTCAAAAACGATGTGAAATATGCTGGAGGGTTCTGGCCCCTTGAAGTGGAGTTAGTTCCCAGTGACAGCTGATTATCATATCTTTTATCTACATGATGAAATCTTTCAGTCTTGGTTTTCATCTCACAGTTTGTCTATATAGAATCCAAATGGTCGCGTCAGAATAAAATACTTCATTTTGAAGAGCTTATATAAGTAATGAGAGAAGTTTCAGGAAATAAATGGAAAGGCAAATGAAAGCAAATACATATATAGCATCACTTCATCTATGGGATAAAATCCAGTTTAGAATATTTACATGATAATATTCTATTTCTGTATGCGAATATTGATATGTCATCTACATATTTTACTCAATTTTTCAATATCGCCATCAACGACACCGCAAGATTTCTTCCTTTCAGGTTATAATGTTTTTAAAATTCATCTGAAATTGTATTTATTAATTTTACTCCCAATGATCAGGTCGGTCGGCCATAAATGCCGTCAAGTTGACTGAAAAGGTTTTCGAAATTGAAAATCAAGGGAGGCAATCAGGCGCCTCTTCATCCAGTATGGAAAATACTGTTGCAAATATTCAAGGTGATAAGGGCCAGACAAGCGCGGCGTCACAACCCACTGACAGTAAGTCATGTACTTGTATGATACAAATTATAATATTATTTTATCAAAACATAAGTGGCAATTTAATTGGTTTCAATGGTACAGTCAACTCTCGTTAGGACGAACTCGCTTAAGACGAATTTTCCGTTACGTCGAAGTTTTTCAAAAGTCCCGATTTTATCCTTCTTTGTCTATATGAATTTCTGTCGGTTAAGACGAATTTTTGTCTCGAAGTTTTTCGTTACGTCAAAGTTTTTTCGAAGTCCAGCTTAACAAGTTCGCACCTTAAATCTATTGTTTAACACGAAGTCGGATCGTATCCTGCTGGCGACGAATGTTTTCACACGTCACAGATGATTTACCTGTTTTTTCGCACATTTAATTATCGATTGTTTACATAATTGAAGGAATTGTTGAACACTGCGATCAAACCGATAGTTTGTAAAACATGCCAAAATGAGTGATTTAATTAAGCGTGTACTTTAATTAAAACACGTCATCTTTAACATTTGTTTTATGCAAATGGCGATCAAACACAAAGCAGTCGTCACGAACTAGACTTTCTCACGTAACACCACCAAAATGGCCTCCCGACGTTTATGTCGAATTTTGGTTAAGACGAATTTTCATTAAGACGAACTATTTCCGACGGTCCCGAAAAATTCGTCTTAACAGAAGTCGACTGTACTTAAAACATATACTATCACGCTTAACGCTTGCTTTGTGGGTTACTGAACAGTACTCAATTAGGGATTGTGATGTTTGGATCAAACTCCGCCAAGCAGGGCTGGAACTGACAAGCTTTGGATCAGGAGCTCTACCTCAGAAAAGGGTTAAGAGGTTACTGACATTAGGGTTAGGGCCTTCTTTGTTATGATTGATGTATGATAGCCACATAAAACCACCTACTTTGGTGCTTTCTTTAAGGAAGAAGAACTACCATAACCATAAATATTGAACGCCCGTCTGTTCAGGCTAATATTCAGTAAGAGACCATGTAAAACCTCCTACTTAGGAACTGTCTCGAACAGACTGGTAACCCCTAAACCTTGATGTCAGCTCAACCATCTGTCCATGTGTCCGCCTGTCGGTCTGTCGTCATTGCATGTACTTCTATTGATGAAGGCAGTGACGACTTGGAACTTTATAAGATATAAATATCAAATATGGCAAATATATCTGATCTTTTGTTACTGTATTTCACACTTATGTCTCGGCATTTGTGTATGATAAATGACTGAGGGCACAGTGGTGGAGGGGAAAGAGAGCCCGATTCATGATACAAACGATTTTGGTTGAATAGGGTTTGATCTCGAACTAATCAGTTCCTGTCTTTGGCGACATAACTGGTTAGCAGTCCATTGAACAAGTACTTAGATTGACTGGTAGATGATGTAGACTTGTTTCACAATCACAATTGATGTTACAAAGTCTAAGCTGAATGATTCACAGACTTATATTTTTATGCCCCCACTCTGAAAAGGGGGGGCATATAGATTTGCCCCTGTCCGTCCGTCCTGCCGTCTGTCACAAAATCTTGTGTCACTCATATCTCCAAAAGAATATGAGACACAGTCATAAAACTGTACAGGAATGTTAACCAGCATGTGAAGTTGTGCACCTGGGGTTTCATGTTTGCCTGTGCCCAGTAAGTGCAGGGTTATGGCTCTTGACTTAGTTAAAATATAGCCTACAGAGTATGCAATCCTGTGTCACCCATATCTGCAATACAATATGAGCCAGATTCATAAAACTTTACAGAAATGTTCAACGGCCTATGTAGATGTGCACCTGGGGTTTCATGATTAGCTGTGCCCAGTAAGTGCAAAGTTATGGCCCTTGATTTTGTTAAAATATAGCCTACAGAGTATGCAATCTTGTTTCGCGCATATCTCCAATACAATATGTGCCAGAGTCATAAAACTTAACAGGAAGGCTTACCAACCTGTATAGTTGTGCACCTGGGGTTTCATGTATGATTACACCCAGTAAGTGCAAAGTTATTGCCCTTGACTTATCATTATAATCAGTAAATTTGTTCACTTGGTATTTTTGATACACATTCACAAACTATGAACAGAATAATGGCATTTGCTTTTGTGACAAAGGCTGCAAGTGGGGGCATCTGTGTCCTATGGACACGTTTCTAGTTCTTTATACCATTGAAATTTCCATTTCCAAATTTAGAATCCATCAAAGTGGTCCCTTGTATGTATATATGGTCTTAAAGATTTGTCTTCAATGTTCTTTTGTTATATTGTAGAAAAGTCCCAGCTTCGAGAACAGAAAAGACTTGCCAAAGAGAATGCAATGCTAAAGGAGCAGTCTATTTGTACCCTTTGTAAGAAAAATTCCGTCAGTATTGTTTTTCTTCCATGTGGGCATCTTGTCACATGCGAATCGTGCGCTTCAACTGTAAAGAACTGTAACCTCCCAGAATGTGGGAAATACATTAAAGGCACTGTACGCACATATTTTGCCTAATATGGGCATATATTATATAACGATATAATATACGTATAATATTCGAAATTTCGTTGACATCGCTTATCTATTTAGCTCTTTGGGCTTTTCTAATCGGTCCATATGTCAGTCCATCAACAATTGTTTAAAAAACATCACCTCTGAAACCACAAAGCAGAAATTCATGAAACTTCGCTGGAAGCTTCTTGTGTCGACACTCTGCAATTATACAACAAGGCATCCCGATTGATCAACAACAACAACAACAAAATGGCTGACTGCCTTTTTTACTTCTTACATCTCTGTAACCACTTTGCTGAATTTCACAAAATTTAAGCGAATAGTTTCTAGGGTGACACTCTACAAAAATACAACGAAGGGTTTGGATTAGTCATAAAACATGACAGTCAGGAGGCGAAGCCCCTTTTCCCATATGTGTAAGTATCCGAATAAAAAAATGAAATATTTAAAAAAAAATACAACAAAGGGTTTGGATTTGTCAATAAACATAACAGCCAGGAGGGGGTGCCCCTTTTCCCATATGTGTAAGTATCTGAATAAAAAAATGAAATATTTAAAGAAAAATGATATTGGTAACTCATCCATCTTTATGTATGTATGTCTGGGTGGCACAATTTTATTTTATTATTATACAAGTGTCATGTTTATTGTAACACATTTACAGTGCCTTTTTGTTTTCCATTTTGAGAGAAAATCACTAATAGTAAATTCTCAGAAGTTTTCTGCCTGTTCTAGCAATCCATGGTCCTCACTGTCCATGTCATTTGTTGTTTCTCTTGTAATTTATCCAGTATAAAACATGGGTGTCATCAAATGTCTTTGATGCCATTCATGATATAAAATGAAAATGAAAAATGTAATAAAACTTAAGGTAACCATACATTACACTAATACATGCAGGTATTATCTTTTAGAAATTTCACCAGCACATTAAAAGCATTTGAAAATATCACATAGAATTTAGTTTTCATTTTTGTCCTGTTTATAAAGAATGTATTATAAGATATTTTTGTGCGTGGGTCATTATTTTATTATGATTTGCTAATTATTATATTATCTATAATACACACCTGATTGGTTCAGGAGTGAGTTTTTTTCGAGTTCATAATATGTGATGATCATTAATTTATAGATCACCTGAGCAATAGCTCATTATTGACCTCGTCTATTGCCTCAGTCAATAATGATTGTTTCAGTGTATATCACATCACAGCTGAAAAGTCCATAATTGTATACTGATTGTATAATCAGAAATTTTCGAAAATGAGTAATTTTTGCTATTCCACTAGATCATTATATTCGCGAAATTGAATGCTCGCTAAATATTTACCTGTTTATGTCTTTTTTACTTCAGAAAGTAGAAACTTGCAAACATTTAATTGCATGAAACAAGTTTATTTAAATAAGATAAATTACAACTTAACATACAGTAAAACCTCGTGTAAAGACCACATTGATATTGAGACCACCTCAATAATAAGACCTGGTCTCAAAGGGTGGTCTAGTTATTGAGGTTTTACTGTAATTATATTGATTGATAAAAAACAAACTGATCTATCAGAATGTAGCTAAAGAAGTAAATAGACTAGCTTCGCTTTTACGCCTTAATATAATTATGTCTTACTTTAGAAATTTCATGTAGTAGATCTATATAATGTTGAATATTTATGTTCATATCTTCCATGTTTAATTTTTTGAACGTTCTGTTGCAGAGGTTCACAAAAGCTTATAAATTGACTATGTTGTATGTTAGAATTTAGCAACATTTTTAGCTTAATTAAGTTCCCACAAGGGGTCTCACTAGGTGCTAAATCTCAAGGGCATTTTGATAATTTTTGACATATTTTACAATTTACAGCCGAAATACTTATAGAAAAAAATCAGCTCTTCATCAAGAATCCTGAGGGTCAAAATGTGGCTTTTTTTAAAAATCCATGGTCAAATGGTCAGTTCTTGGGTCAAATGGTCAACTCTCAAATTTATGTCTTGTTTATTGTATGTATGAATATTGGAATAGTAAATCAGTGTTGTTTATGTCATTAGTCTATGGAAATATGTTAAATTAAATGTGATACGGTCCTCTTGTTTTATATGTTTTAGTAAAACTTAACCAGTTTAGCCAGTTACTATTTAACTAACAGGAGATTGTCACGAGTTGTCTCCCTTTTACTGTATGTATACAAGGGATAAAGCGAGACATTTCTGGAAGGTTCTTGTGCTATAAATATATGTGTATACTTTGCTCAACTATTCTAATTATCTATTCATGAAAGAAATCACTGTTAATGTGTATGCTGTGTAATTGGTTCTAATAAAAAGCTTAAATCATTATTGTATTGTTATAAATTATAAGGTCGTAGCTCGCCGAAGCTTGAAGGATTGTCGTAGCTCGCCGGAGCTTGAAGGATTGTCGTCTGTAAGTTGTCTCCCTGTCATTGGATTGTTGAACACCAATCTGTTATGTTTTGCAAAAAGTAGACATAGGGTGTTTTCTGCTAAAACAAAAGAGTCATCAATCTTGTTTCAGTTTTAAGTTGTTTGGTATAACATCTAGTTCTATGGCAATTTTCTACACCGCCTTAACACAAACACACAAGAATGATAGGTAAGTGAATCGTTTAAAAAAAGTTCAACGTCTGAGTGTAACCTGTATGACATACTCAATACGGGTAGAAATCTTGAATGCTCCATTAAAATGGATGGTTCAACAATGGACAATAATGATGCATATTTTTTGTGAATATGCAAGTGCTGAATACAAAACCAGTGTTCAATGCAGAACAACTTTGTGCTTTCAGCGCTTTGATTAAGTAATTAAATATGAGATTTCATGATTGCCATAAGAAGCTCTTAATTGATACTAACTGACTTATACTGACAAATCGCGACTGGTCATAATGTATACTACTAAGTCATTTTCATATTAACTGATATTTTTACCATCGAAAACTGTTGAGCGGCATTTTATATATATCTACAAGTTGGCTTTACAAGTTATGTTGATAAACATTAATATTGTTAGTCCACCATTAAAACATTGTTTGGCACATGACCCTACCAACCCATGGAATTGGCACGGCACATGATCCTACCTGCCAATGTTTGGCACATGATCCTACCTGCCCGTGTTTGGCACATGATCCTACCTGCCAATGTTTGGCACATGATCCTACCTGCCTGTGTTTGGCACATGATCCTACCTGCCCGTGTTTGGCACATGATCCTACCTGCCCGTGTTTGGCACATGACCCTACCTGCCCGTGTTTGGCACATGATCCTACCTGCCCGTGTTTGGCACATGATCCTACCTGCCCGTGTTTGGCACATGATCCTACCTGCCCGTGTTTGGCACATGATCCTACCTGCCCGTGTTTGGCACATGATCCTAACTGCCCGTGTTTGGCACATGATCCTACCTGCCCGTGTTTGGCACATGATCCTACCTGCCCGTGTTTGGCACATGATCCTACCTGCCCGTGTTTGGCACATGATCCTACCTGCCCGTGTTTGGCACATGATCCTACCTGCCCGTGTTTGGCACATGATCCTACCTGCCCGTGTTTGGCACATGATCCTACCTGCCCGTATTTGGCACATGCCCCTACCTGCCCATGTTTGGCACATGATCCTACCTGCCCATGTTTGGCACATGACCCTACCTGCCCATGTTTGGCACATGACCCTACCTGCCCATGTTTGGCACATGACCCTACCTGCCCATGTTTGGCACATGACCCTACCTGTCCATGTTTAGCACATGACCCTACCTGTCCATGTTTGGCACATGATCCTACCTGTCCGTGTTTGGCACATGATCCTACCTGCCCGTGTTTGGCACATGATCCTACCTGCCCATGGAATTGGCCTGGTACATTAACCTACTTGCCCATGTTTGGCACATGACCCTACCTGCCCATGGAATTGGCCCTGCACATGACCCTACTTGCCCATGTTTGGCACGTGACCTTACCTGCCCATGGAATTGGCCCCTTTTCGAAAAAAAAGGAGTCTGAGTGGGATTTTTTTGGCAGCTTAGTAACAATTAACACATGTATTAAAGGTGCATAGTATTATATTTTCGACGAAGTATCCTCGGTCATAAATATGAGAAAATTTGTGTTAATTGCTTTCATACAGATGTACAACACTGCATTGTCACTATTCTTACATGTTGTCCAAAACTGCAAATACACGTGTCCGGTATCGGTGTTATCTATCCTGGCCGAGTTCGCGCTAAGAACTACCTAAGAAATACCTGTATCGGACTCGTGTTCTTCAGTTCTAGGAAGCAATTAAGAAGAGTTACAAGGCAATGTTTTAGAGGACTGTATGAAGGCATAAACTATGACATTTTCTCAAAATTATTACTTTAGCATATTTTGAAAGAAAATAAGACTAGCCACCTTTAACATAAAAATAATGAATATAACGTATTGATTACCAGCACACCTGCCCACCTGAATTTTGCTGGGAAGTGCTGTGCGAAAAATGAACATTTTTTCGGCGCAGTCGTACTAACATGGTTTTGCTATTTGCATATTGACAAATCTTACGTTAACCACAAAGGCAATTTCTCTTCAACTGAACAACGTTTGTAACATTCACGCGGATTGGTTAACCTTTCGATAATGTAGCTGTCACACTACACCGTATAGCGTTAACGGACGCTCAACGTATATAAAATTGCGGCAGAAAGTTATCCGGTGACGAAAGGCATCCCCCGCTGCTGCTCGGTGCTCTCGCGATCGGTGTATGGGGCGCATAAAACGGACAAAACGCACAATGACCGCACGATCAACGTACATATACAGGACGAACAACGTTCAATTAACGGACATCACCGTACTAGTAACGGACTTGTACCGCGTAAAACGTAAGCGCAACGCATGGGAAACTGACAAAACGTTCTTTGAACGTTTGAAGAACGTATTTCTACCGGTCACGTGACGGACAAAACGGGTATAAAGAGTCCGATATTTTTTTTGTTCCTGTGGCTCAGTGGTTAACGCTGCTGACTACGAATCCGAAGGTTTAGGGTTCGATCCTTAGTCTCGCCGGATAAAACAGAAATGCTATTCAGTGTTTCCGACCTAACATAGTACTGGCATGTAACCAGGAAAGTACTGGGTAGATTCCAGGAAAGTGCTGGTTAGATGCCAGGAAAATGGTAACTGAACGATGGGTCTCATTGGCACTGTACAGTGACCGTATTTGGCTTCAAAAATTGTCTGTTTGACCTATACTGCTCTACTGGCGGGTAAATTTCACCCTTTCGGTTTCAAAAAGTATATTTATGGTGTGCGGGGGACATACCGGGTCGACCAAAATACCATAAAGTGCATTATAAAATGTGCGCGGCGACGGGCGATCTCATAAACACAGTAATACATACATACATGTTCCGGCACAATGGTTTTCGCTCGCTCAGACATCACACGTGCTAAAGTAATTCCAAAATGCCAAAAGCCAAGTCTACGAATGCTAGGAAGGGTAAGGCCAGGGGACGGAGGAAGGCTCCAATATCAATTTGCACACAGTATAATGCGTAACAATTAACATAAATATCATAAATGGGTATTATTTCTTTTCTCTACATTTCATGTTCTGTGCATTTAATGTATTTTGATAACTCAAAAAGTGTATCAGATATAAAGTTAAAGAAACTGGATTTGTGTATAGGGGCAATATTTACTTCTCGCACGATGACCTGTAGCCAAAATATCCAATGAAAGCAGAGAACCCCAACAGCCAGGTAAACAACGTTTTATATCATTATTCATCAAAGTTTTGTCCGGTGGACCATCGTTTCACGTCCGTTATTTATCAGTTCCTATGCGTTCCTCGTCAGTTATCGTCCGTTAAACATACGTTACATCCGTTGCATGTCCGGTAGTAGTCCGGCCGTGAATCAGGGCCACCGGACAAGAACGGATACGAACCGGACAAGTACAGAATAAGGAACGCACGAGTAACGAACAAAACGCATAGAAACGCATTGCTACCGTACATATAACGGACAACTTTGTCCGGTGGTGTACGTTCCAAATTTTGAACATGTTCAAAACCTTCCACCGGATGGAACGAACATCGCCGGACGAGGAGCGTAGGCGCCGCATGAGAAACGGAAAAGAAACGCATGCGAACGGACGCGAACGGATTGAAAATTTTGTTATACGTTAGACGTCCGTTAACGCTATACGGTGTAGTGTGACTGACCCATAAAGGGTACGTTACCTTACCGTAATCTACTGAATTTCGGTGAATTTACCGAAATCCGTTTTGGATCTGGAGTGACCAGCAATCGTAACATCTCGGCATTTTTTTATGTTGCTCAACAAATCTTAACCTTCATATTGCGCCGACCATCTTTAAAAAAAAGATATTTCTTGTTTAATGATGGCCTTAGTACAAGCAGTTTATCAGATCATTTTGAATGTTTTTCTTTCAATGTAAATTGATTTACTGTTACAATGAGAACAACATAATTACCAGACATTTCAGTCCAACATTAGTTAACAATGTTTTTTAATAATTTTGATTTCACAGGACAAAGATTTCTAGATCATTTATAAATAAAAATTCTCAATACCCAATGTCATTTTAATTCAAATAGGACAATAATAGCTATAAAATATCAAATAGTACGCAGGAAATATGACTCCCTTTCATAGATCAAAATGAATGCCAACACGGGCTATAGCATTACCTCATTATACATACACGTACTAAGCAGTGGAACCTTATAGATATACGTTATATTACATTATATACCCCCCCATTGAAAATTCCTTCAAGCTTGTAGATCTAGATAATTGCATAGTTACGAAGTCTAATGTTATGTAAACAAGAAACAATACCCCTACTGACATACTTATATACTCCCAGACGTTAGTTGGGTAGTCCAATATCTAGCACATGTAAATGTTAAGTTGATTTACTAAATTTATAACTAAAATTGGAAATGGGTATGAATAAGATGTTGGGTTTTATAGCCATTGCCGTCTCTGGCTTGGCTCTAACGTTGGGATGTATTTCATGCACATCAAGTCGGGATTGTGGCGGGTTTGTGTCTTCATCAAATTAATAGACACAGAGACGTGTAGTGACTTCAACTGCGCTGACTGAAAGTAGATCTATTTTAAAATGTCAAACTCTTGTGTTCTTCATCTGGTTTTGTTTGTTTAGCACAACTGTCCAATTAGAAAATTTGAACCCAAATTATTTCCTTCATTGTGCATCCTTCCTCTTCTGGTGGCTAGATCTGTCTAAGCATACCCAACTTTTATAGCGCCTCGCTTAGCCACCGTCGATAACGTGGGTAATGGGAAAATACATGGGAACTGTGGGAAATCGTTAATATCTTAACAACGGATTGAGATATCAAAATTGTGCAAACGGTTTTGAAAAATTTAATATTTCTGCAATACATATTCCGTTTTCAAAGAGATTGTGAAATAACATTTTGGTCCTTTTTAACTTTGAAGACACGAACCAATTCTATATAGACAAAGAAGGGGAAAAACGGACTGGTCGGGTTTAAAACCCAATATCTTAGTAAATAAAAGGAAATCTCAATTTGTGCAAGCGGTTTTACATCTACATTCCTTAAGCTTTACAAATATGTAAATTTGATGAAAAATAAATTAATTCATTTTGGTCCTTTTTAACTTTGAACCTGATGATTTCCATTTTTTTCTTTCGATTTCATATTGTAACTGCATGATTGTGTATATCGATCACAGCGCCGTATCTCCACATGTGGTCACTTAAGATATTATCTCAATCTAACTGGCGTGCTATATTGTTCGCTGGACCATGGTTTATGGTGTTTAAAACAACAACAATATAAAACATGACATACATGACTTAAGATACTTGTTACGAGTGGCTCTACTGTACTCGTGTAATAAATCCTATATGCATATAGCGTGTCGAATTTAAAGCTACGAACATTTAATTGTATGCGGTTTTAAGTACATGTCACTTATTACTTTATATGATATTTGTTTTTTACAGGCAATTGAACATCTTCGTTGAACGCCCAAACTGTACATGCCATGGTCCATTCCTTCATGAGAGATTTTCTGGAGCTAGGAAATCGGTAGCAGAACAGGATATCATCCCCACAACATCACCCCCTACATGCATGTGTTGTTAAACCACGTACCTATATTTGTAGACTCCTACGGTTCCCTCTCTCGATTTTCGGGACAATGTGTAGACAAAGTTAATGAAGTTATTAAAAATATTCATCAAGCCAAATAAACTAGACCCTACCACGGACGCGTCACTTTTGAGGAAAAGGATTGAACATTTGTATATACAAGGTCAAAACCCTGTTAAACGAAATTATATTAAAAGGAATGATGATTCAGGAAGTTCGTTTTTGTGAGCGGCCTTTTTGTTCTCTTGCAGTTTTTCTTGTTTGTGTTTATTTAAATGTACATCACGTCCAGCTGGCTCTGTTGGTGAAGCACTGGCCTGCTAATCTATAGTTGGTTGGTTCGAAATATCTTCTTCCGTGACAATTTGACTAATGATAATGCATCTAAAGTAATTTGTTCCCCACATCTAGGCCCTGATGTAAGTAGAGTAGTTGTCAGTTGCTTGTGTGGGGACAGTATAGTACTGGTAGGTATCCCAGGAGTACTGGTTAGGTCAACTAACCGCCATATAGAACTGAAATATTATTGAGAAATGGCTTAAAACCCGCAACAACAGCATTAAATGTACATAATTCCAACCCATTTTGAAGATTTCTTTAGAAAGGAATCACTGTCACTATTTTAACATTTGCATGATGAAAGACGTAACATGAAACTACAGTCAAACCTCTTCTATACAACAACCTTCTATCCGAATACTTGGTGTCATCCGAAGTAAATATCGGGTCCCTTTGTATGTTCCAAGGCATGTCGAATTAAAGTGGGCTATTCGAAAGCATGTATTATTCGAAATATGATGAATTCAATTGAACGAGGTCCGACTGTGAAGAAAATAAAAGTGTTGCTGCTGGCTGTGCAAATGTTAAAGTTTAATTATTATGTTTTGTTTACAGAAGGCCACATTGAAAATATGATGTTTTTATAGTTTTATATTGATATCATAATGTGTAAAAACCTTCTTAAAATAAAGATGTTAGTATTATTATTATTATATACTGTTGTTGCTGTAGTGGGATGAAGGCGGCAAGAAACAATTGACTTTACTTAACCGACTGTTGCGTTCTTCTCCGGCTCAAGTCATGAAACTATTTGATGAACAATCGCACGGGTACACAGCTATTTGTGACATTTAATGTATTGTAATATCATTCCTAGGAAAGTGGAATGTTTTCTTAGCGTTTGTGTTAAATGCAGATGTATGCATAATCGTTACTGTAGAATCCCTGATAGCAAGTAGACGTTGCTTATAAAATGACTCACAGAATTCATTGCTGCGATGTTATCAGGCCATCAATGAACCAACAATTTTCCAATCCAAACCCAACAATTACATGCCGGCTAGAGTACAATGTGTTTGGTGTATTTGTTCAAATTCTTGGTTAAGATTTAACAATCAGACTGTAAAATATAACAATAATGAAGACAAAAATAATATCAGTAACATAAGTACCAGGAACTATATATACAGCATAATAGGGCCATAGTTATACTTAATGCGTAATAATCATAACTAAACCAAGGTTTAGCAGGTAAATATAAAATAAAATTCACAACAAGTCTATTGTCCTTTAAATTGTCAATCATAATGATATTTCCCTGGCAGTGGAACAACGTGCATAAACGCATTAAGGGAGATAATTAATGGCAATCTCCTGTGCGCATAATAGTTGGACGATTAAAATTCTGCCAACATTGGGCAATGGTCAAGCTGGGAGGTAATATACAAATCATGTCATAGCTGAATGACCACTGCGCTAGTGTTTGACGGCATTTATATTTGTGTTTCCCTGCCAATGCAGTTCATTTATGTCACGGTAAAGACACAAACACAAGTGTGGGTAGGAAATATTTGGCATCTACCCAGTATCAGACGTTTTATTCAATATGTAAGTAGTTAAGTAAACAGCTTTAAAGTGAAAATGATAATATTATTATCAGTGTGACATTAAGTTGGACACATCAAAGTCCACGAACCAGTCCAACCAAATTGACGGGGGGGGGGGGGGGGGGGGGCACAGAAATATGTTGTGGCATAAAACACAAATGGAAACAACATAAAAACAAATAATCAGTTAAAAATGTATATAACGCCAGTCTCTTGATAACAAAGTATTTGGTAAATCTAAATACCAAAACAATAAAATACACAACAGGCAAAAGACAGAAAATGAATATACATCTAAAACTGAACAATATATGTACATAGAAGGTGTTTCCCTTCATGATATAATTGGCGTCTACTACATTGTTGTTGGAAGTAATTTTATCTGATGAATCACTGCCTAAATTGAATTTGTCTGAAGGTAAAATATTTAATCACAGGAGATGGTCACGAGTTCTCTCCCTTTATCCCCTTCTATAGCATACGTATAGAGTCCAACGCTTGTCACACGTGACCTCTTTCCGCGGTCGAAATCGCGCTCCATGCATTGAAATATATCCAAGATATGCACCACATTCTACGCTTGAATAATTTATATTTTTTTGTTTGTATTTGCGTTTATTTATCGTCGCCACCGGTTTCCCATATGGGCGACGCCTCCGGAAGAATGTTTAGTCATTTTAGATTTTTCGAGGATAGAGCATGATACAGGAGATGCACCAGTTCCAGAAACACCCCTGGTTCTTTTACGTGCTCGATAAAAAGCATCATACACGGGACCTCGGTTTTTAAAGTCTCGTCCGAAAGACTGTTAGTACGGTCAGTGATGGAGCGGGGAATCGAACCAGCGATCCCTGGATTACAAGTCCAGTGCGTTACCACTGGACCACGGATCCGCGAATTTATCTTTCAAAAGGCACATGCTTTATATGAGTCCGTCGAGAAACTCGTGACAACTTCCTGTGTATCGGAGATTGCCGACTATCCCAGCTATCGCCGATCGACTAATTGACGGAAATTTACGATACCTACCAAGCGCGCGCAAAGGATTGTGGGTAAATTATTACTTCCATCACCGATATCAGCCTGTTACGAATCCATGGTTTATATGTCCGTGGCGAAGTTATGTAATGCAACATATTTCGCTTGTTATAGTTCCTGTAAAATCAGAAAATGTCCATAGACCATTTTTGCTACTTTCGCGGATAATTATATTCGCGGAAATAATGTTAGTCAAACATTAACCACTTTGTGATAAGGAATTTCGGTGGTACTGTAAAATTTGCGGGAAACACATCGTGATACCCGCCATGTTACTTCAATCGAATATATCGGCAATTTCCGTTACAGTTCGGAAAAAGACAAACAATCTCCGATTGGTGTTACTTACCTGTTTATGTATACACGGACTGTACTGTTTTTTGCCTATGCAACAAAGTGTAAAATATTAACGTAGTTATTATTAGTTTGATTTGTGAAAAGTCAGTTTCTTGAACGATGTAAGTAACAAGATTACCATACGCTACATGGAATAGACGGCCTTTTATTCGTTGTCGCTTTATTAATGTTAATGAAAGTATTGTTTCTAAAATAGTGTTCAAACTATGTCCGTCGAATACGTGCTCAATTGTAACAATTATCTGCACCATTTCCTTTTCGGCAATCATTCTATTCGGTATATGTACATGTATCTGTTAATTGTTTCCGAAAGTGAAAACGGGTTTGTTAATCATTGATATCCCCGCCGAATTAGCCAAACTTAAGGAAATACAAATCAATTGGTTAAGGAATATGCCTCAAATGAATAAATATTGTGAAAGTCGTAAATTTGAGGACATAGAATAATAAAATTTTCATCAGCACGGGTTTGTCATGCCCCTCGAAGAAGTGGGTATTTATGCCTATGGCATTTGATATGCATCATTCACCAGACTGATGGATGGACAGACATCCCGAAATCATAATAATGTTACCAATCATACGAGATTTGTAAGAAGCAAAGGGCTTTAACTCTCCCATACTCGAGTGGATTCATGGGGCATTTGATATGCATCATTCCCATACGGTATTACCCATTATTATATTCAAATTTCAATGAAATCTGACCAACCAGTACAAAGATGTGGTTCCAGACAGATATTTTCCATAGATGACATGGTCATTTGAAAATAACAAAGAGTCATAACTCTGTCATACATTAGTTGATTGTAACAGCATTTGATATGCATCATTCCCATACCCATCTATCTATTCAAAGAAAGTTTCAATGAAATCTGTCCAACCGTACCAAGATATGGCTCCGGACGGATTTTTTTTCTAAAGAAAATGGGTAATTGAAAGTAACAAAGGGCCATAACTCGGTTATAACAATTAGCCGGGTATGCTCTGTGTTGTAATTATGAAGCGTTATGTTATGTTTTAACAATTTGTTAGCATCCTGGTGAAATGTTCTATGACAGTTTACAAGGAACTTTATCAAAGGTTTGTACACAATTAATTGATTGTTTTTATTCCAATTTCATTCGTTTTAGTATATACTAAAGTACGTTTCTTTGCTTATTTTCGTACTTTAAAGTTAAATAAGTTATTTATTTTAAGAATAAATGTCTTGCGTATTAGTTCGCGTTGAACAGTTGGTGCGAGACACAGTGAAATTTGACATTAAAAATAACTCGTTTTTTTGTCGAAGTATAGTCTAAACGAGATATTTTGACATTAGTTGATATACATTTTATAATTGAAACCAGGGACCGTGACACCGTCTCATGAACGCATTAAACCATATCAAAAACTACAACATGTGTTAGAGAATGAATACTCCTTAAATATTGACATTTGTAGAAAATTCAGCTTATCGCGTTTGGTTTTTATATTGTACTTCTTCAGTGTTTTTGTCAAGTGCGTTTTTACTTTCGCATACCTAACCCTAACCCTACCCCCACTTAAGTTCATTTTTGTGAATTGGGTCAGGCTTTTATTCTATTCACGTTTTAAGCTGCTAAATTCTAAATAAACCATGGACAACTACTACCGATTGAACTGTAAAATACAAAGATAACCTACTAAAACATTTATTAAGTGGTCATTCGTAAGTGGCATTTATAATATCTGAAAAGGAAACAAAGGTAATTCGACCACATAGCTTCTATATACCACATAGCTTCTATATACCACATAGCTTCTATATACCACATAGCTTCTATATACCACATAGCTTCTATATACCACATAGTTTCTATATACCACATAGCTTCTATATACCACATAGCTTCTATATACCACATAGCTTCTATATACCACATAGCTTCTATATACCACATAGCTTCTATATACCACATAGCTTCTATATACCACATAGTTTCTATATACCACATAGCTTCTATATACCACATAGCTTCTATATACCACATAGCTTCTATATACCACATAGCTTCTATATACCACATAGCTTCTATATACCACATAGCTTCTATATACCACATAGCTTCGATATACCACATAGCTTCTATATACCACATAGCTTCTATAGACCACATAGCTTCTATAGACCACATAGCTTCTATATACCACATAGCTTCTATAAACCACATAGCTTCTATATACCACATAGCTTCTATATACCACATAGCTTCTTTATACCACATAGCTTCTATATACCACATAGCTTCTATATACCACATAGCTTCTATATACCACATAGCTTCTATAGACCACATAGCTTCTATAGACCACATAGCTTCTATAGACCACATAGCTTCTATAGACCACATAGCTTCTTTATACCACATAGCTTCTATATACCACATAGCTTCTATATACCACATAGCTTCTATATACCACATAGCTTCTATATACCACATAGCTTCTATATACCACATAGCTTCTATATACCACATAGTTTCTATATACCACATAGCTTCTATATACCACATAGCTTCTATATACCACATAGCTTCTATATACCACATAGCTTCTATATACCACATAGCTTCTATATACCACATAGCTTCTATATACCACATAGCTTCTATATACCACATACTCATTTCATACTGCATAACTACGATGAAAGTAAGCAATTAACATTTCAAATGCGTTAAAAAGGTAGAACATTTATACGCATTCATTGATCTCTTCAATAATGACCGTGGACGTATAAATAAACACATCCATGGTAATGGTGAGTAAACATGTACAAACTTTGTTTAACTCTACCAGTCACAGTGTAACTTTACCAGTCATAGTGTAAACCTCTGACAAATCCTGGTAGTCGTACCGGAGCGCATACAAGTTGGTATTTTTTTATAACTGAACTTGGAAAATTAAATTTGAAATATGGGACTGAACATTATCCTGAAACAAATAGCTGTTATCTTAGCTGGACTTACATTGACATTGGGATGTATTTCTTGCGGGTTGAGCTACTGGACGGATGGTGACGTAACATCGAGCGGAGTTGAGTTTTATACCAACACGGGACTCTGGCGTATCTGTGTCCTCATCAAGTCACTTAACATCGAAACGTGTGACAGCATCAACTTCGATGACTGTAAGTATATAGGAATTTCATACTCATTTTTGTCGATTCTTTTTTTTATACAATACAAAATCATATACTGCACAAAACATGGTACAATGTATAGATAGCAAACACAAACCAGTCACACAATACAATAACATATGCTACACAAAACATGGTACAATGTATAGATAGCAAACACAAACCAGTCACACAATACAATAACATATACTGCACAAAACATGGTACAATGTATAGATAGCAAACACAAACCAGTCACACAATACAATAACATATACTGCACAAAACATAGTACAATGTGTAGATAGCAAACACAAACCAGTCACACAATACAATAACATATACTGCACAAAACATGGTACAATGTAGATAGCAAACAAAAACCAGTCACACAATACAATAACATATGCTGCACAAAACATGGTACAATGTATAGATAGCAAACACAAACCAGTCACACAATACAATAACATATACTGCACAAAACATGGTACAATGTATAGATAGCAAACACAAACCAGTCACAGAATACAATAACATAGAAGAGTAACGTGGATTTTCAAAGAGCATCACAAATTTTACATCAATGTCATAAACTATTTTGATTTTTACTATTTTTAAACGTGTTAATTTCGTTATGATTAAGTAGTTTCAGTTGACGTATTGTTAGTATTACAAAGATATACATCAGTGTCAAATGGAAAAAGACTTCAAGAAATTTCAACCAAATAAAACCACATTGTTGTTTGTCGATAATTCTAAGCTTGTTTATAATACTTATTCTGCTATCACTCCACTACATCTACCTTAGTACGATGTGATTTGTTTCCATACAAGTGTTACGGCAATATCCTTCAGTATTAATATTATAACACGTTGTAGATGTTTTAGATTAGGTGTGTCATTGATATAATCGGATTTCCTTAGCACGATGTGATTGATTCTCATACAAGTGTTACAGCATTATCTTTCAATTGTAACGCTGATTCATGCAGTAGATGTTTTTGATTTGGTGTGTCATTAATACAATCGGCATCGATAAAAGTAAGTCGACCTGGTATCGATACGTTACCGATAAAAGTAAGTCGACCTGGTATCGATACGTTACCGATAAAAGTAAGTCGACCTGGTATCGATACGTTACCGATAAAAGTAAGTCGACCTGGTATCAATACGTTACCGATAAAAGTAAGTCGACCTGGTATCAATACGTTACCGATAAAAGTAAGTCGACCTGGTATCGATACGTTACCGATAAAAGTAAGTCGACCTGGTATCGATACGTTACCGATAAAAGTAAGTCGACCTGGTATCAATACGTTACCGATAAAAGTAAGTCGACCTGGTATCGATACGTTACCGATAAAAGTAAGTCGACCTGGTATCGATACGTTACCGCTAAAAGTAAGTCGACCTGGTATCAATACGTTACCGATAAAAGTAAGTCGACCTGGTATCAATACGTTACCGATAAAAGTAAGTCGACCTGGTATCGATATGGAGTTTGAAATATCGATAAAATTAAAACGAACATTGTTACCGATTGGTAGATAATGTTATGCTTATTTTAGTTTCTGTTAATTTCGTTGAAGTTATGTGAAGTGCGCATGCGTGTGCGGCAAAATAGTTATGTCCCTTTGGTTTTAGGGTTCCAAATGCCGGAAGTATTTATGTAATATCACTGGGAGTAATAACCGTTAAAATTTTTTTTTTAATTTTCTATTCCTTTACACGCATATCATTTGCCCTGATAGCCGCCTCGATACCAATCCTCGATACACACGCCTCGATACACACGCCTCGATACACACGCCTCGATACACAGGCCTCGATACACACGCCTCGATACACACGCCTCGATACACACGCCTCGATACACACGCCTCGATACACACGCCTCGATACACACGCCTCGATACACACGCCTCGATACACACGAATTGTGTCGTTGGTGTTCAGATTCACACAAATAACGACATAAAAGCTTGAATGAGAGGCCAAGCATACTAAACACCATTAAAAACGCAACTGTTTCACTTAGCCTTCGTATTGTTCCAAATGTGTAAATCATTCATCAAAAAAGAAATAAAACTGTGGCCCTAGTATTCATATTTCTTAATTGATTAAGTTCATGAAATTATGTTTGAGAATTAAAATATAATTCTTTCTTTATATTGTCACCGTGTTGACGCGGATAATTTTTAGTTGCGTTATTAATGGCATAGAGTATATAACACTTCGATATAAATGAATGCAACTGTATTGTTAGTGGTAAAGTTGTGTGTAGAGTAATACCTCAATAATAAGACCACCTTTGGGACCCTTGAAAACCGGTCTCTATATCTAGGTGATCTTAATATTGAGGTTGAATAAAGAGCAACACTGTGAAAATGGACTTGGAAAGTGTGGTCTTAATTTTGAGGTGGTCTTATTAATGAGGTGGTCTTTAAATGAAGTTTTATTTTTCAGTCAGTGACTCGATTGGAAATAGTATCAAAGCCACACGGGCGATGATGATACTTGGAATTCTGTGTATGACCGCCACCATTGTTCTCGGGGTGTTGATGTTTCTAGTCTTCAAGGAAATGAAAGTGTTGTTGCTGGCTGCCGGAGGATGCGCCTTTGCGGCTGGTATGTATAATACATATTGATAGTTTATTCCGCAATATTAGGCATACAGCCCATGCTTTCATATGACCAAACAACGCAAATATATATACAAAAATAACAGAAATATTATACATTGGTCAATGGCAATAATATTTGACTTGCACAATAGTCAGGTTGATGAACATGATATAAATCATAATATAATAATCATTACATTTCCATTGAAACAATGTGAAGAATAATCGAATTGTGAGGAGACAATACAATACAAATGTATTACTTATTTCTAATACAACTTATTTCTTAGCTTAAAAGGTTTACGAATAAACAATGACATATTTTTTTAACAACAGTCTTACTTTCTGAGCTTAATAGTTCAACAAATTTTGGCATATTTTATTTTTTCTGTAATATTGTTTTATATAATGTTTAAATTACATATACGTGTAACTTTATTCACCTGATGAAGCGTTTATTTGACGATACTTATTAAGAATAAACATAAATACTTATACAGGCAGTAAAATGTTTACCTTTTTACTTTATCTGCCTCTGACAAACCTATTGTCTGTGTTACCAAACAAGCAGACCACTGTTAGGTAAATAACAATTATAACTTTCTAAAAGCACATTCTAAGCCAGGGAAAACATTCCTACTTGGCTTAGGCCATAAACATTCCTACTTGGCTTAGGCCATAAACATTCCTACTTGGCTTAGGCCATAAACATTCCTACTTGCGTTAGGCCATAAACATTCCTACTTGGCTTAGGCCATAAACATTCCTACTTGGCTTAGGCCATAAACATTCCTACTTGCGTTAGGCCATAAACATTCCTACTTGGCTTAGGCCATAAACATTCCTACTTGGCTTAGGCCATAAACATTCCTACTTGGCTTAGGCCATACCTAAACTACTTTTGTTTCCTGTCTTGCGACTCTTTAAAAAGGATTTTGTAGAAGAAATATTTTTGACAAAATTATGTTTATACATTTCCAGTTAACACAAATTTAAAATAAATAAGTAAATAAGTAAGTAAATCTTTAATTATAGTGACTTGTATACATGTATGTAGTTGAACGTATAATTCACTACGGATTAAAACTGTAACATTTTAACTCTTTAATGATTGCTTTATGAAGTACTTTTTATCAATGTATTAAACCATCTTTGTTTCTAACACTTTTCGTAAAAGTGTTGTCAATATTGAGTTTTCTACACATTTATTCCATGATCATGATTTTGTTAAATGATCTTATCATTGTATCAAATTACGTTCGTCTGATAGTTAATGCATTCTTACACTTTTAACTTTCGACTTTCGTAAAAGTGTTGTTAATATTGCATTCTCTGCACCATTATTATCGGAGTTCTATTGCCCAAAGGAATCTCCTTCCGCGGAAGTTTTTTTTGTATTTGCGTTTATTTATTGTCGCCACCGGTTTCCAATATGGGCGACGCCTCCAGAAGAATGTTAGTCATATTAGATTTTTGGAGGATAGTGCATGATACAGAAGATGCCCCAGTTCCAGAAGCACCCCTGGTTCTTTTACGTGCTCGATGTAAAGCATCATACACGGGACCTCGGTTTTTAAAGTCTCGTCCGAAAGACTGTTAGTACGGTCAGTGATGGAGCGGGGAATCGAACCAGCGATCCCTGGATTACAAGTCCAGCGTTTTACCACTGGACCACGGATCCGCGGAAGTATTTACCTTAGGGTTTATATAGTGCAACTCATTTTACGTATGGAAATTGTCTTCCATTGCTGTTATAATATATACATTATAGTATACATGTATAAGTTTATATGTCAATTATCTGTTGTTTTTGGTTATGACTTGGCAGTATTATATTACATACATCTGTAAGAATCTTGTTTATATAGTATATGTCAGTACTTACATGTTAATTATTTGTTTCTTTGCTGTAAAATGTTTATTCAAAATTGTTCGATTTCATGAATTAAGCCGATAATTCAATGTCAAATAAGAAAACGTCGAACTTTTTCCAAACACGGCGTACATATAACCTGTTTTCTCGGTAAATATGGCATTCACTCGTACACAAACGGTTTGTATAAATTGCTTGGTCTTTGCTTAAACGATACCTATAAGTGGTTACGCTTAAAATCAACACAAAACGCAATACAAATAGCAAATACTTACCCTTCGTAAATATCGAACAAATGCACATAGCACCGCCATCAATCAACAGCACTGTCATCGATACAGCTAGTTGTAGGGGATGTGAATGTTTCGTAATAAGAGTCACATTTCCCTAACACTAATATGTAATTCATATTGATGATAACATGTATTGAGTTTGGGAGTTTTAACGGTAAGAAGCGGATGGGGAATAAAACCATAGTTTTAAGGTCTTAACAGTAATTGCATATGTCAACGCCCGGTTGTTTCTTCACGTATACAAGTGCGGTGGTTAGTTGCCAATAAATACATTCTGCACTTGTATATGAACACTGGTCATTTGTGAACAGGTGTATGGACACTGGTCATTTGTGAACAGGTGTATGGACACTGGTCATTTGTAAACAGGTGTATGGACACTGGTCATTTGTGAACAGGTGTATGGACACTGGTCATTTGTGAACATGTGTATGAACACTGGTCATTTGTGAACAGGTGTATGGACACTGGTCATTTGTGAATAGATATATAGACACTGGTCATTTGTAAACAGGTGTATGGACACTGGTCATTTGTGAACATGTGTATGGACACTGGTCATTTGTGAATAGATATATAGACACTGGTCATTTGTAAACAGGTGTATGAACACTGGTCATTTGTAAACAGGTGTATGGACACTAGTCATTTGTGAACAGGTGTATGGACACTGGTCATTTGTGAACAGGTGTATGGACACTGGTCATTTGTAAACAGGTGTATAGACACTGGTCATTTGTAAACAGGTGTATGGACACTGGTCATTTGTAAACAGGTGTATAGACACTGGTCATTTGTGAACAGGTGTATGGACACTGGTCATTTGTAAACAGGTGTATAGACACTGGTCATTTGTAAACAGGTGTATGGACACTGGTCATTTGTGAACATGTGTATGGACACTGGTCATTTGTGAACAGGTGTATTGACATTGGGCTTTTGTAAATAGATATATAGACACTGGTCATTTGTGAATAGATATATAGACACTGGTCATTTGTAAACAGGTGTATGGACACTGGTCATTTGTGAACAGGTGTATGGACACTGGTCATTTGTGAATAGATATATAGACACTGGTCATTTGTAAACAGGTGTATGGACACTGGTCATTTGTGAACAGGTGTATGGACACTGGTCATTTGTAAACAGGTGTATGGACACTGGTCATTTGTGAACAGGTGTATTGATACTGGTCATTTGTGAACAGGTGTATGGACACTGGTCATTTGTGAACAGGTGTATTGACATTGGGCTTTTGTAAATAGATATATAGACACTGGTCATTTGTGAATAGATATATAGACACTGGTCATTTGTAAACAGGTGTATGGACACTGGTCATTTGTGAACAGGTGTATGGACACTGGTCATTTGTGAACAGGTGTATTGACATTGGGCTTTTGTAAATAGATATATAGACACTGGTCATTTGTGAATAGATATATAGACACTGGTCATTTGTAAACAGGTGTATGGACACTGGTCATTTGTGAACAGGTGTATGGACACTGGTCAATTGTGAATAGATATATAGACACTGGTCATTTGTAAACAGGTGTATGGACACTGGTCATTTGTGAACAGGTGTATGGACACTGGTCATTTGTAAACAGGTGTATGGACACTGGTCATTTGTAAACAGGTGTATGGACACTGGTCATTTGTAAACAGGTGTATGGACACTGGTCATTTGTGAACAGGTGTATTGATACTGGTCATTTGTGAACAGGTGTATGGACACTGGTCATTTGTGAACAGGTGTATGGACACTGGTCATTTGTGAACAGGTGTATGGACACTGGTCATTTGTAAACAGGTGTATGGACACTGGTCATTTGTGAACAGGTGTATGGACACTGGTCATTTGTAAACAGGTGTATGGACACTGGTCATTTGTGAACAGGTGTATTGATACTGGTCATTTGTGAACAGGTGTATGGACACTGGTCATTTGTGAACAGGTGTATTGACATTGGGCTTTTGTAAATAGATATATAGACACTGGTCATTTGAGGATCCGCAAGTACAGCGCTCTCGGCCAACGAGCGCATTCCGACGGTGTAATCGCTAATTACACATGTTTTATATATCGACATCATACGTTGAAATTACAAGAATATGTAAATGATTGTTTGTCTTTTCACAGGACTTTTCTTCATGCTTGCGATGGCAATATACGTGGCCGAAATTAAACAAGACGCCCTAGACTACCACGCAGCATTCTATCTAGATATATTTGCATGGCTGTTTTCATGGATAGTGGGCGGATTATTCATCGGAGCCAAAATGGTGGACAAAGATTAAATACCTACATTAGTTTGTAATAGATGGATTGAATGGACAGCAAATAATGTTTGAATTTTCAGAGAAATTTAGTCAAAATTTTCTGTTCGACGTCATGAAGCTACGTGTTTGGAACTAATAAATGCCGTAATCTGATTGGTCAAAAACAATCATGGCTTCTGAAACAATATCGTCAAAAAACCCCGAAATAAATAAAACTAGTCCCATACACTGTATAAACTTCATGAACGAGCCGCTTCAAGTAACAAAACGCACCCACTGCAAGAATGGCCGTGTATACAAATTGTCAATGCTTAATGTCGAGTCTTCTTTTAACTACTCTGTTCTTCTTCAAAATAAAATTATTTGGCAATTTTCGTCTTTTTTTATTTAAGTTTTAGTCATACACTTATAGGTTTTCATCTCTGAAATAGATATGCTACTTTGAAGTAAATATGCATATTTGGAGTAGATTTGCATATTTGGAGTAGATTTGCATATTTGGAGTAGATATGCATATTTGGAGTAGATATGCATATTTGGAGTAGATATGCATATTTGGAGTAGATATGCATATTTGGAGTAGATATGCATATTTGGAGTAGATATGCATATTCGGAGTAGATATGCATATTCGGAGTAGATACGCAGCCTTTGGTTAGAGATTCAACTACAGCAATAATCATGTTCACAATACAACTTAAGTTTCGGCTCAAACTCAACTTCAAATTATTTCTTCAACTTTCGACAGAATTGGTTTTTGTAGTTTCTTGTTGTATTTATATTTGTGTTCCCCTGTCAATGCAGTTCATTTATGCCACAGTAAAGACACAAACACAAGTGTGGATTGGAAATGTCTGATATCTAACCAATGTCAGACGTTTTATTAAATATATAAGTAGTTAAGTAAACACACTATAAAGCTGTGAAAATGATAATACTATTATCAGTGTGACATAAAGTTGGACACAGCAAAGTCCACAATATACAACATAGTTAAACAAACAAATTTATGATAAAGTTTGTAATATTGATAATATATTATCAGTGTGACATAAAGGTGGACACAACAGAGTCCATATTATATTACCTATTTAAGCAAACTAACTGTAAATGTGAAATAAAGTTGGAAACATCATAGTCCAACAAATAAATACTTTTAATTTATATAACACATTTAACCATCGGAAGAAGGCGGGTGGTGGGGTGGAACCGAGGGAAAAAGAAATATGAAGTGAAAAACTTCTCTGCGCAATTAGCGAGTAGTTTATCTGATCCAGGCTGGAATACTGAAAGGAAATATTTGGAAGTGACCCAACGGCAGTAAGGGTCCAAAGACAAATGATTTAAGCAAAGTAGCAACTACCTGCCTCCTTCACGTATACAATAACATAGTAAAGTAAAGTAGCCAAACAGCAAATATAAACTACTTTATAATGTTGCACTTATAAATTGTGGTTTGATATTTGCAACAGTTTTCTAGACACTCGCATTTTCCATCTTTTAAATATAGAAGACAAAGGAATGGAGATCAATCTAAGGCATTTGAATTGCAGAATATCCGAGTTTCTTACACAATGCTGCCAGTAATGATACAATAAGCAATTGTTAAGGGTGTAAATTGATATGTTACTAAAGAGTGTTAAGATAATCCATATATAGCAATGCTGTAGACTAGTTTGTACTCGGTAATTGGAAAATAAATGTTGAACTTAATATGTGTACTTGTTTTATGGGCCATATGTTATTGCTGTTAAACAGTTTCTTTTTTTCAGTGAATATTGTCACAAGTGTTTGCTTTATGTTGTTGCACATTTGAAATAATTGACTTTCTGGAATGTTATACTTGTCTGTACGAGGTGCAACACATTTGGTTTTACTTTATGTTGAGAACTACATGTACTGACAGTTTCAAGGCTGTACATCGCTGTGTGCTTATTACTTCTACTTATATTTTAGATGAAGGTTAAGTTCCTCATGTCCCAATGTTCAGTTCCTTTACTTGATATAATATTCCCTTTCTTCCTCCCTGTTTCGGCCTAAGTGTACTGACATTCATGGCTTGTTCTGTGTTGTATTCTGTCCATTCAAACATTTCCCCCTTGTTGTCCCCCCACAATTCTCCATGCTTGTTCTTGGCTGTCGGCTAGACCATGCCTCGCTCCCCTATTCCCATACATGTTTATCCATACACCTTCTTAGTCCCTAATCTTTTGTTGACTGTTATTTCCCTGTTGGTGTTGGTATGTGCGGAGAGTCTTATAAATATATGTTCCCTGTAACAACTGGATCTCTCTTTTACTATATAACAGTGACCTGTTGGTGTTGGTATGTACGGAGAGTCTTATAAATATATGTTCCCTGTAACAACTGGATCTCTCTTTTACTATATAACAGTGACCTGTTGGTGTTGGTATGTGCGGAGAGTCTTATAAATATATGTTGCCTGTAACAACTGGATCTCTCTTTTACTATATAACAGTGACCTGTTGGTGTTGGTATGTGCGGAGAGTCCTATAAATATATGTTGCCTGTAACAACTGGATCTCTCTTTTACTATATAACAGTGACCTGTTGAATAGTTTTTGTGTGAAATTATGAAATAAATACATCTTCAATCATATGCCTTTAACTTAAATCCCATTAAATCCCCCGTTTGTCCTCATTAATTCTCTTTAGTTGTCACTGTTCTCTTGCGTATGTACCCCTGAGCCTAATTAAATGTCTGATGTTTTAAGGACTGATTTTTTCCCGGGGGTCTGTGTGAAGAGACATGGTCTTATGTATGTGGCACTCCCTGTAGCAACCTATTCTCTCTTTTAAGCTTATTGAATTGTCCCAGATGGACAATGGCAGTATGGATACAACAGCACCGAGTTTTAAAAGTTCATTGACAGTTTGAGTCCCCCCCCCAAAAAAAAAAACAACGGATAGGCTAACATAGATATGTGCGAGTGAAGTCGACCATGAACAGCTATAACTACAGTGCACAGTCACCCCCTCAGCACAAGGAGACAATAATAATATTTATCTACGTGTAAATAATTAGACGAGTAAATGCTGGGTGAAGAAAGAAGGAAACACATTGAAAAGGTTAATGGTTTAAGGATACACTCAATTTCGCAATTGTCTTACCATAACCAACAAGTACCGAGCAGTGTAAATAAGAAAATGACAACATAGACAACTCGCCAACCTATGACACGGTGAACACTCGCCAACCTATGACTCGATGAACACTCGCCAACCTATGACACGGTGAACACTCGCCAACCTATGACACGGTGAACACTCGCCAACCTATGACACGATGAACACTCGCCAACCTATGACACGGTGAACACTCGCCAACCTATGACACGGTGAACACTCGCCAACCTATGACACGGTGAACACTCGCCAACCTATGACACGGTGAACACTCGCCAACCTATGACACGGTGAACATTCGCCAACCTATGACACGGTGAACACTCGCCAACCTATGACACGGTGAACATTCGCCAACCTATGACACGGTGAACACTCGCCAACCTATGACACGGTGAACATTCGCCAAACTATGACACGGTGAACACTCGCCAACCTATGACACGGTGAACATTCGCCAACCTATGACACGGTGAACACTCGCCAACCTATGACACGGTGAACATTCGCCAACCTATGACACGGTGAACACTCGCCAACCTATGACACGGTGAACATTCGCCAAACTATGACACGGTGAACACTAGCCAACCTATGACACGGTGAACATTCGCCAACCTATGACACGGTGAACACTCGCCAACCTATGACACGGTGAACATTCGCCAACCTATGACACGGTGAACACTCGCCAACCTATGACACGGTGAACAATCGCCAACCTATGACACGGTGAACACTCGCCAACCTATGACACGGTGAACACTCGCCAACCTATGACACGGTGAACACTCGCCAACCTATGACACGGTGAACACTCCCCAACCTATGACACGGTGAACACTCGCCAACCTATGACACGGTGAACACTCGCCAACCTATGACACGGTGAACACTCGCCAACCTATGACACGGTGAACACTCGCCAACCTATGACACGGTGAACACTCGCCAACCTATGACACGGTGAACACTCGCCAACCTATGACACGGTGAACACTCGCCAACCTATGACACGGTGAACACTCGCCAACCTATGACACGGTGAACACGGCATCAAATATGTAGAACATAGATACATAAACTAAAAGACCCGCGATACCAACGTTATATTACCACATTATCAATTGATACACAAATGGAGTATAAGGAACAAACTATGATGAAGGATAGAAATACACCCATATCTTGAACAACCCAAGTTTTGTGTTTACTGATTCAAAATGTATTTGGTATCATGTTTGTAAACAAGACGTTTTAGTTGGAGACCTTCCAGAATTCCGATTTTAATTTTAGAATTTTGACAAGAACGAAATATTCGCCGATTTAGATTTGTTTGTCCGATTTCTCCGCAAATTTCTAATGTATGGACTATTGCGTTGACAGTAAGACTGCAAAAAAGTGCTTCCAACATCCCGACGGACTATTGTAACCCCACACAAAATGTTATTAAGGCTGGATTTCTTACAGTCCGTGGTAGTGATATACAATTATGTCCCAATACCAAAAAAAAAAAAAAATCTTTCAACTCCATTATATTAGCCTGTTGCATGAAGCAGAATTGTGAGGACTAGAACATTCGGTTCACCTTGGCTATTGTCGAGATGTTGTGATTGTGACTAGATGTTTGTCCACATTTAACTGCTCCATCCAACCTTCTCATATGTGCAGTCCTGCCGTCATAAAAAAATTAACGATATTCTGTCGTTGTTCTGGTTATTTTTCTTAACAGAGAAATAATGCCCATGTTCGTGATTAAATGAAGAAGAAAAATGACAGGCGAAACGGTCGCCTTATGCAAATATCCATCATCAAGCAATGTGTTGTCGTAATATAAAATATCAGCTATAAGGCGTATTTTGTGAACTGTAAGGTTGAGAAAAATATGTAATGTTTTATCACATTTACCCCACATACGATACAAAGCCCTCCGCGCAGACATTAGAGTGGTACCGAACTCAGCTGTAATCTAATTTTCTTCTAAATGCCAAGGGAAGTAACTGCTGCGATGAGTTTGGACCCAACGTCTGTTTAATTAAATTAAATACAAGGAACAAAACTATGATTTGCAGGTTAAATGTACATCAGATGCAAGCTATTTAGATTAAACCCTCCATTTACTATTGAGCGATGGTACACATAAATATCGATAGTCACTGACCTGAAGTATGCAGATGGTGTTGACGGAACAGGAAACATGTTTGTAGTTGGGTACAGTTCACATAATGTGGTACAATTCAGTGAGAATGGGAGGGAACTTGGTGTGGTTGTGAAGCAAGGAGATGGATTACAACATCCACAATCAGTGTGTTTTCATCAGGGACTGAATATAATGTTTGTTACCATGCTGGAGAGTGATGTAGTGAAAATGTATGAACTAGAGTAAACGGAGCAATTTTATCACTTTAGTAGTGCAAATGTATGTACAAAGTGTATTGAACTGTAACATTGTAAAACTGCACAAGTGTAGATGAACAGATAAGTTATAATGACAGTACCAGAAAACACAGGACAACTATAATCAGGATGCAATATAATGATTCATTTCTACTGAATATTGCCACGTTTTATTATATATAATCCATTTAATGTACGGTAATATTTCATATATACTGAGCTAAACAAGTAACGATACATACTTAAATCATTTGTAAAATCTTAAAGCTTAAACTTGTGTTATATGTACTGTGATTACATGATTGCTTAAACGTATGACTGTTTTCACAGACCATTATTGTAGAATATCGTGTTACTGGCAATAGGGATTTTTTCTTTTTGCACGCACTGCACGGGAAACCCATGATGATGAACATGTATCGACATAAAAATATACGCATTGCACAGATATTGTACCTGTATTGTGAAAACATAGGCAAAATTCAATATTTCTCTGCTGTAATTATGCCGAGACTGAATGCAAATCAACGCCTTATAGCCATTGGTATGCTACAAGCAAACTTACGTCACGCTGACGTCGCTGCTCACTTTGGAGTGTCTAGGTTGACTATAACCCGACTTTTAGGCCGTTATTGTGCCCTTGGTTCTGTTAATGACCGTCCCCGTTCTGGTAGGCCCCGTGAAACGACTCCTGCACAGGACCGTCACATAAGGACGTCACACTTACGTGACCGGTTCCTTCCATCTACTGTTACTGCTGCTGTAACACATGGTCGTACAAACAACATAATCAGTGCTCAAACAGTCCGAAACAGACTCGCCGAGCGTGGTATAAGAGCCAGACGTCCGTATCATGGGCCTATATTTACCCAACGTCATCGCGTCTTGAGACGTCAGTGGGCCACTGGACATTTGAATTTGACAAGAAATCAATGGAATACGGTAATGTTCACTGATGAGTCGCGTTTTTGTTTGAGGCGAGGAGATGGACGTGCTAGAGTATACCGTAGGGTCGGTGAACGTTATGCTGACGTATGTGTGCACGAGGTGGACCGTTACGGTGGTGGAAGTATCATGGTTTGGGGCGGAATATCCTACCAGAATCGCACTCGATTGGTATTGTGCGTGGGAATCTAACGGGACAACGTTATCGAGACGAAATTTTAACACCAGTTGTCGTACCATTTCTTAACGCTAACGTGAACGTCACGTTGTTCCAGCAAGACAATGCTAGGTGCCATACAGCACATGTATGCCGCAATTTTCTTACCCAACAAAACATTAATGTTCTAGATTGACCTGCTTGTTCTCCAGATTTGTCCCCAATAGAACATCTTTGGGATGCCCTGGACCGTCGGATTAGACGTCGCAATCCACAAACATTAGCGCAGTTGGAATTTTTTTTATTCAAGAATGGAATGCCATTCCACAGCGAGATATTCAAACACTTTTCAATTCTATGCGTAGACGATGCACTGCTGTAATGAATGCACAGGGAGGTCACACCCGGTATTAACAAATTCCAGAACTTAACATTTTCATCAGTCCATTTTCTTATTGATTTTCAAAAAGTTTAAATGAAATTGAAGCATAATAATCAATTTAAATTATGTATCAAAGACCATATTTTCAAAATGCTTAAAAACATATTTATATTACTGACCCACGATAAAATTGTATCCAATTGATTTCATGTATCGTAACTTGTTTGGCTCAGTATATTATTGATGTTTGTATTAGCTGTACACTCAACAAAATTCCTAATCGGCTACAAACAAATAATGTCAATATTCTTATGAAATTTCAAAAAATAAAAACCACCTGTCGTAAATGAGTTCCGGCCTGTATCATTCCGACGGCTCGGGCGCGTTCTTCTTCAGTCATTCTCACCATGTTTTGTGTTTTTCAAAAAGGATTTTCATCAGCAATGACAAAAGTGTTCACGAACACGTGCAAATATGTGTCCATGCCCGCACGTGCAAAACGTGCTATAAACGTCATTACGCCTAATACGATTTATTTCATAGCGAACCGGCTAAAAAAAATCAATAATTCGCTGCATTATCTGTTCAAATATCGGTATGTGAACTTTTGTGTGAATACATGCATTATTAGAAAAATGATAATACAATATAAACTGACCGATTAGGAATTTTGTTGAGTGTATTTATATACCATTTTCATAGAGATATACAGTAGAGAACTATTCAGTTGTTGGAATGCAATATACTATGATATGATTCATTTCTAATGAATATTACCACGCTTCAATATGTATAATACATCTAATAAATGGTAATATTTTCATTCCTATAATTATGTTGTTGATGTATTCTTCTTGCACAACTAAACCATTTAATAGATTAAATATACTTTATCAGCATCTCCCTACTTTGAGCGACAATTAAAATACTACTTATGCAATTTCAAAGTCAAATACCATCCCATAAACGAAAACTCTATATACACCAACTGTTTGTTCTTATTTTGTTTGTATTGGGTTCAGCGCCATTTTTATCATTTTTTCGGCGAAGTCGTAGTAACATGGCTTTGCTATTTGCATATCAGTGTTGTGTAAACCGATCAAATCTTACATTTTCCAACTTCTCTTCAACCGAATAATGTTTGTAACCTTGACGCGGATTGGTTAACCTTTCGATTAGAGGTACGTTTTCTGACCGAGATCCACTGACCGAAATCCATTTTGGATCTGGAGTGACCAGCAATCGTAACATCTCGGCAATTTCTTATGTTGCACAACACATCTCAACCTCAAAATTGCGCCGACCATCTTTGTTCAATATATTTCTTGTTCCGTTCACTCAAGTTGGTCAGTTTACCTTACTAACGCACCTCCGCAAGCAATTGACAACTTCCTTACATGAATCAGAGGACAAATTATTGACATAACCGTAGCCAAACGTCACGGAAGAAGATTATCTCGAGGGTTCAGTGCAAGACTATACTAACTCCTATATAAATACATATAAGTTAGTATAGTCTTGCGCTGAACCCTCGATCTGCTCAGCCCTAGAAACGAATGCAGACCTCCTGGGTGACAGCCTAGGGCTATAACCACTGAGCTTACCGGACAAGCTATTTGCTCTGAAGTACAATGTTGAGAGATAATCTTCCTCTTCTATTTAAATTAATTCAAAACAAAAGAAATCTAAGCGAGTAATTTACAGTCAGATAAGAAAACATAAACTACGATACGAAGTATCAGAACAGAACATATATTTATTACACCAAAGTACATATGTATACATACATCATGGGGATATAACATCAACTTACGCCTCCGTGGACATTAACCTTCTCGGGTTAACATTATAGGGTATAACCCTCTATGGGATATGATATTTATTTTATTATACCGAACAAATACATGTTTTCTTGATATTAAAATACATGTATATAACAATAACAATAAAGTCAATGTGACACAGAGACCTTCATCTAAATCCAACATATTCGACAATCAGATAATGTCGTTTGCAAACATTACAAGTGCTTGATTGTAACCTATTTTAATAAGCGTCTATCGACTCGGATTAGGGGAATTTCCAGTTCCCTCTTTTTAGACCAGCGCGAGGATTACATAATTACATGTATATCACCCGATAAAAACGTTATGTCACAGGGTAAAAACGTTATGTCACACGTTATGTCACAGGGTAAAAACGTTATGTCACAGGGTAAAAACATTATGCCACAGGATAAAAACGTTACGTCACAGGGTAAAAACGTTATGTCACAGGGTAAAACATTATTTCACAGGGTAAAAACATTGTGTCATAGGGTAAAAACATTATTTCACAGGGTAAAAACTTTATGTCACAGGGTAAAAACGTTATGTCACAGGGTAAAACATTATTTCACAGGGTAAAAACGTTATGTCACAGGGTAAAAACGTTATGTCACAGGGTAAAAACGTTATGTCACAGGGTAAAACATTATTTCACAGGGTAAAAACGTTGTGTCATAGGGTAAAAACATTATTTCACAGGGTAAAAACATTATTTCACGGGGTAAAACATTATTTCACAGGGTAAAAAACAAATATTTCACAGTGTAAACACGTTATGTCACAGGGTAAAACATTTTTTTACATGATAAAAACGTTGTGTCACAGGGTAACAATATTGGATTTGCTATAGCGAGAATATGCGAATTTTGCATGGACAAATCACGTGTGGTAAAATAATACAATATAACAACAAAACCAAAATCCAAATCAAGAAGCAAATTCGGGTCGAAAAAAACGGTCTTATTAGGAGATGGTATCAAAATCGTTTGTCGTATATGGTACAGTCACACACACGGATATGTCCGTGTGTTGAGGTACGGCGCGGATGGGATATGTCCGTGTGTTGAGGTACGGCGCGGATGGGATATGTCCGTGTGTTGAGGTACGGCGCGGATGGGATATGTCCGTGTGTTAAGGTACGGCGCGGATGGGATATGTCCGTGTGTTGAGGTACGGCGCGGATGGGATATGTCCGTGTGTTGAGGTACGGCGCGGATGGGATATGTCCGTGTGTTGAGGTACGGCGCGGATGGGATATGTCCGTGTGTTGAGGTACGGCGCGGATGGGATATGACCGTGTGTTGAGGTACGGCGCGGATGGGATATGTCCGTGTGTTGAGGTACGGCGCGGATGGGATATGTCCGTGTGTTGAGGTACGGCGCGGATGGGATATGTCCGTGTGTTGAGGTACGGCGCGGATGGGATATGTCCGTGTGTTGAGGTACGGTGCGGATGGGATATGTCCGTGTGTTGAGGTACGGCGCGGATGGGATATGTCCGTGTGTTGAGGTACGGCGCTGATGGGATTGGTCCGAGGGGGGACACGGATAAGTACGGAGAAGTACGGAGAAGTACGGAGAAGTACGGAGAAGTACGTCTTATTGGTATCAAAATCGTTTGTCGTATCATGAGTTTATTACTGTATAAACATTTTGTCGATCAAACAGGTCGCGAACTGGGTTAACCAATGGACACTTGTAAATTGTAAGTTGGGAGAATTAATAATTTCTGCACGTGAAAATAGAAATTTCCGTTTTTCGGTTTTAAAACGCTGAGAAATTTCATTCACTAGTATAGTAATAAAGTACATGAACGGATGTCTAAATAAAATATAAACTGTTTGTTTGTAGCGGTGGTATATATGGACTACTGTTCATGATTAGTGACATTTAGCACATGGTTCCTGGAGTTTGGGAGATTTGACAGAGATACGATATTGAAAATTATGTTTCAGATATGAAGGTAATGGGATTCGTTTTCATCATTTTATTATGTTAGATAAATGTGCGCAAATACGTTAACACACGGGCGTTGTTTGCACAAAGGGTTGCTCTCAATTTATGGTCACGTGAGTAGAGTTATTCCAGTATTTCGAAAGAAAATTGAGCTCTTATGGACCACAAATTTCCATTTGAAAACTTAGTTTCTCGGAAGTCGCGACATAGCAATTCGTCATAAACCTCTCAAAGAGAGGTAGCTCTGCATTTCCCCCGGCGTGTTTTGACTGTGGATAATTATGCAATGACAATGTTGTACATCTAATTCATCTTGTTTTATTAATGTAATTTCTAAAATCCGTCCAAGAGCGGTGAACGATATTGTTTGATATTAATCGGAGAACGCACAATATACTTGTGTCGCCATCCCTTCTATATTATCGTAAAGATTATGAAGAGTGTGAAGCGTTCGAGAGTGTTGAATATTTCAGAGTTTGGAGTATTTGAGAGTGTGAGGATAGTGATAGTGTGAATTGTTTGAGAGTGTAAAGTGTTTGAGATTGTGAGGATAGTGAGAGTGTGAAGTGTTTGAGAGTGTAAAGTGTTTGAGATTGTGAGGATAGTGAGAGTGTGAAGTGTTTGAGAGTGTGAAATGTTTGAGATTGTGAGGATAGTGATAGTGTGAATTGTTTGAGAGTGTGAAGTGTTTGAGAGTGTGTAATGTTTGAGATTGTGAGGATAGTGATAGTGTGAATTGTTTGAGAGTGTGAAGTGTTTGAGAGTGTGAAATGTTTAAGATTGTGAGGATAGTGATAGTGTGAATTGTTTGAGAGTGTGAAGTGTTTGAGAGTGTGTAATGTTTGAGATTGTGAGGATAGTGAGAGTGTGAAGTGTTTGAGAGTGTGAAATGTTTGAGAGTGTGTAATGTTTGAGATTGTGAGGATAGTGAGAGTGTGAAGTGTTTGAGAGTGTGAAGTGTTTGAGAGTGTGTAATGTTTGAGATTGTGAGGATAGTGAGAGTGTGAAGTGTTTGAGAGTGTGTAATGTTTGAGATTGTGAGGATAGTGAGAGTGTGAAGTGTTTGAGAGTGTGAAATGTTTGAGATTGTGAGGATAGTGAGAGTGTGAAGTGTTTGAGAGTGTGAAATGTTTGAGATTGTGAGGCTAGTGAATGTGTGAAGTGTTTGAGAGTGGGAAATGTTTGAGATTGTGAGGATAGTGAGAGTGTGAAGTGTTTGAGAGTGTAAACAATTTGAGATTGTGAGGATAGTGAATGTGTGAAGTGTTTGAGAGTGTGAAATGTTTGAGAGTGTGAAGTGTTTGAGAGTGTGAAATGTTTGAGATTGTGAGGATAGTGAGAGTGTGAAGTGTTTGAGAGGGTAAACAATTTGAGATTGTGAGGATAGTGAGAGTGTGAAGTGTTTGAGAGTGTGAAATGTTTGAGATTGTGAGGGTAGTGAGAGTGTGAAGTGTTTAAGAGTGTGAAATGTTTAAGATTGTGAGGATAGTGAGAGTGTGAAGTGTTTGAGAGTGTAAACAATTTGAGATTGTGAGGATAGTGAGAGTGTGAAGTGTTTGCGATTGTGAGGATAGTGAGAGTGTGAAGTGTTTGCGATTGTGAGGATAGTGAGAGTGTGAAGTGTTTGAGATTGTGAGGATAGTGAGAGTGTGAAGTATTTGAGAGTGTGAGGATAGTGAGAGTGTGAAGTGTTTGAGAGTGTAAACAATTTGAAATTGTGAGGATAGTGAGAGTGTGAAGTGTTTGAGAGTGTGAAGTGTTTAAGATTGTGAGGATAGTGAGAGTGTGAAGTGTTTGAGATTGTGAGGATAGTGAGAGTGTGAAGTGTTTGAAATTGTGAGGATAGTGAGAGTGCGAAGTGTTTGAGAGTGTAAAGTGTTTGAGATTGTGAGGATAGTGAGAGTGCGAAGTGTTTGAGAGTGTGAAATGTTTGAGATTGTGAGGATAGTGAGAGTGTGAATTGTTTAAGAGTGTGAGGATATTGAGAATCTGAAGTGTTTGAGAGTGTGAGGATAGTGAGAGTGTGAATTGTTTAAGAGTGTGAGGATATTGAGAATCTGAAGTGTTTGACAGTGTGAGGATAGTGAGAGTGTGAATTGTTTGAGAGTGTGAGGATAGTGAGAGTGTGAAGTGTTTGGGAGTGTGAGGATAGTGAGAGTATGAATTGTTTGAGAGTGTGAGGATAGTGAGAGTGTGAAGTGTTTGGGAGTGTGAGTATAACGAGAATCTAGAGTTTTGAGCGTGTGAGGATAGTGAGAATGTGAAGTGTTAGAAAGTGTGAAATGTTTGCGATTGTGAAGTGAAGTAACACACTGAGAGTAGTTAAGTATGAAATATCACACTGATAGGGGTTATGTATGAAATATCACACTGATAGGGGTTATGTATGAAATATCACACTGATAGGGGTTATGTATGAAATATCACACTGATAGGGGTTCTGTATGAAATATCACACTGATAGGGGTTATGTATGAAATATCACACTGAGAGTAGTTATGTATGAAATATCACACTGATAGGGGTTATGTATGAAATATCACACTGAGAGTAGTTATGTATGAAATATCACACTGATAGGGGTTATGTAAGAAATATCACACTGAGAGTAGTTATGTATGAAATATCACACTGATAGGGGTTATGTATGAAATATCACACTGATAGGGGTTATGTATGAAATATCACACTGAGAGTAGTTATGTATGAACTACCACACTGATAGGGGTTCTGTATGAAATATCACACTGATAGGGGTTATGTATGAAATATCACACTGAGAGTAGTTATGTATGAAATGTCACACTGATAGGGGTTATGTATGAAATATCACACTGAGAGTAGTTATGTATGAAATATCACACTGATAGGGGTTATGTATGAAATATCACACTGATAGGGGTTCTGTATGAAATATCACACTGATAGGGGTTCTGTATGAAATATCACACTGATAGGGGTTATGTATGAAATATCACACTAAGAGTAGTTATGTATGAAATATCACACTGATAGGGGTTATGTATGAAATATCACACTGATAGGGGTTATGTATGAAATATCACACTAAGAGTAGTTATGTATGAAATATCACACTGATAGGGGTTATGTATGAAATATCACACTGAGAGTAGTTATGTATGAAATATACTCTGGGAGGGATTAAGTATGAAATATCACACTGAGAGTAGTTATGTATGAAATATACACTGGGAGGGATTAAGTATGAAATATCACACTGAGAGTAGTTATGTATGAAATATCACACTGAGAGTAGTTATGTATGAAATATCACACTGAGAGTAGTTATGTATGAAATATCACACTGAGAGAATAGGTAAGCAAACGTGAAACTATCTTGAAAATTTTAATTAAAGTTTAATTTTAACATATTACAGAATATTACCTCTTTGGAGCTTTATATTTTTCTCTTCTAATATGAATTAACTTGTTCTAATGCTCACCTTGCTGAAAAAAACTTAAATTCAATAAAATAAAGTTAAGTATACATGTGTATACATGTGTCTGTATTTTTTATACAAACATAAACACAGTAGATACAAACATAATATATTATCACAGGGGTCAAATTTAACATTGTTCTCACTTGCGTTATCAGGCCAGTATTTTCACTTGCTGAATTGTTCCGCTTAACATTATTTTTCGAAAGATGGCATTTTCCGTACAGTTCGGAAATAGTTTTTAAATAGCCGAGGTGATCCGACAAATTATTATCGCCGACATATTCAGAGTATGGACAACTACAGTCGGATCATCTTAGCTATTTCAAAAGTACATTTCCGTAAGTTCGCAAATAGAACTCTTTAAAAAACGTTATCGAGGTGTTCCGACTGGAAACTATGTTGCAATGTATGTATTAAATGATATCGTTGTCGTCATAATTAAAGAACGTCACATCTTATTCCACAATATAAAATGAATCTAATTCCGTCACTTGTGAACAAAAATGGTGACATATATAGAAGTCTACATCAAATCTGACATAGCAACATGATTAATTTGTCAAAATCGAATAGTTCTTTTTTGTTTGCGATAAGCAGCGTGACAAAAAAGCATTTTAAGATACGTATGCGCACTTACACCGTAAACTGTTCCGGTTATGGCGACAAATGTTAAAACAATTAGTGTCGGTGACATGGACATATAAACTTTATGTAATTTCACTTTTATGTGAATGTGTAAGGCATTTGTTAATCACAAACAAATATTTGCAGATAACTTCATAAACATGATGTTATTTATAATTGAATAAAATCAAATCTTGTATTTTGACGAAGGCTGATACATGTTTCACGGTTTGCATATATTATGCTAATACCCGAAAATAAATAATGCAAAACTACATAGAACAGAACAGTACAGAAAATATTCAACTTACAGACCTAAGTGTAAGAAAATTCGCCCGGCGTAACATTGTACATAATACATCGAACATAAATAAATATAGATTTACTATCGATTAGATATAATCATCAATGCACATTTGGTGAAATAATAATGCATTTCATCATCAAAAACTCAAATTCGCGTTTTTTAAAGTATTGACAAAATAAGTACTTGTGTCGGTCAATGTCATTATTGAAAAGCAACAGGGACAAATGTATGTCTGCATTGCTAGAAAGCTATGTAGCCACCATTATACAACCTACTTTGCCGAAACGAAATACAAGGCAAAATGTAATGGTGCATAATTACATAAATCGATATCATTTTTTAGATAGATGTTACAATAAGTACTATGACTGTAAAATACATACTGATAAATCAGTACAGCCCGGGGCAATTTCAACATGCTTGCTAAACACAGCGGGGATGACTTATTTAGTCGAGATCGATAATGATCAGGAGACGTTAAAGTAGAGTATGTATAATTGGTTATATCATAATGATAGCCAATATCGAGCAGATCTGGAGTATCTTGCGACGAGCAAGAAAGTTGGACATGTTTAAATACAAAGAAAAATCAGGCAATTTTTATTGCTTTCATAATCTGATTCATGTTGTTAAATTTGCACTCAAGCTCATTTATCTCAATGATTCATGCAATTTGTCGATATATGTTTGCGAATATTTTGGCAAGACCGTTAATCTTATAGCCTTTATATAGGTCCCGAATTTATTTTAGATTTTGTTTTTCACCATGTCGTAAATAACTAGTATTTACACCTTAACATTATAAGGTAAATTTGGTCCCCTTACAGGTACACGTGATTATAACAATGTAATATCAAAAGTGTGGTCAGTATCGATATATTATATATAGTGTAAATGTTACTTTGATAAATATCTGGCTCAGTGTACATAAAACAATGCTGTTAAAATGATTTGTCACCGATTACCACACGCATAAAAATGTAATTCAATAAATCCAATTAATAATATCTTATAATTTAGAAACTTTTGTATTTTTCATTATTCTACATAAGGCAAAATAACAATCAATATGATCATGTGTTAAAGGCATTGATTCCATCTTAAATGCGATTCAAAAAACAACAATACAATAATTGAATTTATGACAAGCTCTCTATAATCCGAATTAAATTGTAATCGATATAAATGCTTTTACACATATTAATCTTATCGTATCAGTGTTTGCGTAATAGTTGTTAATTGTGGGGGTAATTATCACAGCAGGACGTAGTAGGTCACATTGATGCAGTGGTTATATTACACCACTGTATTGACTAATTAATCTATAATGCAGTGTTGCAAGAAATTATAACATCTATTTCATAAACTATACAGATACGCTGGTGAATCTTTATTTTCAAAACGTGTAGTGTATTTCTACAGCTGATTGTATATATACAACAAAACTTGCATTTAAGTACAGTCAAATTGTTTAACTATCTTGCATGTATTTTAATTTTGATTGCGAGTGTATTAAAATGCAACTTATTGAAGTACCGTTTATTAAATATATCACTTGCCTCTACTTCTTGCCAAATTATACTTTACACGCGTTTGTCAGATTTATATGTGTTCAGAAGACATTTGTGACTTGGCAAGATGACATCACATTAACTAGACGTAATGTTGTACATGTTGTATTTGATTCGATTAATATTAATCTACAAATTGACTGTGAGTAAATAACTATAATACTAATTTGAAGAATCGGTACTCTATGAAAATCAAATAATTACGTCTTATGTATGTGGCGTTCCTTGTAGCAAGGTACTCTCTCTTTCCGAGATGATGTTGAATGATCATTTTATTTTATTTCAGGTCATAAACAAGAAGACGAAAACAACATCGATGCAAGTTCCACCAAGAGAAAGAGAAGTATAGTATAAACTAGAAATTAACTTGCTACAGGGAACGCCACATACGCAAGACAATGTCTCCCCACACAGACCTCTGGGAAAACTAAGGTATACATGTAATGTTTACACGTAATCTCGTTTTATAAAGAAGTTTTAAGTTTAAATAAATAAGTCAAATGCACAGCCTGGGTAACGTAGAAACTATTCCAGTTATCAGGGTGATGAAGACTCCAGGTGGACTCCTGAGTAGAACCATCGACCTTCCGTCACCCTGCTAGATGGCTAGATGGGATTCGAACCCGCAGCTGCCAGGGGCATGCGTCATGAAGTTAGCGTCCATATCCTCTCGACTATGGAGGCCACTACGTAATTTGTATACCATATATGATAAAAGACGTATGTCACCGTAATGTGACTGTGCATAAATAATGTGCTGTACAAAAATGTTTCGACAACCGAAAAATATAAGATGATATTGTTTGTGATATAAATCTCACAAAAGTCAAGCGTAGCAAATGGTCAACTACAGATTAGTGAATTTGGCTGAACTGATACAGATACAACTAACGGAAACAATGTAGGCATGTTGTCTTCATGTCTGATATGATCTTATTTAGATTATCAATCGACGTCGCGGTGGGGACATATCGGCTTCAAGAATTCTCAAATTCAAATGCGAGAAATTCACGAGTTCAACTTCATGAAGATGGAATCGTGAATTAGCGGAGTTGAAATTATGAATTCTTGAAATTGAAATCTTGAATTCGTGAAATTCAAGTCGTGAAGTTCAAATTGTTAATTCGTAAAGTTGTAATCCTGAATTCGTGAAGTTGAAATCATGAATTCAAGAAGTTAAAATTCGCGAATTCACGAATTTGAAATCGTGAAGTTGAAATCGTGAATTCATTAAGTTGAATTCGCGAATTATTGAAGCTAAATGTCACCACCAGGCTTTCGTACCCTTGCATTTGAAGTGACCGAAATTTTAATGACATTTAACTTCATTGTCTCTATTTATGCTTATTTTTTTCTTGCAGAAAGTGAGAAGGTGATTCGGAAACAGACCTCAGGAAATATAATGATCTCGTTAAACAATGATCATTAGAACAATAATATGGTTGACGACATTTGTTTTAATTTCTGCGTTTTGTATGTTTATTACGATGACCATACCAGAACTTTACAGTGCTGTTTGACATACATATGTGCATTTCTGATGAAACACGTCAGCCACAACTGGGTGCTAACAAATTATATAATATTTTATGCATAACGCACATTTAGTGAGAACTTAATGCCAATTGTTGAAATTGTGATATATAATAGCACACTTGTGGTTGCTTGCGTACTTCTGCATAAACGTATTCATTTTTTGTTGGGTCAATTTCTCTTAGAACGTTATAAGATATGTTGGTCAATTTCTCTAAGATCATTTTAAGATTGTTGGGTCAATTTCTCTTAGAACCTTCTAAGGATTTTAGCCAATTTCTCTTAGAACGTTCTAAGTTTTTTACCCATTTTCTCTTAGAACGTTCTAAGGTTTTTACCCATTTTCTCTTAGAACGTTCTAAGTTTTTTACCCATTTTCTCTTAGAACGTTCTAAGGTGTTTGGGTTATTTTCTCTTAGAACGTTCTAAGGTTTTTAGCCATTTTCTCTTAGAACGTTCTAAGTTTTCTTTTGTCATTTTCTCTTACAACGTTCTAAGGAATTTGTGTCATTTTCTCTTAGAACGTTCTAAGGTTTTTAGCCATTTTCTCTTAGAACGTTCTAAGTTTTCTTTTGTCATTTTCTCTTACAACGTTCTAAGGAGTTTGTGTCATTTTCTCTTAGAACGTTCTAAGGGTTTTGAGTCAAATTTTCTCTTAGAACGTTCTAAGGTGTTTTTGTCAAATTCTCTTAGAACGTTCTAAGGTTTTTGAGTCAGTTTCTCTCAGCTCGTTCTATGTGTTTTGGTCAAATTCTCTTAGAACGTTCTAAGGTATTTGGTCAAACTCTCTTAGAACGTTCTAAGGTTTTGGTAGTCAATTTCTCTTAGATAGTTGTATGTTATTTTTGTCAAATTCTCTTAGAACTTTCTAAGGTTTTTGGTCATTTTCTCTTAGATCGTTCTAAGGTTTTTGGTCAATTTCTCTTAGATAGTTGTATGTTTTTTTTGTCAAATTCTCTTAGAACGTTCTAAGGTTTTTGGTCAAATTTTCTTAGAACGTTCTAAGGTTTTTGAGTCAATTTTTCTCAGCTCGTCCTATGTTTTTTGAGTCAATTTCTCTTAGATAGTTGTATGTTATTTTGGTAAATTTCTCTTAGAACGTTCTAAGGTTTTTGGTCAAACTCTCTTAGAACGTTCTAAGGTTTTTTAGTCAATTTCTCTTAGATAGTTGTATGTTATTTTTGTCAAATTCTCTTAGAACGTTCTAAGGTTTTTGGTCAAATTCTCTTAGAACGTTCTAAGGTTTTTGAGTCAATTTCTCTTAGATAGTTGTATGTTATTTTTGTCAAATTCTCTTAGAACGTACTAAGGTTTTTGAGTCAATTTCTCTTAGAAAGTTGTATGTTAATTTTGTCAAATTCTCTTAGAACGTTCTAAGGCTTTTGGTCAAACTCTCTTAGAACGTTCTAAGGTTTTTGAGTCAATTTCTCTTAGAACGTTCTAAGGTTTTTGGTCAAACTCTCTTAGAACGTTCTAAGGTTTTTGGTCAAACTCTCTTAGAACGTTCTAAGGTTTTTGAGTCAATTTTTCTCAGCTAGTTCTATGTTTTTTGGTCAAATTCTCTTAGAACGTTCTATGTTTTTTGGTCAAATTCTCTCAGAACGTTCTAAGGTTTTTGAGTCAGTTTCTCTCAGCTCGTCCTATGTTTTTTGGTCAAATTATCTTAGAACGTTCTAAGGTTTTTGAGTCAATTTCTTTTAGATAGTTCTATGTTTTTTGGTCAAATTCTCTTAGAACGTTCTAAGGTTTTTGAGTCAATTTTTCTCAGCTAGTTCTATGTTTTTTGGTCAAATTCTCTTAGAACGTTCTATGTTTTTTGGTCAAATTCTCTCAGAACGTTCTAAGGTTTATGAGTCAGTTTCTCTCAGCTCGTCCTATGTTTTTTGGTCAAATTCTCTTAGAACGTTCTATGTTTTTTGGTCAAATTCTCTTAGAACGTTCTAAGGTTTTTGAGTCAGTTTCTCTCAGCTCGTCCTATGTTTTTGGTCAAATTCTCTTAGAACGTTCTATGTTTTTTGGTCAAATTCTCTTAGAACGTTCTAAGGTTTTTGAGTCAAATTTTCTCTTAGAACGTTCTAAGGTGTTTTGGTCAATTTCTCTTAGAACGTTCTAAAGTTTTTGAGTCAGTTTCTCTCAGCTCGTCCTATGTTTTTTGGTCAAATTCTCTTAGAACGTTCTAAGGTTTTTGAGTCAGTTTCTCTCGGCTCGTTCTGTTTTTGGTCAATTTCTATTAGAACGTTCTAAGGTTTTTGAGTCAGTTTCTCTCAGCTCGTCCTATGTTTTTTGGTCAAATTATCTTAGAATGTTCTATGTTTTTTGGTCAAATTCTCTTAGAACGTTCTAAGGTTTTTGAGTCAGTTTCTCTCAGCTCGTTCTGTTTTTGGTCAATTTCTCTTAGAACGTTCTAAGGTTTTTGAGTCAAATTATCTTAGAACGTTCTAAGGTTTCTGATCAATTTCTCTTAGAACGTTCTAAGGTTTTTGGTCATTTTCTCTTAGAACGTTCTAAGGTTTTTGAGTTCATTTTCTCAGCTCGTTTTATGTTTTTTGGTCAAATTATCTTAGAACGTTCTAAGGTTTTTGGTCAATTTCTCTTAGAACGTTCTAAGGTTTTTATTCAACTTCTCTTACCTCGTTCTTTGTTTTTTGGTCAAATTCTCTTAGAACGTTCTAAGGTTTTTGATCATTTTCTCTTAGAACGTACTAAGGTTTTTGAGTCAATTTCTCTTAGAACGTTCTAAGATATTGCATGTTTTCGTGGCTAATGAAATTATGTATAATTTTATTAAAAATATTATGAAAATAAAGAGAGTTTGTACACCATTCGTACTTTTTCGTCTTAATTTCCTTTTTTAATGTGCATTATACGCATTAAAAAAGCCTTAAAACAGGGGGTAAAACTGGGAGTAGTGTACGAAGTCCCTTTTTAAAATATGACGTGTTATATGCACAATTTACAACTAACACTGCAATTTATGGGTATATTTGTGTTCATTTGTGAATATATTGACCTAAAAGTCATATATAATGTGTTATAATCACTGTTTTGAATGCAATTAGTGAGGAAAACAGAGTTTATCTGATAATTATATTGACCTATCATACCTATAGAATATGCCCACTTTCCTAGTTTGAATGCAATCTATGGGTAAATTTGAGTTCATTTGTTAATACATTGACCTAAAATACATCTATAATGTGTTAATCTAACTATTTTGAATGCAATTAGTGAGGAAAACATAGTTCACCTGTTGATTATATTGACCTTATGTACCCATAGGATATGCACAATTTCCCTCCTTCAATGCAATTTATGGGTATATTTTAGTTCATTTTTGAATGTATTGACCACAAATTCATATAAAACGTGTTATATTTACTAATTTGAATGCAATTAGTGAGCAAAATAGAGTTCACCTGTTGAATACATTGACCTAATATACCTGTAGAATATTCACAAGTTTCCACTTTCAATGAAATTTATGGTATATTTTAGTTCAATTGTGACTATATTGACCTAAAATTCATATATAATGTTTGATATTCACTGTTTTGAATGCAATTAGAGAGGCAAATAGAGTTCACCTTTTGATTTCATTGACCTAATACACCTAAAGAATATGCACAATTTCCGACTTTCAAATTCGCAATTTATGGCTATATTTGAGTTCATTTTTGAATATATTGACCTTTAATACATCTATAATGTGTAAATCTTACTATTTTGAATGAAATAGGGAAATAGAGTTCACCTGTTGATGATATGGAACTAATGTACCTAAAGAATATGCACAATTTACAACTTACAATTCAATTTATGGGTTTAAGTGTGTTCATTTATGAATAAATTCACCTAAAATTCATATATAATGTGTCATATTCACTGTTTTGAATGCAATTAGTGAGTAAAATAGAGTTCACGTGTTGATTATATTGACCTATTCACTGTTTTGAATGCAATTAGTGAGAACAGTAGAGTTCACCTTTTGATTACATTGACCTATTATACCCAAAGGATATGCACAATTTCCCACTTTCAATTGGCAATTTATGGGTATATTTGTGTTCAGTTTTGAATATATTGACCTTTAGTACATCTATAATGTGTAAATCTTACTATTTGGAATGCAATTAGTGAGGGAAATAGAGTTCACCTGTTGATGATATGGAACTAATGTACCTAAAGAATATGCACAATTTACAACTTAATATTTAATTTTTGGGTTTAAGTGTGTTCATTTATGAATATATTGACCTAAAATGCATATAACATATGTTATATTCATTGTTTTGAATGCAATTAGTGAGGAAAATAGGGTTCACCTGATGATTATATTGACCTAATATACCCATAGAATATGCACAATTTACAACTTACAATGCAATTTATGGGTATATTTGAGTTCAAATGTGACTGCATTGACCTAATATTCATATATAATGTGTTATATTCACTATTTTTAATGCAATTAATGAGGAAAACAGAGTTCACCTGTTGATTATATTGACCTATTCACTGTTTTGAATGCAATTAGTGAGAAAAGTAGAGTTCACCTTTTGATTACATTGACCTATTATACCCAAAGGATATGCACAATTTTCCACTTTTAATTTGCAAATTTATGGGTATATTTGAGTTATTTTTTGAATATATTGACCTTTAATACATCTATAATGTGTAAATCTTACTATTTTGAATGAAATAGGGAAATAGAGTTCACCTGTTGATGATATGGAACTAATATACCTAAAGAATATTCACAATTTACAACTTTCAATTCAGTTTATGGGTTTAAGTGTGTTCATTTATGAATAAATTCACCTAAAATTCATATATAATGTGTCATATTCACTGTTTTTCATGCAATTAGTGAGTAAAATAGAGTTCACCTGTTGATTATATTGACCTATTCACTGTTTTGAATGCAATTAGTGAGAACAGTAGAGTTCACCTTTTGATTACATTGACCTAATATACCCAAAAAATATGCACAATTTTCCACTTTCAATTTGCAATTTATGGGTATATTTGAGTTCAGTTTTGAATATATTGACCTTTAATACATCTATAATGTGTAAATCTTACTATTTTGAATGCAATTAGTGAGGGAAATAGAGTTCACCTGTTGATGATATGGAACTAATGTACCTAAAGAATATGCACAATTTACAACTTACAATTCAATTTATGGGTTTAAGTGTGTTCATTTGAGAATATGTTGACCAAAAAGTCTTATATAATGTGTGATATTCACAGTTTTGAATGCAATTAGTGAGTGAAATAGTGTTCATCTGTTGATAATATTGACCTAATATCCCTAAATAATATGCACAATTTCCAACTTTCAATGCAATTTATGGTATATTTGAGTTCATTTGTGGATCTATTGACCTAAAAATCATACATATTTTGTTATATTTACTATTTTGTATGCAATTAGTCAGTAAAATACAGTTCACCTTTTGATTACATTGACCCAATATACTTAAAGAATATGCACAATTTACAACTAACAATGCAATTTATGGGTATATTTGAGTTCATTTGTGAATATATTGACCTAACAGTCATATTTAATGTGTTATAATCACTGTTTTGAATGCAATTAGTGAGGAAAACAGAGTTCATCTGATAATTATATTGACCTATCATACCTATCATATGCCCAATTTCCTAGTTTGAATGCAATCTATGGGTAAATTTGAGTTCATTTGTTAATACATTGACCTTAAATACATCTATAATGTGTTAATCTAACTATTTTGAATGCAATTAGTGAGGAAAACATAGTTCACCTGTTGATTATATTGACCTTATGTACCCATAGGATATGCACAATTTCCCTCCTTCAATGCAATTTATGGGTATATTTTAGTTCATTTTTGAATGTATTGACCACAAATTCATATAAAACGTGTTATATTTACTATTTTGAATGCAATTAGTGGGCAAAATAGAGTTCACCTGTTGAATACATTGACCTAATTTACCTGTAGAATATGCACAAGTTTCCACTGTCAATGCAATTTATGGTATATTTTAGTTCAATTGTGACTATATTGACCTAAAATTCATATATAATGTGTTATATTTACTATTTTGAATGCAATAATTGGGGAAAATAGAGTTCACTTTTTTATCATATTGACCAAATTAGAGAATATGCACAAGTTCCCACTTTCAATGCAATTTATGGTATATTTGAGTTCATTTTTGACTATATTTACCTAAAATTCATATATTATGTGTTATATTTACTATTTTAAATGCAATAAGTTGGGAAAATAGAGTTCACTTTTTTATTATATTGACCAAATATACCTAAATAATATGTACAATTTCCCACGTTCAATGCAATTGATGGGTTTAATATAGTTCATTTGTTAATACATTGACCTTAAATACATCTATAATGTGTTAATCTAACTATTTTGAATGCAATTAGTGAGGAAAACATAGTTCACCTGTTGATTATATTGACCTTATGTACCCAAAGGATATGCATAATTTCCATCCTTCAATGCAATTTATGTGTATATTTTAGTTCATATTTGAATATGTTGACCACAAATTCATATAAAACGTGTTATATTTACTATTTTGAATGCAATTAGTGAGGCCAATAGAGTTCACCTGTTGATTATATTGACATAATATACCTATAGATTATGTCAAATTTCCTTTTTTGAATGCAATCTTTGGGTATATTTCAGTCCTTCTGTGAATATAGTGACAACAATTCATTTATAATATGTTATATTCACTGTTTTGAATGCAATTAGTGAGGAAAATAGAGTTCACCTTTTGATTTCATTGACCTAATACACCTAAAGAATATGCACAATTTCCCATTTTCAATGCTGTTTATGGGTATATTTGAATTCATTTTACGCATGGTGGACGGAGCTCCGCCAAAACATACCGTATGTTAAACATTTAACCGGTTCTCACTCGTTGGAAATAAAGAAAATACCCTCGCTCGTTGGAAATGAATACTTTGATCATATTAGCCGGTCATTTCACGGTGTTTGCGGGGCCGAAATGTAGGTCCCAGTTATTGTAAAGCAAGGCGAAGTGTATAATATAACCTACTTCTAGTTCAGTTTGAATACTTTGGGGTACTGTGAATATAAATTCGTTACACTTTTAGACAACCCCTCATTTAAGCATCATATGATTTATACTATGAAATACAGAATACTAAAAGTGATCAACAAGAAGAACCATATAACCTTTTAGCTTAAAACATGCTAAGGTTTGCTAAAAGAGTTATTAATTAACTTGAAAGATATGAGATGGGTTTGAAAAAAAGAAATCTCACACAAATTAGATAAATACACCAAAATTCAAGTATTAAATGATAATGTATAGAATGTTGTAATCATATTAGTATTTGAATTTCATTAATTAATAAGAATTTCAGATAGCTAGGCTATATGATCAGATTACTTGAATAATTTTAAGGCCGTAATAAGAGTGTCTCATTCGAAATATTGTTAAGCTCTGGTCCCCAAATATACATCCTGAAATATCAGTTAAATTCATATATACCATGTTATACAATGTATACACTATTTTGAATGCAATTAGTGAGGAACATAGAGTTCACCTGTTGATTATATTGACCTAATATACCTAAAGAATATGCACAATTTCCCACATTCAATGCAATTGATGGGTAAATTTGAGTGCATTTGTGAATATACTGACCTAAAAATCATTTATAATATGTTCTATTCACTGTTTAGAATGCAATTAGTGAGGAACATAGAGTACAGCTGATGGTAATATTGACCTAATATACATGTACCTAAATAAATGCCCGATTTCCCACTTTCAATGCAATTAATAGGTATATTTGAGTTCAATTGTGACTTTATTGACCTAAAATTCATATCTAATGTTTGATATTCACTGTTTTGAATGCAATTAGTGAGGAAAAAAGAGTTCACCTTTTGATTACATTGACCTAATATACATTAAGAATATGCACAATTTCCGACTTTCAAATTCGCAATTTATGGCTATATTTGAGTTCATTTTTGAATATATTGACCTTTAATACATCTATAATGTGTAAATCTTACTATTTTGAATGAAATAGGGAAATAGAGTTCACCTGTTGATGATATGGAACTAATGTACCTAAAGAATATGCACAATTTACAACTTACAATTCAATTTATGGGTTTAAGTGTGTTCATTTATAAATAAATTGACCTAAAATAAATATATAATGTGTCATATTCACTGTTTTGAATGCAATTAGTGCGTAAAATAGAGTTCACGTGTTGACTATATTGACCTATTCACTGTTTTGAATGCAATTAGTGAGAAAAGTAGAGTTCACCTTTTGATTACATTGACCTATTATACCCAAAGGATATGCACAATTTTCCACTTTCAATTTGCAATTTATGGCTATATTTGAGTTCAGTTTTGAATATATTGACCTTTAATACATATATAATGTGTAAATCTTACTATTTTGAATGCAATTAATGAGGAAAACAGAGTTCACCTGTTGATTATATTGACATATTCACTGTTTTGAATGCAATTAGTGAGAAAAAGTAGTGTTCACCTTTTGATTACATTGACCTAATATACCCAAAGGATATGCACACTTTCCCACTTTCAATTTGCAAATTCATGGGTATATTTGAGTTCATTTTTGAATATATTGACCTTTAATACATCTATAATGTGTAAATCTTACTATTTTGAATGCAATTAGTGAGGGAAATAGAGTTCACCTGTTGATGATATGGAACTAATGTACCTAAAGAATATTCAGAATTTACAACTTTCAATTCAATTTATGGGTTTAAGTGTGTTCATTTATGAATAAATTGACCTAAAATTCATATATCATGTGTCATATTCACTGTTTTGAATGCAATTAGTGAGTAAAATAGAGTTCACCTGTTGATTATATTGACCTATTCACTGTTTTGAATGCAATTAGTGAGAAAAGTAGAGTTCACCTTTTGATTACATTGACCTAATATACCCAAAGGATATGCACAATTTTCCACTTTCAATTTGCAATTTATGGGTATATTTGAGTTCAGTTTTGAATATATTGACCTTTAATACATCTATAATGTGTAAATCTTACTATTTTGAATGCAATTAGTGAGGGAAATAGAGTTCACCTGTTGATGATATGGAACTAATGTACCTAAAGAATATGCACAATTTACAACTTACAATTCAATTTATGGGTTTAAGTGTGTTCATTTGAGAATATGTTGACCAAAAAGTCTTATATAATGTGTGATATTCACAGTTTTGAATGCAATTAGTGAGTGAAATAGTGTTCACCTGTTGATAATATTGACCTAATATCCCTAAATAATATGCACAATTTCCAACTTTCAATGCAATTTATGGTATATTTGAGTTCATTTGTGGATCTATTGACCTAAAAATCATACATATTTTGTTATATTTACTATTTTGTATGCAATTAGTCAGTAAAATACAGTTCACCTTTTGATTACATTGACCCAATATACCAATATCCCTAAATAATATGCACAATTTACAACTAACAAATCAATTTATGGGTATATTTGAGTTCATTTGTGAATATATTGACCTAACAGTCATATATAATGTGTTATAATCACTGTTTTGAATGCAATTAGTGAGGAAAACAGAGTTCATCTGATAATTATATTGACCTATCATACCTATCATATGCCCAATTTCCTAGTTTCAATGGAATCTTTGGGTAAATTTGAGTTCATTTGTTAATACATTGACCTTAAATACATCTATAATGTGTTAATCTAACTATTTTGAATGCAATTAGTGAGGAAAACATAGTTCACCTGTTGATTATATTGACCTTATGTACCCATAGGATATGCACAATTTCCCTCCTTCAATGCAATTTATGGGTATATTTTAGTTCATTTTTGAATGTATTGACCACAAATTCATATAAAACGTGTTATATTTACTATTTTGAATGCAATTAGTGGACAAAATAGAGTTCACCTGTTGAATACATTGACCTAATTTACCTGTAGAATATGCACAAGTTTCCACTGTCAATGCAATTTATGGTATATTTTAGTTCAATTGTGACTATATTGACCTAAAATTCATATATAATGTGTTATATTTACTATTTTGAATGCAATAAGTGGGGAAAATAGAGTTCACTTTTTTATCATATTGACCAAATTAGAGAATATGCACAAGTTCCCACTTTCAATGCAATTTATGGTATATTTGAGTTCATTTTTGACTATCTTTACCTAAAATTCATATATTATGTGTTATATTTACTATTTTAAATGCAATAAGTTGGGAAAATAGAGTTCACTTTTTTATTATATTGACCAAATATACCTAAATAATATGTACAATTTCCCACGTTCAATGCAATTGATGGGTTTAATATAGTTCATTTGTTAATACATTGACCTTAAATACATCTATAATGTGTTAATCTAACTATTTTGAATGCAATTAGTGAGGAAAACATAGTTCACCTGTTGATTATATTGACCTTATGTACCCAAAGGATATGCATAATTTCCATCCTTCAATGCAATTTATGTGTATATTTTAGTTCATATTTGAATATATTGACCACAAATTCATATAAAACGTGTTATATTTACTATTTTGAATGCAATTAGTGAGGCCAATAGAGTTCACCTGTTGATTATATTGACATAATATACCTATAGATTATGTCAAATTTCCTTTTTTGAATGCAATCTTTGGGTATATTTCAGTCCTTCTGTGAATATAGTGACAACAATTCATTTATAATATGTTATATTCACTGTTTTGAATGCAATTAGTGAGGAAAATAGAGTTCACCTTTTGATTTCATTGACCTAATACACCTAAAGAATATGCACAATTTCCCATTTTCAATGCTGTTTATGGGTATATTTGAATTCATTTTACGCATGGTGGACGGAGCTCCGCCAAAACACACCGTATGTTAAACATTTAACCGGTTCTCACTCGTTGGAAATAAAGAAAATACCCTCGCTCGTTGGAAATGAATACTTTGACCATATTAGCCGGTCATTTCACGGTGTTTGCGGGGCCGAAATGTAGGTCCCAGTTATTGTAAAGCAAGGCGAAGTGTATAATATAACCTATTTCTAGTTCAGTTTGAATACTTTGGGGTACTGTGAATATAAATTCGTTACACTTTTAGACAACCCCTCATTTAAGCATCATATGATTTATACTATGAAATACAGAATACTAAAAGTGATCAACAAGAAGAACCATATAACCTTTTAGCTTAAAACATGCTAAGGTTTGCTAAAAGAGTTATTAATTAACTTGAAAGATATGAGATGGGTTTGAAAAAAAGAAATCTCACACAAATTAGATAAATACACCAAAATTCAAGTATTAAATGATAATGTATAGAATGTTGTAATCATATTAGTATTTGAATTTCATTAATTAATAAGAATTTCAGATAGCTAGGCTATATGATCAGATTACTTGAATAATTTTAAGGCCGTAATAAGAGTGTCTCATTCGAAATATTGTTATGCTCTGGTCCCCAAATATACATCCTGAAATATCAGTTAAATTCATATATACCATGTTATACAATGTATACACTATTTTGATGGCAATTAGTGAGGAACATAGAGTTCACCTGTTGATTATATTGACCTAATATACCTAAAGAATATGCACGATTTTCCACTTTCAATGCAATTAATAGGTATATTTGAGTTCAATTGTGACTTTATTGACCTAAAATTCATATCTAATGTTTGATATTCACTGTTTTGAATGCAAGTAGTGAGGAAAAAAGAGTTCACCTTTTGAATACATTGACCTAATATACCTTAAGAATATGCACAATTTCCGACTTTCAAATTCGCAATTTATGGCTATATTTGAGTTCATTTTTGAATATATTGACCTTTAATACATCTATAATGCGTAAATCTTACTATTTTGAATGAAATAGGGAAATAGAGTTCACCTGTTGATGATATGGAACTAATGTACCTAAAGAATATGCACAATTTACAACTTACAATTCAATTTATGGGTTTAAGTGTGTTCATTTATGAATAAATTGACCTAAAATTCATATATAATGTGTCATATTCACTATTTTGAAAGCAATTAATGAGGAAAATAGAGTTCACCTGTTGATTATATTGACCTATTCACAGTTTTCAATGCAATTAGTGAGAAAAGTAGAGTTCACCTTTTGATTACATTGACATATTATACCCAAAGGATATGCACAATTTTCCACTTTCAATTTGCAATTTATGGGTATATTTGAGTTCAGTTTTGAATATATTGACCTTTAATACATCTATAATGTGTAAATCTTACTATTTTGAATGCAATTAATGAGGAAAACTCAATTTATGGGTTTAAGTGTGTTCATTTGAGAATATGTTGACCAAAAATTCTTATATAATGTGTGATATTCACAGTTTTGAATGCAATTAGTGAGTGAAATAGTGTTCACCTGTTGATAATATTGACCTAATATCCCTAAATAATATGCACAATTTCCAACTTTCAATGCAATTTATGGCATATTTGAGTTCATTTGTGGATCTATTGACCTAAAAATCATACATATTTTGTTATATTTACTATTTTGTATGCAATTAGTCAGTAAAATACAGTTCACCTTTTGATTACATTGACCCAATATACCAATATCCCTAAATAATATGCACAATTTACAACTAACAAATCAATTTATGGGTATATTTGAGTTCATTTGTGAATATATTGACCTAACAGTCATATATAATGTGTTATAATCACTGTTTTGAATGCAATTAGTGAGGAAAACAGAGTTCATCTGATAATTATATTGACCTATCATACCTATCATATGCCCAATTTCCTAGTTTCAATGGAATCTTTGGGTAAATTTGAGTTCATTTGTTAATACATTGACCTTAAATACATCTATAATGTGTTAATCTAACTATTTTGAATGCAATTAGTGAGGAAAACATAGTTCACCTGTTGATTATATTGACCTTATGTACCCATAGGATATGCACAATTTCCCTCCTTCAATGCAATTTATGGGTATATTTTAGTTCATTTTTGAATGTATTGACCACAAATTCATATAAAACGTGTTATATTTACTATTTTGAATGCAATTAGTGGACAAAATAGAGTTCACCTGTTGAATACATTGACCTAATTTACCTGTAGAATATGCACAAGTTTCCACTGTCAATGCAATTTATGGTATATTTTAGTTCAATTGTGACTATATTGACCTAAAATTCATATATAATGTGTTATATTTACTATTTTGAATGCAATAAGTGGGGAAAATAGAGTTCACTTTTTTATCATATTGACCAAATTAGAGAATATGCACAAGTTCCCACTTTCAATGCAATTTATGGTATATTTGAGTTCATTTTTGACTATCTTTACCTAAAATTCATATATTATGTGTTATATTTACTATTTTAAATGCAATAAGTTGGGAAAATAGAGTTCACTTTTTTATTATATTGACCAAATATACCTAAATAATATGTACAATTTCCCACGTTCAATGCAATTGATGGGTTTAATATAGTTCATTTGTTAATACATTGACCTTAAATACATCTATAATGTGTTAATCTAACTATTTTGAATGCAATTAGTGAGGAAAACATAGTTCACCTGTTGATTATATTGACCTTATGTACCCAAAGGATATGCATAATTTCCATCCTTCAATGCAATTTATGTGTATATTTTAGTTCATATTTGAATATATTGACCACAAATTCATATAAAACGTGTTATATTTACTATTTTGAATGCAATTAGTGAGGCCAATAGAGTTCACCTGTTGATTATATTGACATAATATACCTATAGATTATGTCAAATTTCCTTTTTTGAATGCAATCTTTGGGTATATTTCAGTCCTTCTGTGAATATAGTGACAACAATTCATTTATAATATGTTATATTCACTGTTTTGAATGCAATTAGTGAGGAAAATAGAGTTCACCTTTTGATTTCATTGACCTAATACACCTAAAGAATATGCACAATTTCCCATTTTCAATGCTGTTTATGGGTATATTTGAATTCATTTTACGCATGGTGGACGGAGCTCCGCCAAAACACACCGTATGTTAAACATTTAACCGGTTCTCACTCGTTGGAAATAAAGAAAATACCCTCGCTCGTTGGAAATGAATACTTTGACCATATTAGCCGGTCATTTCACGGTGTTTGCGGGGCCGAAATGTAGGTCCCCAGTTATTGTAAAGCAAGGCGAAGTGTATAATATAACCTATTTCTAGTTCAGTTTGAATACTTTGGGGGTACTGTGAATATAAATTCGTTACACTTTTAGACAACCCCTCATTTAAGCATCATATGATTATATACTATGAAATACAGAATACTAAAAGTGATCAACAAGAAGAACCATATAACCTTTTAGCTTAAAACATGCTAAGGTTTGCTAAAAGAGTTATTAATTAACTTGAAAGATATGAGATGGGTTTGAAAAAAAGAAATCTCACACAAATTAGATAAATACACCAAAATTCAAGTATTAAATGATAATGTATAGAATGTTGTAATCATATTAGTATTTGAATTTCATTAATTAATAAGAATTTCAGATAGCTAGGCTATATGATCAGATTACTTGAATAATTTTAAGGCCGTAATAAGAGTGTCTCATTCGAAATATTGTTATGCTCTGGTCCCCAAATATACATCCTGAAATATCAGTTAAATTCATATATACCATGTTATACAATGTATACACTATTTTGAATGCAATTAGTGAGGAACATAGAGTTCACCTGTTGATTATATTGACCTAATATACCTAAAGAATATGCACGATTTTCCCACTTTCAATGCAATTAATAGGTATATTTGAGTTCAATTGTGACTTTATTGACCTAAAATTCATATCTAATGTTTGATATTCACTGTTTTGAATGCAAGTAGTGAGGAAAAAAGAGTTCACCTTTTGAATACATTGACCTAATATACCTTAAGAATATGCACAATTTCCGACTTTCAAATTCGCAATTTATGGCTATATTTGAGTTCATTTTTGAATATATTGACCTTTAATACATCTATAATGCGTAAATCTTACTATTTTGAATGAAATAGGGAAATAGAGTTCACCTGTTGATGATATGGAACTAATGTACCTAAAGAATATGCACAATTTACAACTTACAATTCAATTTATGGGTTTAAGTGTGTTCATTTATGAATAAATTGACCTAAAATTCATATATAATGTGTCATATTCACTATTTTGAAAGCAATTAATGAGGAAAATAGAGTTCACCTGTTGATTATATTGACCTATTCACAGTTTTCAATGCAATTAGTGAGAAAAGTAGAGTTCACCTTTTGATTACATTGACATATTATACCCAAAGGATATGCACAATTTTCCACTTTCAATTTGCAATTTATGGGTATATTTGAGTTCAGTTTTGAATATATTGACCTTTAATACATCTATAATGTGTAAATCTTACTATTTTGAATGCAATTAATGAGGAAAACTCAATTTATGGGTTTAAGTGTGT